>ML675610.1:3880576-4239959 GCA_007922155.1 Mesoclemmys tuberculata
GTCTCTGAACCTGTTCCAGTTTGAATTCATCCTTCTTAAACATGGGACACCAGAACTGCACACAATATTCCAGGTGGGGTCTCACCAGCGCCGTATATAACGGCACTAACACCTCCTTCTCCTTGCTGGAAATACCTCGCCTGATGCATCCTAAAACCACATTTGCTTTTTTAACAGCCATATCACATTGGCGGCTCATAGTCATCCTGTTATCAACCAGCTCCCCAGCCCAGCCCATGACTTCAGAACCCAAGCTGCGACATCTACATAGCTATTATATAGAGCACTAGCACAAACTTCACTAGCACAAGTCTGCAGACTCAGGCTGGGAGGCTCGCTCCCAGATGCAGTGCAGACATGCCCAAAGATGATAGTCCCGGCCCCCTGGTGCTTACAGTCCAGTGATAGATGGAATGAAACAGATGCAGTATTGCCGACCCCACGTATTCAAAGATAATGAGTCAGGTCTCCTCCAAAACACAGAGATTTTTAGAAAACAATTTTGGGGTTCTTCAAGGCTCGAAACCAGAAGGCAAATTAGGTTACACTCCAGGTTGTCTACACAGGGTATTTATACTGGAATAAAGTCACTTTTATTCTGGAGTAGCGTACACCTGGCATAACTATGGCAGTATATTTTTTTCTAGTGAACACAGGCCCTGAGTTCACATTTCCAAGCTTTTCTCTGCAACAGTGAGGGCTAGAAAGTTGCTTGCTTAAAAATAAGCAAAGCTGAGTTTTTCCTGTAAAACACCAAATATAAAATAAGAACTGGCAATACTGCAGGTGAGGCCAGGAGGATGGGGGAAAAGAAACAAGCAGAGTGGAGTGGGTGCGTGGACGAAGTAACAAAACTGTGTTTAGGAGAAAAACAGAAGCCTCAGCTCCTCACTTGTCTAACAATTGCCAGACAATAGTGATGTGTAGCCATCATGACAAAAGTAATGAGCTAATCTTCTAAACGAGTGTTAATTAAGTCAAACTACAGTGGAATTTGGTTTTAGTAACCATCACTTATAGTGGTATGAGGATTCTATGGATGAAAAATTACTCTCCAAAAGCCATTTTCTACCATGACAGATGATTTTCCCCTTACCAATAGTGATCACTGGGCATTTGGATGTAAGGAAGTAATTCCTCTGATGTTTTCAAAGGTAATAAAAATGTTACATGTGTTTGAATGGCATTTATGTTCAGGAAAAAAGAATGTTATAGTTTATGAGACAGCCACTTACAACCTGACTGGCTTGCTAATATCTATGCAGTGTTGTGGTAGCGGTGTCAGTCCCAGGATATTAGAGGGAGAAGGTGGATGAGGTAATTTTTTTATTGGACCAACTTCTGTTGGTGAGAGAGACAAGCCTTCCAGTTTACACAGAGCACTTCTTCTTTGCAATTGGAGAGACCCGAGTCTGTTATAATTAGGAAAATGCCCCTTTTCCACTTCTTCAGGAAGAACAGCTCTGTGTAAGCTCTTCTCTCTCACCAACACGAGTTGGTCCAATAAAAGATATTACTTCACCCACCTGGTCTCTCTGATATCAAGTCCAACTTGCACCCTCTTTACTAAGTGGATATTTTGCTTCTATGCATTTGTCTGACTTAGGGAGCTCCTGGCTCTAGATTTAGTGATTATTCAGATATAAATATCCAACAGGGACATTTCCATTGCCAATATCTTGTCTTTATAACAATGTGCTACTGTGTAACAGTGTGATCACATGACCAGCAGCCAGAAAGGGCATAGTCTGATCTGTTTGAAAATGTGACAATACAGTATTAATGTGTCACAGCATCAACAATTTCATTTTTCATTTTGTTGTTTCAATATTCACATTTACTTATTGGGAATGGTATAGAAAGTAACAGATAGTACAAACAAATTAAAGCAACTGCAGCTTGACATTTGATACCTGGATGGGAGAAGTGTATAATTTCTCTCTTGCTTCACCTGTTCAGACAAGAGGGAATAAAGGAAGATGAAGAAAGGGGAAGTGCATCTATCAAGCTTATATATGAAAGGAATTAGGGATGAGATTAGAAGCCCTCTTCCCAATAACATGAAACCGATCCAAAGTCCACTGAAATCAAGGGAAGTCTTGCTGTTGACTTAATTGGGTTTGGATTAGGCTCGAGGCATGACACGGACCACAAGCAAAGGTTTCATCTAATATTAAATGAGTATGGGGGATGAGTACCTGCAATACATACTTGTTAACAGTAGGGGGAGGCTAGGGAAGGAATTTGAAAGGAAAGATGAAAATAAAAAGACTGCTAAGAGCTAACAGTTGTGTACATTTGTTGGAATTTAAAGAAAAAAAACAACCCTGTTTAATCCTACTGAATGCTATTGTACTTTAGCTTAATTAAGCAAGTAATGTAATCAAAATACTTGTTAATGCTGCATTGTTCAATTTCTCTATGGCTATCACCTCCCAGAGTCTCCATGTCTATTCAGTAAGGGACAGAATTATTGATGGCTTCTGTTTTGCATTTAAGAACAATGAAGTGCACACACATTTGGAGTTCCTTAACAAAATGCTTAACTTTTAATGAACAGAGGAAAAGGTCCAGTGAGTGAGTGAATGTGAAACAGCAATCTAAGCAACTTGGAAGCAAAGACTTTTCACTAGCAGCTCTCTCTTCCTTCTCCCCCCACCCTACTCCTCCCCCTGTTCCCTCAAGCAACTCTTGGGTAAGCATTCCAAGCAGCTCTGATCAGGCACACAAGCAGAAAATACCCCAAAGCGTAGCCTTTGTGACCCCAGGTGTTCTACCCCACAGGAAGACAACGGACTCATTCTTATCATTTTAGTCCATGTATGAGCTAATTTACCCTTTAGGCTGAAATTTTCAAAGGGACTGTGGGATTCAGACCCCCAACTCGCATTGACTTTAGTTATTCACGCCATGCAAAGCATAGACCCCATATATTTCAGTTTTTGGCTAGATGTTTTTTTTGTCTACTGTTACAGACTCATTTTGCTTTACATGTGAGTATCACTCACTTTTGGTGTTTGGGGATCTTTGCAAGTGAGCAAGTAGAAACAGAAGCCAGTAGAAAGATGAGCAACTGAACAATTGTACATGCTTTAGGGACTCTTAAGAGAACACCCCAGGTCTACACAGAGATATTTTAGAGAACGGGATCAGAACAACACTAAAGGCTTCCAAACTAACATTCCTGCAGTGGGGACCAAGCACTGGCCCACTCAAAGAGACAAGGATAGTTTCCTAGCTTTCCCTGAAAGTGTCTTATAGAAGAGTTCTGTAGAATTTAAAAGAGATTAAGGATTTGATTTGCAGAAGCATCCATCACTTTAACTGAATTTAATGGGTTCTGTTGGTGCTCAACACCTCTAAAGCGCAGATCCTATATCAACATAGTTCAGCAGAAAGTACTCTTAAAACCTATAGAAAGGTGTACAGATTGAGATTTTTTCTGCAGGTTTCATGAACCAACATAATATCCTACCTCAAGAATATAATTCTCTATTGAATTCTATAGCTGGTTCAAAAACCCTGAACAGTTAACATTTTCTATTAAATTTGATAGACCTTTTCTCTAAGGAATTAAGGCATCACTTGCGAGGGTATACAAGGAAAAATGTAGGGTCGCAAGGAGGGCTGACTAAGGAATTCACTTATATTAGCTTCCCTTTTCCCTTCCCTTCAGCATTTCTGCATTGCAGCTACTACAGAGCTACTAGGCAGGTCGGTCTACTGTTCAGTCACTATTCTGGGACAGTCCGATCTTAGAAGGCCATATATAATTTGGCTGTACAGAGTCCTTTGGCCCACTGCTATATACAAAAACAGCTTTTCAACAGTCTCTACTAAATTGTTTTTGAGCCGAATATCCTGAGGAGGCTTTAGTAAGCAGTTAAAGCTGTCTCTACCCTGTGTATGAGCTAGTTTAGCAACTCTTCAAGCCATTTAAAAGGAAAGCTATCTAGATACTTTTCCCCATAGTTTAAAAATATTTCTTCTCTTGTTGTTTATAATACCCTCTTGAAAGACTGAATATGAAAATCCATTTCCTTAAAGATGGACTTTCATGCTGGGAAAATGTGAAATAAAAAATAAGGAGAGAATATGTATACAAGAAGCAACTTACTTTGCTGGCAAAATTCTGTATCTTTTCCCCTATTATTGCAGTTACAAAGTTTAAAATGGAAGAAGCACTTTCTTCCTCAGGATCCAGTTTGGCTGGATCCTGCAGTGAAGTTATACTCGTGTGTATGTCCCCATCGATTTCAATGGAGCAGAGTGGAATTGCCAATTCAGGATTATGGGCCAAATGCTCTTCTCTTACACAGGAACTTGAAAGAGGATAGGAGGTGTTCATAAAATTATCCGAGTTCCAGGGGTGAAAATGCCCTGCTCTTAGCAAGGCTATAGATGAAGGTGGTGAAAGCCCTGTTTCATGGAAGGAGAGCATTTGTTCTCATTCACAAGCTGCTGGGTATGTATGTGTGGTCATAGACTCTTGTCCTCTCCCCTTTCACTGCTGGTAAGGTAGTGTGATCCACAGCTCCTCCAGAAAATGTTGGTGATCTTTCATTAAAAATAGGTCCCATTTAAACACAGTACAGCTAGGTTGGCCTGAGGTCCAAAAAGTCAGAGAGGCTCTGAGGGGCCATATTTCATTCACTTCAAATTGAAAATGGACAGATCGTAATAAGCCACAAAAGATGCAGCAGGTGGGAAGAAGAGAGAAAGAACAAAAGCGATTGTCTAAACTACTTTCCCCCACTGAACAATTGTACATAAAACAAAACAAGATGCACCCACGTTATTCAGCCTTTTTGGCATCCACTTCTCTGCTTCCATAGCTTTGTTTGTTCTGTCCCTCTCCCTCTTTCTTGTGTTTTATTCCTGGACCTTTTCCTTAATTTTACTATTTATAATTTGTAATGAGGTAACAGCTACTGTCCTAATTAATGGGCCAAGACTCCATTGTATTATGTGCTCCAAAAACACAGACCAAAAAGATTATCTGTGTCCCAAACATCTTACAATGTAAGTATAAGACAAGAGACAACAAATGCATACAACAGAAGCGGGAGGACAAGCTAATAATGAAAAAATGCTAGTCAGCATGATAAGTAGTCGCAACTGAATGTGGTTAGGCAGCTGTTCTGTCTTCTTTAAACTTTAAGACTGGAACTTTCAAAAGGGCCTAAAGGCTTTACTCTATCTAATCTGTCTATCGATGTCAAGGTTTGTACTGCTTGCCAACATCAGAGTTTCTAAGCATCTTCCAAAAAACCAAGTGGTGATAGTGAAGTCCATAGTGGCAGCCTGAGCAGCACAAATATGGCTGTCAATGAGATAGGAGATGGACAGGCTGCAAGTTCAAGCTGGAAGAAAGGTGTGGAGCCTTAGCTGGATGCATGCATGCCAGGCCAGGGACCCTCAGGCTGACTCTGCAGAACAGACTGACCACAGAGCGAAAGATTTAAAAAAACAACATGGGGTCTGGAAAAATTGCCCTCCTATCTCCCAAGTTATTTTTTCCATTCTCTATATGCTGCTAACAGTTGGTTTCCCCCTCTGGCAGCGGTACTGGATAGGGTCTTCCTGCCCTGGACCAGACGCCCCTGAAGGGCTTTGAGCTCAGGTATGTCTTTTCGTTCACTTTTATTGCATGCTGAGGAAGGAGTCCATAAAATCCTTACCAAAATTTCAAAGAGTTTTATTGAATTTAGCTGCATACTCCCATGGAATCCATGATACTCACTAAAAAAATTAGGTGAAGCAACAGAAAACATTGAGGTTTCATTGCATCTAATCAGGGAATTGTTCTTTGGGAGCCAGTGACCTGGGAAGGAAAAATTAAAATGAAGCATATTTAGTATTCTCTAGAAAGCTACTGGATAATGGTCAGTGCCCCAGTGCTTTATTAAGGAAGGACTGTAGCTGTCCATCATCACCATCGAACGGAGTGCCACGTAGACCCTAATGCTCAGAAGCCTCAGGAAAGTGAATGAAAATAGAAAGGAAAAAAACCCCAAACTAACCTGCAAAAATGGTCTATTAGTAAAACTGACATTCAATATTAATTGGTTTAATTAATGGAATGTTCAATTACACAAACACTTTGCTTTCTGTAGGAACGACATTTCAATAGTGGGTGACAAATAAAAGTCCAGATAATGCTAGAAAGCAGAACTAGAAGATTAATAGCCTTCAGGAACAGCAGGTTAAAAAAAAAAAGGCAGCCAGTCAATGGAAATGGTGCCTGAGAAATATTCCAATTTTGTACATGATTATTCATGAGATGGAGGGTAACAGTTCACAATGCACGCAATGTTTTATATCATTGATTCAGAGAGAGATGGGGCTGTTATCCAGAGTTGCCAGAGGTAAGTGTTAGTAAATAGCTGCCCCGCACCTTCATTAAAAAAGAGAATGGTTTGACTTTCAACCCTAACAGGAATTTTAACATTTTATAAATAACGCATATTTATCTTTTTTTTAAATATTTAAACATGTTGAATAATTTAGCAAAAAGAATATTTCTCTAATTTCACTTTAATGAGGGTTTTATAAAGCCAAAGCCTGCAGAGGCTTAGAAACTGTCATGAAAAATACAGGTACTAAAAAAGGGGCCCTGATTCAGTAAATTCAGTAACCGAGTGGTTGAAAAGTCAACTCCAATCTTGTTAAATACAATAAAATGTTCTGGTTGTGACTTGGCCACAGTTCCTGAACTATTAGTTGAACAAGGCCCTACACCACTGAACCTTCATTGAGTGAAACCTCTACACACCCAATACACTTTTGCTGAGATCAATGGGAGATTTATCACTCACTTCAATGACAGCAGGATTTGAATGTTTGGACCACAGAAGTCAATGGAAGATTGTCCAGTGAGTTCAATCAGAGCTGGACCACTTCCTGAGGTGTTCATTTATCAAGGTATTTAAGCATATGCCCAATTTTAACAATGTAAATTGACACCAATGGGACTTAGTATATGCTTAAAATTAAGCATGTGTGGAAATGCTGTGTGGAGCAGTCATGGACTTAACCAAGTGCTTCAAAGAAAGAATGTGCCTATCTGTTGCTAAATCAAGATCTTATTGGGAGCTATGGGGTTAGAGTTCTTCCTAGCAAGTTTTAAATTCAAGCATCATTCAAGCATAGCTAACCTGACAGCCAGATACATGAACAAGACAGGTTTCTGAGCTCATCTAAGCACATACAGGGCTAACTACTAAAATAACCAAGCATACCTTGTAATATGAGTCCTGATAATTTGTAAGAGTTCAAATTCCCTCCCCCCTCCAAAAAAAGTCTAAAAACCTGCTTTCAAAGAGAGTATAATGGCATGCATTCCAGTATAGTTCTACAAATCTGTTATGCAAAAATCTGTCCTAAAAACAGACTCTGGTTATAGCAATGCTGAAAATGTTATTTTTTTAAATCAATGAAAACATGAAAAAACCTCTAACTTGTAAAGATAAATACTTAGTTTTTCTATTATATAGGAATAACTGTTGTATGGATGCCCTTCAATAAAATGATAGATTAGATTTAAGAATCTTCCCTTGATTTAAAAAGAGTTCAATATAATTAAAAACCAGGGATTAGTTACACATACGCAATATTTTTGTAAGTTAAATGCATTGGGCTATAAATCATAACTCAGAAATTTATCTAAATATTCCCCTCCTCCCCCACAGATACTCCAAAAGCTACACTCTAAGAACTAGTAAGAGCCCCTTTGGAAAACATCTTTCCAATCTTACAAAAGAAAAAGTCTTTGAGAATTGATATCCTGCAGGTAAGACTTTTTCCCCCCAACTTTTATTCCATTTTGTATTAAAGTCACAAAATTAAAAAAAAAAAAATTGGTTTAGGGCACTTGCTATTAACCCAGCATGATCCCATATGTAAAGCCATAATAGATCACTAATTTTACTTACTTTATGAAAAGAATGGTACAGGCTTCCTATTAACTACTTAACATTTTCTTCAAATGCAAGTATTTTTGTTACTGATCATCCACTACTTACTTCTACTCTTTGACCTGATCCATTAAAAATGTGTTCTAAACTGCTACAAGTGTATGGCCAGAATATTTAATACAATGCAAAGTAATTATAGTCTGAAGGTTTTAAAATATAATGACGTCTATCCCTAGGGTTATTTCCTTATAATTAGGTATGTCATAGATAATCATGATTAATTACGTTTCTGGATAGTCATCTGCCTTTGATGAATTATTGTTGTTCCTGATAACGTTAAAAGAAATGAAATGTGTTTAAACAGGGCCTTTTCTTAAACCTCATGTGCAAGTGAGGCATGCAGACTATAAATGGCTTTGATGTAGCTCTGATATATTGTGCCACTGCAGCTCCTATTCTTCATTCTTTAAGCACATTAAATAACACTGTCCAGCAATAAATCAAACACCAGTAAACCACAATAAAAGCAAATAATTTTATTTGATCAGTTTCAGCTTAATAGGTTTTGAATGCGAGCATGATTTTTCCTCAAATTCTGACCAGTTTATGAAAGGTTTGGCATTTTTGTTTGTAATGCACTTTGGATATCAATGTATCAGCAAGTCTGGTTCTGGTTTTCTATTCGTGGCATCAGATATTCTCCTCATTCAACAAATCCCAGATCCTTGCTGCCTGTTTTCAGTTCCTAAATATATTAATGTGATTATTCTTTAAATACCACTACCACATG
The DNA here is from genome assembly GCA_007922155.1 of Mesoclemmys tuberculata. Classification (NCBI taxonomy): domain Eukaryota; kingdom Metazoa; phylum Chordata; order Testudines; family Chelidae; genus Mesoclemmys; species Mesoclemmys tuberculata. The sequence goes on from ML675610.1 coordinate 3,889,283, forward strand.
CGGCTCAGCTCTCAGTTGGGCCTCCATACTGCAAGACACACATGTAGTGAGAACTTCCTGGCCCAGAGATCTTACCATCTAAACAGAAAATACAGACAAAGGGTGACAGCTCAGAAGTATTCTTATCTCATTTTTACACACGGGAACTGAGGCACAGAGGGATTAACTGAACTGCTCACGGTCACACAGGAAGTCTGTGGCAAAGCCCCAAAAAAACTCAGATCTCCTGCGTACCAGTCCAGGGCCTCATCTACAAGACTCTCTTTCCTTGGTTTGCTGGCTACCTGCAACTGTAAGGTGGCTCCTCCACTGAGCTACTTCTCACCCTTGTGGCAGGAGGCTGGAGATGCAATTGATTTAAGAAGCCACCTCAAAGCCATAGGCAGCAAGGTGGTAGAGAGAAAACGTGAAGGTGACTTTGACCATCAGGCATGGTGGGTCCCTCATGAATGGTTGCTTCCGACTGGCTACCAAGAGACTCATGTGCCTCTAAAGCTAATCCCAAGAAGATGTGAAGAAACCAAAAAAAACATGTTCAGCTGAAGAGCATAATTCTTAACAAGCCACAATGGTTTAAAGGAGTAAGCAAGAAGCTAGTAGAAGCTGCAGTAGTCAAGATGAGACAAAGAGAGAACAAGAGGGTTAGCTGCAAAAAAAAAAAAAAAAAAAAAAAAGAAGAAGGAAGGGGGGAGGGACAAATTCTCAAAATAGTAATGGGAAACTGATAAGCAGAAGCAACAGGTGAGAAGTGGCTGAAAGGGTGAAAAGTTAAAAAATAACCTCATGATTGTAAGCAATTGTGGTAGGAATGAAAGTAAAGGAATTTGTATCAATAGCAGCAGACAGAAAGCAGAGTAGGGCAAATACTGGAAAGACAACTCATGGAAGTGTACTCTGTTATCTTTCCATTGCATGAATTTACTGTTAAGAATGTTCACTCAAACTGAATTTTAAGCGAATATTCCAGAATATTCAGAGAAAGCAAATTGTGAATATGTAATCATGTGTATTCTCTCCAGAAACCTGATGGTAAGGGTTTTTTAAAAATCACATTTGATTCACTTCTAATGGAAGTGTCTTATGGCAGGAAATCTTTTCTGCCCTTTGCATTGGTGCAATGTAGGAACACAATTGCCATCATGAAGAATATTGATTTTAACAGATTTCACACGTCCCATTTCTGATTTTCAGAAGCTAGGTAAAATATTGAATATGCCAAGTTTGCTGCAAGTAAAGGAAATAGAAGAGGTTGCCAACTGCTTTATCGTGCCAAATGCTTTTAGTACATTTAACGTGTAATTTGCACTGCTGTTATTAACATGAACTCTGCTTGTGCAAACATTTAATAAATATGGTCCAAAGTCACCTGCAAAGCTCATAAATCAGGTTGCAGCTGAACTTGTCCATGCACTTTCTCGCTGATTGAGAACACTTAATTTTTGACGTGGCTTCAAAAATAATGGAAGTGACAGACGTGAATGTGCTATATTAAAGTGCCTGATATATGGAGCTCTACCGATAAAACCTGCTGATCCAGTTGTTTTAACACTAACATTCCCAAAAGGATACATTTTTAGAGAATATTTTGCAAATAAAAAATAAAAAACAGGATTTACCCTCTACTGCCCTTAGCCAGGCATCATTTCCCTTGCAGAATGTGGCACAGAACAGGTGAAAATGTGAGGATGAAAACTCTACCCAATTAAAGCCCTGATTCTACAAACCCTTGCTCTCCGGAGTAGTCCTGAGTAGAAAGTATTTGTATTATTAAGAGCCACTCAGGGAAAAGGATCAGGCTCATATTCCCTATATCTGCTCCTATCTAAGGCTGAGCGGGCATACTGGGTAAGTAAAATACATTCTCAACTACATTGCTACATTCAGCCCTCCAGTATGTGCAAGCATCACACGTTAACTTACAATGGGAGTTTTTGCAGGTGTATCAGAGGACAGAATTTGCCCCTTTAAGATAATCTACACACTCAGCTCATGAAGTTCCCTTGATTTTTCTAGTGGCTTTGCATTAGTTTGCAGTTTCCGAGTGGATATTTGTAATGGTTTGGGTCAGGTATGGTAAACATTTACCTTGTTGTTTGTCCTGTTGTTTTGCCCTGCCTTCTGCATCTGTGTCTAAGAGTCAGCAGAACAGCCTCCCTCCAGAACTCTCATCCATCAGATAATACCAGCACTTCTTAATTGCTCAGAAATGAGCCAAAACATATGTTCCCTTATGGAAATAATTAGTTGTTTATTCATATGCACACTCTGTATTTAATTGCAGCTGTACACTCTAGCTTGTACACCTTGTGTCTATTATATGAAAATAGTTAATGATATACCCACTTCAGTTAGAAATATGCACAAAGCAAAGGCATCATTAGAAGTAGTAGAAACAAAACATCACTGTTGAAATGAATAATTTCCAGCAAGTAACTTATTTAAAAAAATACTCTGCACAGTGCTCAATACTTTTCTTTTTTAATGTTACCAACACTTGAAGCATAGAGCACTTTTCCTCTACTTAAAGCTGCTGACATGATAATGAAAGACCTCTTCCTCAGGACAACCACTCTTCTTCCTCCAATATTGCAAGTGCTAGTCAACCACAGGTGCTCTCAAGAAAGTCTACTTTTAGTGCTTCTTCCCAGTAAAAGGTAATTTTTTGTCCATTAGTATTTTATTCTCTATCTCACAACAGTAGTAGCCACCACTCAAAGTTCTGCCCACAGTTCCCACTATGCTGAATTTTTATTTATTTATAACGTTTCTATAGTGCTCATTGCTGTAGTGTCAGTGCACCTCACAAACATTAATTTCCAGTGGAAATTGTTCCTTCACTCTTTTCTGAAGTGACTAAGATCAAGACCACAGCAACTAAAATGGATCTAGCAGCAAAAAGAAGTCAAACATAAATTAAACATTATTACTTTCATGATATTTTTCCATTTATGTGTTTTCAACTAAAGACAATAAATACAACAAATAGATAGAAGCCACAGGGCTAAAATTTACCCTTAAAAGTATGGGTGTGTCTGGCAATAAAGCCATTGATTTATCCTGAGAACCCCAAACACCAAAGAGAATTTCTAGGGCAAAAGCTGTGAAAGTGTGTGAGCTATTAGGTGCTCAAGCTCTGCTAATAAAACAATATTAAATCCTAGCCTAAGAGAGTGCCGATTTAACTTCAGAAAGACAATGGTTTCAGAAGTGAATGGGAAGTCTAGATATCTTTGTAAACTAACCAGGCAGCTGAACTAGTACACTCACATAGACACATTAGTGTGAATTAAATGCAACAAAGCTATGAAAAAATTGCAGAGTTTGGAGATTATCTTTAATCTGAAACCAGGTTTGTTGGAAGTTTGCTACAGTTCACAAACCTTTTGACAGATCCAAGCCCAATTTATGGTCTTCTGCTGAAACACCGCAACATTTGCCGTTTCATACAGTTCTAACATGAACCACAGGAAACTACAGTTTTCACCAAGTTTGGCTTTCATTTGAACCCCAAACTCTAAGCAGAAGTCAATGGATTTGATTTGGAACAGCCTTCTGTCTTGCTTGATCATATACCCAGGTGCAAAGTGACCGGTAAGTGTAAAATTACTGTAAGTGTAAGTGAAGTGTAAAATTCTGAATGGTGATGTTTTATATCCTCTTTGTACTGTCTTTGCTCTATCAGCTTCCAGGGGGTGGTGCTATGCTCGTGCATTGGTGCCATTAGGGCCCATAGCCTAGGCCCACAGTCAGTTCAAAATTAATTTGACCCCAGGAGTTTATCATAATCTGGGCTCTTTTTTATAATTATGCAAACACCACAACAAAAACAACACTGCACAACAAATTTTTTCGAAAATGTTGCTTCCTCAGAAATCTTTTTAGATTATGCTAGACCGCTTGAAGCTGAACACAAATATAATTTCAGACTACTTGTATCACATAGGAATTTGGAGAAATAAGAAATTGACTTTTATTGAATGTAATGTGTTTAATCACATAATGGTGCTGACGCTTTGCAATAGTTCAACTGAGCTAAAAATGTTTTGTTGATGATTTTCATTTGTACTGAGTGTCTGAGGATTCTCGTTTAAGTGTTCAACAATAATCAGCCAGCATTGATGGATTCCAGTTGCTCTGATATTGTTTTTCCATGATCGCAATATCCTGGTGAAACCTTTCACCATACTCGTCACTGACTGCCCCAAAATTTGCAGGGAAGAAGGCTAAATTCGAATGCAGAAAATGAATCTTTAGTGACATGTTGCACTTCATGATTTTTTATGCTTGAAGCATGTTGTCAACCAGCTGCATGTAGTTTGGTGCTCTGTAATTGCCAAGAAAATTTTCAACAACATCCTTGAATGCCTTCCATGCGATTTTCTGCAGCCCTACTAGAAGTTCTTCGAACTGCCTATCATTGATGATCTGTTTGATTTGTGGACCAACAAAAATGCCTTCCTTAATCTTGGCATCAGTTATCTGTCTCAAATATTGAAATCCTTCACCTTCCTTGTTCATCGCTTTCACAAAATTTTTCATCAGTCCGAGTTTTATGTGAAGAGGAGGCAAAAATATCTTTGTCGGGTCTACAAGTGGTTTATATGCCACACTTTTCTTCCCTGGAACCAACTGCTTACAGAGTGGCCAGTCCTGTTTAATGTAATGAGACTCTTTAGCACGGCTGTCCCATTAAGAAATGAAACAATAGTACTTGGTGTATCTGAGCTGCATTCCTAGTAGCAGCGCGACTACTTTCAGATCACCACAGATGTTCCAGTTGTAGTTGCTGTACTGTATGTGTTTCAACAAAACTTCCATATTTCCGTAGGTTTCTTTCATGTGTACAGCATAGCCAATTGGTATTGAAGGGTGGACATTGCCATTGTGTAACAACACAGCTTTCAGGCTTAACACTGACAAATCAATAAAAAGACGCCATTGTTGTGGGTCTTGCTAGCAACCCAAAGCAGTGAACAGCCCATCAATGTCAGTGCAGAAACACAGAGTATCAACCTGACCAAAGAATTGTGTCAAATCTTCTTGGCGGCTGCGAAAGACAGAAATTTTTGGGCCTGGCGACAGCAGACCCCAACCTTGCAATATTGAACCCAGTAATTCTGCTTTTGCCTTAAGAGTGTATTCGCCACAAATGTAACAGAACGTACCGCGGCTGTTGCGACATTGGTGAGACATTTGGGCTCAGGCTGCAACCTAAAATCTGGAAACCTCCCAGGGTCCTAGAGTCCAAGCACAAACTTCCGCACCACAATTAAACAGCCTCTTAGCCTGAGCTCTGAGAGCCTGAGTCAGTTGGCACGGGCCAGCCATGGGTTTTTAATTGCAGTGCAGACATACCCTTAAACTATTTTAGGACCTGTCCTTGTTGGGGAGGGGTGGAGGCGAAGATGGTTGACTCAGTAAATTTCATTGGCCCTGGACCAAGCCCTAAGTCTTCCACAGAGGCAGCATGGAGGAATTCATGGGGGCAGTGGCAAAGCCAGGTTCTGCAAGTTGGGGGGATGACGAGTCACTGGTAGTGGGCTGGAGAGCGAGCCTGCCCTACACTCTCACCCAGAAGCAGCAGCTCCTATCCCATGGATCTGAGCCCAGCTCCATGCTCCAGGTATTACAACCTGCTGCATGGGGTTGCAGTGCCACTAAGGTTTGACCCAGCGACCCCTCTGTGGTCAGGCCAAATTTGAGTGAGTGGTGTTGCAATATGGTGCAGAAGATCACAGCACCTTGTGACTGTAGGTGCCATGTCACAATGCCTAGGGCAAGGAGCCAGGCACAGTCCCATAAGCCAAGAGCCACCACTGTCAGGTGAGCGGTAGGGCGAGTTCGCTCTCCAGGAACAGGTGAAAATTCGTGTTGTGCAGCCCCTTCTGTCATTCGCATAATATTAAACATGGAGACATAAAGCAGCTGAGGGAGGCAGTCACCCTCCGCCACGCTCCTCCCGCCTTTCTATTAGACCTGCTATTAGCTGGTGGTGTTAAAATCTAAACCCGCTTGTCATTGCCTTGCTGTGCTCTTTTGGTCAAGTTATTTTATTCTCCACCTCAGTTTCATTAAGTGCTTGAATGCGACAGTGAGGGGCACTTAATGCAGATTCCCTAATCAACTGGGGTGAGGGACAACAGAGGCCCAGATGCTGATCCCTTTTACAGTGAGATAACTCATTCACTTAATGAGAAGCTGGGCCCACACAAGTGAGGACAAGAGAGGAACCAGAAATAAACTGCAGGAGTTTTTAAGCTTTGTTTTTCAGGAAGTTTTGATTTTTGCCCCTTGTCATGGGACAAGCATGCCCATCCCCCGTTTGGAGCGGATAGGGGTCGCTATAGCCCCATGGCTGTGTGCTCCAACCCCCTTAGCCTCAGGGAGTGCAGCTTAATGGCCAAAGCCAATGGGGCTGTTCTCTCTCTCAGAATTGTATGGCCTAATGGCCAGAGTCAATATGGCTGCCCCTTCCCCTGGGACAGTGTAGTCCAGTAGCTGGAGTCAGTAGGATGGCCCTGGCTCACAGAGCAGTGTGGCCCAAGGGCCAGAGTCTCTAAAGTCACCCACCTCAGTGGGATAATGGGGTCTATCTATTGGCTCTTTGGGGAAGTGAAGCACCACCTAGGGCCCTGGCAGCACTGATGATAATCAGTGCCGACTCAGCAGGAGCCCTCCCAAAACATGCTGACCAGTTCCCTGACTCCCCCACTGTAGCAATGTTGAAGTCCCCCGGCCTACTTCCTATCCAATCTTCTCTGGGGACGATCCACAATTCCCCAGGCCCTTCAGGGTCCTCAGTTGGTGAAGCTCCTGGCAGCTCGGTCCCTTCTCTGGACTCATCCAACAGCCTGGAATCCATCGGGGGGCTCTGCATGCATATGCTCAGGGTTTGGAGCCTGTCACAGCTCCCTGGAGAGAGCTGTCAGTCTGCAGCCTCTCCCTTCAGCAGCCAGCCCTGACTGAGCTGCTTGGCTTCCTTTTATACCCAATCTCCAGCGGGAGCATGCCCAGCAGGATGGAGGAATCATGGCCTCCTCAGCCTACAGGATAGATTTAACCCTTGGAGAACCAATGGAGGGCAAGTGTCCCCCATCACTCCCCTAAAAAAATAAAAGCCTTGCCTGCAATTCAGATAGAACTGTCGTGTGTGTCTCTTTATTTTTCCTGTGTTGAATCAGCCTCATGGTAATTATGTGCAGAGATGCAAAGTCACATTACTGCAGCAAAGGTGCAAATTCAACGGAGAAAAAAAGTGGCATCAATTTCAAAGTCTATAACTAGGTACGCTTCAATATCAAATGCTCAGTGGGAGGCCAAGAACTTCCATATTTATTGAGCACATTATACTTTCTCATTACATGAATACGTATTGCACAACAACACAAACACCTTGTATTCACAAAAGACATCAGATGGCATCATTTGAAATGCTGCATTAACATTCAGCTTAGCTTTGGTTGCCAGAATGAATGTATTACTTCATGAACCTTGAGGTCACAAGGTCTTCAGGCAAATACTCAAATTTAGCCTTCTCATACACATAGTCTTCACAAAACATATTAAATGTACACACTTCAGAATGAATAAATTGCAAAATAAATGCTGTCAGATGATCCACTAACCTCTGCTGATTGTGTCAATTACCCTCTGCATAAGTAATTAAAATAATTTGCAACAATAGGGGATGAATATCAAATTCATCTCCAGTGCATGGTCATTGATGAGTAGCTAAGTGGCTGCATTTTAGGAGGATACTCTGAATATGACAAGAAATGTAGTAAGAAGGATTTTCATCATATGGAACAGTTTAGCTTTTCTGGTATGTTAAATGGTTTGAATAATGTTACACTTAACACTTTTACGCTTATCCAGGCTTGACAGGGAATTTACAGAGAGCCATACAGACACATTAGCAACTTTCTGGCAGACTTCGGTTGCTATCATCATCTTTAAAGAAAAGAAGGGATAATTGCAAGAAATTAAAAGGAAGATTACATCATTTTGAGTTCACATCAAAATATATTATTGATTCAATTTTATGACAATGATGGCTGTTTATCTCATAAGTTATTTATATTATTTACTCAGAGGTTTTTTGTTGTTGTCGTGGTGCCTTTTACATCCTTATCTGGAGTTAGAAAGAAGTAACTGATGAAACATTGTTTTTCTTTGTGTTCTGATCTAAAAGAAAAAGTATTCTAACAAAGACTTCCTATAACATTCATTAGTACTGGACAACAAACCATTCAGACTGACCCCAGTAGGGGTCAGAGTTGATGTATTTACCACTTGGGGGGGTATCAAATCACATCACCTGAATAGGTGTCCTGCTGTAGCAATTTAAGCTGCACTCCCTTCAATGGAAATTGTGTATCCTAAGTGACTATTCCTCCTAGAGAACACAGGCAGATTCCAGCAAATCAGCGTCAATGCAGCTATGCCAATGTTAAACAGTTGACGATCTGGCCAATACGTAGCCAAGGCTGACAACATGTGAAAGCAGGTAGCCATGCAAGAACCATTCTTAGCAGAGATCAAAGATTTCAGTCATGTACCCTCTGGGGCATTTCTAAATGTTTTGAGATTCAATGTAACTGTAACTTAAATATGTATATATTGACAATGGTATTCAAGTCTCTTAAAAATAGAGCCCATGTTATTTATAATTAGAAATATCTCGAATCAAAACTCCATAACCAAACAATGGTGAACTTTGAGAAAGATCAGTTCTAGATCTGGACTTTGTAGGTCTGGTCCATCTTTTTTTTTAAAAGATGGTGACGTCTGGATTAGGTAGTAGAGGGGGAGGAAATGTAGATAGAGAACATAAAGGTTTGCTTTTGGCCAAAAGTGAAAAGGAAATGGGGTAGGAGAAAATACGCAAAGGAGAAACACAGTCTTAACTGAAGTGAAGCATGTACATTCTGTGCCCTAAATTTCCTATGCCATTTTCATGGACAGGCATCGATGTCACTATTAAAATAATGTGTGTGCATTAAGGACTTAGCAATTATGCAGTCCTATTCATTTTCTACAGTGCTATACAAAACTTAATCACAACTACTGTGAGGTAGTTTAGTATTATTCCAATTTACAGATGAGAAAACCAAGGCAGAGAAAAATTATTATCACGCCCCCAATTCAGTAACACAAGTAAGTACGTGTAACTTTAAGCACCTGAATGCTTTCACTGATGTCATGAGCTTTAAGTTAAGCACAATCTTAACTATATTACTGCATCCAGACCTAAGTGATTAATAGAAGGCCAGGAAGGAAATTAGTGGAAGAGCTGGGATTAGAATTCAGGATTTCCTGACTAGTAGGCCTATGCACAGTCCATTAAAGGACATGTCTCAACTGTAACAACTCCCTTAAGTTGACATTCCTTTAATGACAACTTTAAGACTTAATAGACTTTAACTCACTGTCAGCTCACATTCTGAAATAACCCAAGAAGAATTTATCTACTCAATTAACAGGCCATGGTACACCATTTACGAGAGGGCTAGCAATAAAGCCAAAAGGAATTTAACAATCTTATTGTTTATAATAGTAAGAGAACAAAATTCCATGTGTGTGTGAACGTATGTGTGTAACAATGAGCTGGATGCCCTGGAGCACTTCTGCTTTGCCCTTTATTCTTCCTTTTCCAGGCCCTTTTCCAGAGACTCCACATGCTCTTCTGATTCTCAGGGTGTGCGGTTATTCAGACAAGTAACTCAAAAATAAAACTCAAAGTCCCAAAAATCTTTCCCAAGACAGGGCTCTTACCTCAGAGTCCAGGTTCCTTCAAAGAATCATTTTTTAAATAAGGAACCAGCTGCTTGAGTGTCCTTCCCCCCATGCCACAGGTCGCTGGTCAGTTGATTTAGCAAGCCTGCACCAGGCTTCAAGCCTCCTGCTGTTCATTCCCTCACACGCTCTGCTCTCTCAGAGTGCGAGTTACACAGAATAAATTCTTTACTTTTCTTCTTTTACATAGATTTAAAGACATTAGAAGACACCCCAAAATGACAAATGAGTGTATCTTCTGACAAACATGTGCTGTGGTACTGTCCATCACCCATTATACAACTAATATGTACTATGGGTGAAATCTGGGCCTCGCTGACGTCAATAAGAGTTTTGCCATTGACTTCACTGGGACCAGGATTTTACCTTATGTATTTTGTGTGTATATACAGGATGTGTACATAATCTGTAGTGTATATATTTTCCTGTATAGTTCCCCTTCCTGCAAACTCTTAGGTGCATGCTTGATTTTACTCATGTAACTATTCAGTTGAACTTGGACTGCCATGGAACTAAGTGTATGCAAGATTGGTACCATGATATTTCAGCAGCCAACTTTCTATAGAACTAACAGAACTATCTCTATTATTAGGGACAGTCTGTACATAGTCTAGCACAATGAGGCCTTGATCCAGATTAGGGCTTCTGAGTACTAACCTAATGTAAATATTAAATAATAATCTCTCTCTTTGTGTGTGTGTGTCTAGCTGTCACTTTCCCTCAAATTAATTGAAATTACACTGAATCCCTGAAATCCTGACCTACATAGGTGTCACTGAAAATAGATTTTGGTGCAAGGAGTGGTGCCACCTCCACTCTCCTTGGCTGCCTGTTATTTCAGGTATACATAAGTGAAAGAGGTGGCCTTTGACTCTTACAATCTGTTGTTTCAGTCCTTCAAAGATTTAGGCAGGTACATAACCATCACAATTCTGTGTAATCCCACTGAAATAAATCACAGAGGTGGTTAGAAAATGGGCTTGTTTCTCCCAGGGAAAAGTTCAAGGACTTTTTTTTTTAAATCATTCTGTCAGAATTTTCCAGGGAAAAAGTTCAAATTTCTGGTGAAAACATCAAAAAGCCAAAATACTCCAGTTTATAATTGCTGCTGTGGTGCCTCATGGGATTTCTAGATCAGGTGCCTCATGTTCCCATTCTCCTCTGTAGGTCAAGCTTTCTGATGGGACTACAACGGTCATGATGTACCATGGTCTTGCTTCATGGTGAATCACAGGAGGCTGTGATGAATCATTCCAGACAGAATCTGACTAGAATGTCCATCCCATAGAGGAGAACAGGGACAAGAAAAGAAACTACGAGGCACTGGAATGCAATAGCCTAACTGAAATATTTCAGTTTGGGGACATTTGGTTTAAAAAAAAAATCCTCAGAAAATAGCAATGTTTAGTGAAAAATCTTTAGTCCCCAAACCCACAAACCAGTTTCAATGGCAAATTTTCATTCAGCCCCAGCAAAGAGGACTACTCACAATGCATGAAGTTCAATAAATGCACAAGTCTTTGTAGGATCAAAGAGTATAAAAAAGGAATTACTTATTCAGCTCAGGTTAATAACATGCTTTTTATAATTTTCCTTGAAAATTGCCTTATTCCATTTTAATTTTTAAAAAAGGATATTTATTGCAAAAAATATTTATGTAAATGCTATTTTACCTGTGAAGCAAAGTAAGGAAAGCTGGAGAATTTGGGTGTCTTAAATGTCATTATTAATTTTCACTAATGCTTCAGAGAATTGAGACCCTGGACTTGCATTATGGGAGCTTTGCCCCTGATTTCAGCACATGTGGGATCATGCCCCGGGAGAGAGGCTATAGAGACTTCTACCTCTCCATTACTCATGCTATGAGAATATAGATAAAGCTGTATGATGTTGTATTACTTAAGAAATAGTAAGTCATCGTATAATTAAAAGGAGTATAGTAACACATATGGGCAGATTTATGTTCAGTTTTAACTGGAATTTTCTAACTTCTGAGTGTGTAACTGTGAAACCAACATTGCATTCACATTGTTCCTTCATTTAGTTTTCTATTATACTGTATCTATATAACACGCACACACACATATACGCATACACAGACACAAAATGAATATGAATGTGAATAATGCATTATACTTTATATATATGTATAATGCATTATTCACACACATATACAAAATGAGAGGGTTAGCCAAGAAAGCTATTTCCAAAACACCTAGAAGGAACAAACATTTTATTCTCAAGCTTGATGAAATGTTTTGTCATTTGAATTTCTAAACTGAAATGCAAAATTTGCATCTGACTTACACACATTAAAAATAATCTTTCTCACAAAAAGAGAATTTCAGTTGAGGAATCCAGTGTTATCTATTTTAATTTCTAAAGCAAAAAGCAATGATCACACACAAAATGAGTTTGTCTGTAAGAGAACTTGAAGGCTTTTGTAACAAACATACAAAAGGTGTACTGTATGCACTGAATTTCCCTGTAGCAAATCAAACAGAAAGGCATGAAATTAGCAAATTTCAGATACTAGTACTTTAGAAATGTAGAACCCAACCACATCATCCTTACTCAAGCCTGGACTGTAATGGGAGTTTTTCCTGATGAAGAACTGCAGGACTGGGTACTTCGGTAGTCTTTCAATATTAACTCAAGGTCTATTATATATATGTGTGTGAAGTGCTAAGATAGCTAACACTCAAAAGAAAACAGAACAAGTGTTACATTCTACTGAAAAAATGTTGGGAATTTAACTTTTTTCAGGTGGATCACTAGTGCACCAACAATATAATAATCAATGATAATTATATAATTTTTATAATTAATGAATAACCAATCCATGTCAAGAAGTTCATACTAATACATGAATAATTATTGCCCCAATTAAGCATCTGATACTGCAGTCACAAAACATATTGTAATGTTAACAGCTTGACAGTATATTTTACACCAGATAAAAGCAAGAGATAATTTGAACAACAAATGCCGAAATTCAGTCTGGGCAGACATCTCAAAAAAAGCCGACAATTTCTATCTCCCTTAAAACATTTCAGGAACCTTTATTTTCCTCTGCCCCACTTCCTTAATTTTCATCTGCATATTTTTTTCAGAAGTGAAAACAAAGGTGAAAATTTAGAAACTCTAGAAGGCTATGGTAGTTTTTACTTCTCTAAATTAAGAATCCATAAACTTCTGCTTGTTAAAAGCACAGAGCACTTTTCAATGCTTCATGATGTTTCAAGGCTATAAAATAGATAGAACTATTCAGTAAACAAGAAATTCAAGGCAAAAAGATAAAGAGAATCTTTCACTTTCATTTTGCTATAGATGTGGATCCTAATTATTTAGTGAAAAGCATTCTTGAATACAGCAGATCGCACATAAAGATATTGTTACAACTGCTTCATCAGGTTGTTTCCTCTTTATTAATTTCCCTAAACCATCACTGTACTGAGCATATAAAGTCAGGGTGCTATGACAATAACCATTTGTCTACATTGTTACTCAAGCCTGAGCCAAGAAAGGGTATGAATTGAGAGAAGGAAAACAAAACATCTCTGCTAATGTGAAAGTGCCATGGATTCACAGCTTTCCATTATAAACAGCTGAATGAATTTCCTGGATCAAGACTATTGTATTTGATCAAGCTCAACACTGAATAATCTCTATTTGAGTCTACCAACAGCATGGTTCTTGGGCAATGACAGAAAATTACATAGGCATAAGGCAGAGTATATTACAGTGCTGTTTTCACCATTGAATTTTCTCTCCTTCATTTCCAACGATGGGTGGGGTTCCCAGGAGACTGTAGCATTGCAGTGATTCCTGAAGCTTTAGAATAATTTATTTAACAGAAATGAGAAATCATGTATATATCCAGTACTGATACTGTCATATTCTAGCCTGACTGTGCGGTGTCACACTCTCTGCACCTGGTTCTTACCCATGTGTGTGAGAAGTTCTGAGGGAGTCACCAGAAAATAGAGTACTCCACAGATTCCTGCAGGATGTGTGGTAACTTTAAATGTACTGCTGTATTTTAACTTCTTGTATTCAGATTAATGGGAAATCATCCATGCAGAGGCTCCATGCCTCTGCGTCTCTGACAACCCTTCTCATTCCTGACAGCAGGGCTCCAGTGCATCCATGCTGAAAAGGCTGGTACAATGGTGGTATGCACAATGGTGTCTCTGGGTGCCCTTCTTACAAGAAAGCCCCCAGTGCAGAGGGTAGGAGTAGCAGAAGGACAATATAGTGTAGGGCTATGTGATCTTTCCACCCTGAGCCAGTAGTGAAATGATGCAGGTCTCCAGACACTCTCATCGCTCTCTTGGCCCACCCACTCTCCATGTTTGTTACCGATGGGAATTACGCCTGTTCAGTTTCCAGAGTGAAGAGATATTGACCAGAATTTAGGACTAAATCTTGCTTGCACTGAAGTCAATGCAAAATTCCTTTCAACCCTCTGGATCAGGCTCTTAATGACTGAAATCAAATCTTCATAAGCTTACGTATAGATTCCTTCATTGGTAAATATTTTATCCTTAAGTCCCCATACTTAATTTGCTCAATAACTTCCAATGCCTCAAGATTTCAGACATCTTTCTGCATTCCAAAGGACTCCAACTCTTATGTAGCACTCTCTGCACTGGAGAACCCCCATTCCAGAGATGATCCCAGGGCAGCAGCACCTGGGAAGTGCTCCATGAGCATGTTTTCAATGGAGTTGTGCTCTCAAGAGCCATGAAAAGCAGAAGAGAATATTTGTCCTTCTCTGGATCCCAGATATCTGTGGGATTTTGAAGAATGCCTGCCAATGCTCCCTTGTTGTATGGCTGCACACCACACATTACTATGGGCCATGTCTAAATGGCACATCTTAGCCCTCACTAAGATAAAAGATTAGGTTCAAGTTCACCAAAGCATTTAGGTATGGGCCTGATCCCCAGCTCACTGAAATCAAAGTCTACTTCCATTGAGCTCAATGAGCGTTGGATCAAGCCGCATGTGCTTAGCATTAATCAGTGTCTTATAAAGTTTGCAGATGATACCAAGCTGGGAGGGGTGGCAAGTGCTTTGGAGGATAGGATTAAAATTCAAAATGATCTGGACATACCAGAGAAATGGTCTGAAGTAAATAGGATGAAATTCAATAAGGACAAATGCAAAGTACTCCACTTAGGAAGAAACCATCAGTTTCACAAATACAAAATGGGAAATAACTCCCTAGGAAGGAGTACTGTGGAAAGGGATGTTGGTGTTGTAGTGGATCACAAGCTAAATATGAGTCAACAGTGTAACACTGTTGCAAAAAAAGCAACCATCATTCTGGGATGCATTAGCTGGAGTGTTATAAGCAACACACAAGAAATAATTCTTCTGCTCTACTCCATGATGATTAGGCCTCAACTGGAGTATTGTGTCCAGTTCTGATATCACGTTTCTGGAAAGAGTGGAGAAAAATCCAGAGAAGAGCAACAAACATGATTAAAAGTCTAGAAAACATGACCTATGAGGGAAGATTGAAAAAATTGGGTTTGTTTAGTCTGGAGAAGAGAAGATTGGGGGGGACATGATAACAGTTTTCAAGTACATAAAGATTGTTACAAGGAAGAGGGAGAAAAATTTTCTCCTTAACCTCAGAGGATAGGACAAGAAGCAATGGGCTAAAATTGCAGCAAGGGCGGTTTAGGTTGGACTTTAGGAAAAACTTCCTAACTGTCAAGGTAGTTAAGCACTGGAATAAATTGTCTAGGGAGGTTATGGAATCTCCATCATTGGATATTTTTAAGAGCAGGTTAGATAAACACCTGTCAGGGATGGTCTGGATAATGCTTGGTCCTGCCATAAGTGCAGGGAACTGAACTAGATGACTTCACAAGGTCCCTTCCAGTCCTACAGTTCTATGATCCTATGACTTCAATGGGACTTAACTACATGCTTAAAGTTAAGCACTTTGCTGAATAGGAATTGACTTAAGTAAGTGCTTCAAGTTAAGCACAAGTTCTTAAGTGCTTTGCTGAATTCATGGACTAAGCCGTTTTGGAAAGGATTTGCTGACTCCACTGCAGCTACTCATAGATACATTTTGTCATTTGTTCAGTACTATTTATTTCAATGCATTATCTTTTGTTTACATTCCATTATGCTGAATTAGGAATAATGATGAAGATAAGAACTAATTACAAGTACACTTCATAGTAAAT
This sequence comes from Mesoclemmys tuberculata, assembly GCA_007922155.1. Taxonomy (NCBI): domain Eukaryota; kingdom Metazoa; phylum Chordata; order Testudines; family Chelidae; genus Mesoclemmys; species Mesoclemmys tuberculata. The sequence goes on from ML675610.1 coordinate 3,905,287, forward strand.
TAAAAAACGAAACAATAAAATATGCAGTGTACCCAAGTAAAGGCTTTAGGTGAGTCCTTTGTAAATTATTCATCTATATAAACCACAGTTAGTTTGGGGATTTTTCACTAGCCTCTCCAAGTCAGAGATTGCTGGAACATGTTCTTTCTCTCTATGAACTGCAGAATGAGTCAGCAGCAAAGGCAGGTTTTCTGAGCTAAATTTTCAGAGCTTATTTTTGCTTAAAGGCATTAGCAGCTATTAAATTAATTCTCTTCATTTCACATTTTATACAGAAGATGGAAAATGTGTATGGAAAAATACATCCTCGTGATGCCTTAAACCATTAACTTTTGAGGATATTTCTGTACTGGAAAGGAATTTTGTCATTTCAGTTTTATTCTCCTTCTTAACTTTGACTTCAGTGGGATTGCTTGCATAAGTAAGGGTTTGAAAGAATTCATCTTTATGTTGTAATGTGACCACAAATTGATTCAGCTGCAAGAAGCCACTCATCTAGGAAGTACACTTCAGGATCCTGACAAAAGTTACTGGATGGGACTGCGTTAGATCTGTACGGATCACTAATGTAAACCACTAAAAATCAGTTTTATATTCATTCCTCCTAGTTTCCTGGCCCTGTTTTGGGGGGAACGGATAAAAGAACACATGGAATGCCGCTGCTAAATACTAATAAAATAATTATACACAAAACACTGCACACAGAGAATCAGCCATGGGCTAAACTGCTGTTAGTTACACCAATATAAATATGGAATGATTCCATTGCAGTCAAAGGAATTACTCTGGATTTAAGTGGGTGAATTTAGCCCATTGTCTCTTGCCTTGTAAGATCCACTTTCCATGATTCCCTTGGCCTCTGGACTCCTGGAGTGAGTCAGAGGCTCTGGTATAATTTAAGGGAAGGGACTATCTCACTTCTGCCAGAGGCTGCCACAGAATCACTTCATCTCCAGCACAGAGTAGGTGCACTGTTCCCTTCACAGTTGCTATTGCTGCCTCTCCATTCAACAGCCTGTCAGATATGACAGCAACTTCATGTTCCGAACACGGGAACTAACCACTTACAAGGAATTCTAACGAGTGAAGGATACTCACAAGGTTCCATGCAGTGGATTTTTCTGTCTCCCCCAAAATGTTGTTATATTACTCTCCCCTTAAATACAGATGTGACGCTGAGCCAGCAAGAGTTAAGCAAGCAGCAGGCTGGTTGAACTAAAGGCAACCTGTATGTCCTTAAGGATGTATTAGAAAAGCCTTGAAATGGTAAACAGGACTATCCCCTGTAGATTGTTATCAAAGTCATGTTAAATTGACTAGGGTCTTTGAAATGTAGGTCTATATTAATAGAGAATCAGAACTAGATACTAACTATTTGTCTGTGTTTACCCACATCTTGTTAGTTTAACAATTGGATCTAATTAGCTAAACTTCTCTTCCTATCGGTAATATTTCATTACTATATTCTATTGGTTCAGAGCTCAAAAAGGGATATTAACATTTAAATAGACTTTGTGGTGTAATAATATTATTGTCTTCTTTCTCTTTGAAACTTGTGGCTCCACATTGTAAAACTACCAGTGAACAGCATGAATGGCTTCATGTATTATCAGAGGAAGGATCCATTGAATAGATATCAAACTGTCAGCTCGCTTTCATCAAAACCCACGTGGTAGAATGACCTTTCAGTACCCAACTTGCTTCAGCTATAAAGGAAGTTGAGCCTGATCCTGTTTTATCTCAGATCTGCTTAAACTTTGTTAGGGGAAGTTCAAGTCACAACACTGAGGTCTCCAGATATACCCTGGATTATTCCTGAAAATTCACAGGGAAGAATTTGAACAAACTACACATGGACTGTTTACTCTATTGAATTGATTCTAGAAGGACTTTTACAGATCATCAACTCACCATCTCTACTGTGAAACTGAACTAAGAACTTTATTCATATCTGTATATATAATGATTTTTTAACCACAGTAACTCTCTTTTTAAAAAAAATAAATCTTAGATTAGTAAACAAGAATTGGCTGTAAGTGTGTATTTGGATGAGATCTGAAATATTCATTGACCTGGTGGTTAATGTGTGCAATCCCTTGGGATTAGGAGAACTTTATATATGATGAATAAGATTTTAAGTAATCCTCACTATATAGATTTAGCTGTCTGGGTGGGAGCCAAAGGCCGAATTGCTTAAAGGGACCGTATTTTAGCTTCTTGGTAACCAGTAAAGTATTACAGAAGCTGTTTTGTTACTGACTTGGTGAATCTAATTATAAGAATAAACCACCAGTTTGGTGGATCATCTTCCTATTCTTTGCAGTTTGCCCTGATTGAGCATTTTCAATGTGGCCCCTCCAGTGACCACTGTCAAAACAGAATAGCTCCTGCCCACAGGCACTGGTTAATGTTTAAACCACACAGAGGCAGGGTTATTAAATAGTGACTTTTCACACCTGCTTGTCAGTTGTTAATGGGGCCCCTGTGTACCAGTGTAACAAGGAAACAATGTGCTTTTGTCTGCACTTTTTCTCCAAAGTGAATCAAAATCCTAAAATTCTCATGGTGTTTGAGAATCCCTGTTAAAATATTCTCCCATATGGAGCACTTGAAGTACCATCAGCTCTAACCTTGCTCTGAATGTGGATCTCATCCAGAACACCTTTCTGAATGTGGTCAGTGCAGATGGGAAAATCAGTAGAGCAGAAAAAAACGATTCCCCATTTCCTGCTTCTCAATTATTACCCTTCAGAGAGAGAAAGAGATATCTATGTTGGCATTTGCAAGCCCACTTTTACCTGGAACATATATTACCAACAACAGGGCCTTGTGGCAGAAATATTGTTAACTGTTATTTCCTGGTATTAATATACACAATCCAAGAGCTTGAATATTCCTCATGTCTGGCAAGGAAATTTGTCTTTTTCAGGACCTCAGGCCTCAGTTCTCCACTACATCCAAATGCAGCTCAGATGTGGCAAAGAAGGGCAATTACAGGCGTGACACACTGCATCACCATATACGCCCTTGTGGCGTGATTGTGTATCATTCATGTTCACCCTTATAGTGTAATTGTATATTGTTTAATGCAAAGTATATCATGTAAGGTGTTTTTGGAATACCCGTGGCATACTGAACCTTATTGTGATAGTGATATGTTTGTTGCAATGTCATATGTATGGTTAAAAGGCTCTGCTCTGTAATATTCCCAAACATGTGTCTCATGGCTTGAGACAAATCGAGGCAAAACTCTCCAAGAGCAAAGAGGCAGTTCACACCTTATTAAGGCATGCATAAAACAAACCAGCTCTTCCAGGAACAACGAACTAGCCTAAGCATCAATAAGGGAACACTCAGTGACTCAAGTGGAGGAAGCCATACAGGACATTGTTTGTCACCTGACCCTGAAAGAGGGGGGGCGAGGCCCCAAAGGTGGGTAAAGGAACATGTTAAAAAGGAGAGATATTTTGCAATCTCTCTCTCCCCTCCACTCCATCAATGAACAACATCAAACAGCTGAAGCATTGACCACTGGGGGAAAGCCTGGTTGGAGGCAGACCAACCAGCCTGTGATAAGAATTATTTAAAACTGTAAGGTTGCTGAAAGTGTTTGGCTTAGTTTAGAATGCGATTTGCCTTTTATTTACCTTTGATCAAATCTGATCTGCTCTCCTCTGATTTATAATCACTTAAAAATCTTTCTGTTTTTGATACATTTGTTTGTTTGTTTTATCTAAAGCAGGGCATGTGGTTTGAGTGTGCGTAGAGACTTCATTTAAAGTGACAAAGATGGTGCATATCAATTTCTTTGATAAATTAATGAACTAATTATCAGCCTGCAGGGCTCAGTGGGCCACATTGAACATTGTAAAATGACAGTTCCTAGGGTTGCATCTGGGACTGCAGATATTGCCTGGGAGTCATACCATTGCATAATCCCAGGAGTGGCCATCAAGAGGCACTCACTGAGTTGTGGGGGGCAACTTGCTTGCTGGTGACTGTGTGTGAGCTGCCCTGGAGTGTGGGGTCACACAGCAAAGCAGAGTGAGACGCACTCCAAGAGTGGGGGAACGGAGTGAAATAGCAAAATAGGAGTCCAGATTGCCGAGGGGAACTTCACAACAGGGAACTAGTTGTAGAACTCTGATTCTCAGCAGCTCAAACCTAGCTAAATTTAAAGCAACAGGAGATTATTCTAACTTCCATGAACTGGAGTAGTGGAAGTCAGCCTCATCATGTCTTTATCTCCTCCTCCCCAACCCACCACTACCCCTACCCTGTGCCTGCATCCTCCTCACACTGGACCAGCTATAATCCAGCAGAGAATCCAACTACACAGAAGAAATTTCCTGCTGAGAATCAAGTTCAAAGCCACTTTTTACACAGCACAAGCTGGCCTTAGCAGCTGAGAGAATCCAACCTTCAGCATGGGGATCCTCCTTCAGGGCAGGATATCTTCACCAAAACAGGTAGAATTTTGCAGCCCCAGGACTACTCAGAATAACCTATTTGTAGCCCACTGCATTTGTAACTATATCATGTACAAGCAGTTGCATTGATTCAATAGTTGTATATCATGCCATCAATCTTTAAACAGAACTCTTCATTGAAGTCAGTGAGAAGTTCTGCTTAAAATTCAATTGCATGATATAGCTCATAATTAAGGTCAAACATCTTGGTCTCTTTCATGAGCAGTTACTCACCGAGGCATCCCACTGCCTATTCATGCACGTTAACCCTGACCATCTGGGGCAGGGGCCTCATAATCCAGCATTAACTAAAGTAAATAGAAACACTTGCAAATCCAGCCAAATATTATTATATATACAATGATCTCACGTAAACCTTTCTTCCATTTTGAAAGATCCTACAATCTGAGTCAATTTCCCTTGGCCCAAAAGGGGGAATACTTGTAAAAATGTTAATACCTCTCAAACCATTAGAAACTTTTAAAATTCATCCACTGTAGTCCTTTATTGTGGTAGGATCAGATTGTTATTAGAGCTGGGTGACATTTTTCAACTGAAATGTTTTTCAGGAGAAAAGTGCAGAATTGGTGACACAAAAACATTTTGTAAATTCAAATTGCTTTGGTGAAATTATTGAGGTAAAAAAACTGAAAACAAAATCAAAACATTTTATTTTGAAATTTTCTAAACAAAACATTTCAAATTGAAATTACTTTTTGTTTTGAAATTTCCTTTAATTTTATTTTAAAAATTAAATTGTTAATTTAATTAAAATGAATGTGCAAATTAAAACAGAATGTTTTGTTGACTCCACTTTTTTCAACTTTTAAATTCAGCCCCAAGATTTTTTTAATGATTTTGGTTAAATCCAAGATGATTTTTCCCCTCCATTTTTTCAAATTTGTCAATGAACCAAAAGATCTGTTATTCACCAAGCTCTAAGTGTGACACTTTCACTCATATTCAGTAGGCAGTACCTGGTATCACAAGTAGCTCCATTAATTTAAATGGGACAAACTCATAAGTACTATTCAACATGAGTACATCAATCCCAATCTGGCCCATATTTCATAACAATGTTAGACTGTGCATTCAGAAGTGAGCTATGTGAAAGTACATCCAATATTATGTTTTAAAACTGAAGCTAGAGATAAACTTTATCAAAAATTAAAGATCCTTCTAATTGCTCGATAAAAAGAATTAAAAAAAAAAAAAAAAAGCCCTGCAATTTTGCAAAACTTCCCACTAATTTCCTATTAACTCTATAGTTGGCTTATAATCAAATTCAAAGAAATTTGAATGGTAACCCTACCTTCAGTACCAGACAAATTGGCTGAAACTATCGTAAAGAACAGAAGTATCAGACACATAGATGAATAAGATTTGTTTGGGGAAGAGTCAACATGGTTTTTGTAAAGGGAAATCATGCCTCACCAATCTACTAAAATTCTTTGTGGGGGTTAACAAGCATGTGGACATGGGTGATACAGTGGACATAATGTACTTAGATTTTCAGAAAGCCTTTGACAAGGTCCCTCACCAAAGGCTCTTAGGCAAATTAAGCTGTCATGAGATAAGAGGGAAGGTCCTCTCCTGGATCAGTAACTCGTTAAAAGATGGGAAACAACGGGTAGGAATAAATGGTCAGTTTTCAGAATGGAGTGAGGTAAATGGTGGTGTTTCCCAGGGGTCTGTACTGGGACCAGTACTGTTCAACATATTCATAAATGATCTGGAAAAAGGGGTAAACAGTGAGAAGGCCAAATTTGCAAATTATACAAAATACTAAAGATAGTTAAATCCAAAGCAGATTGCGACGAGTTACAAAGGGATCTCACAATACTGGGTGACTGGACAAAATGGCAGATTCAGTGTTGATCAATGCAAACTAATGCACATTGGAAAACATAATCCCAACTATACATATAAACTGTTGGGGTCTAAATTAGCTGTTATCACTGAAGAAAGAGATCTTGGAGTCATTGTGGATAGTCTTATGAAAACATCCACTCAATATGCAGCAGCAGTCAAAAAAGCTAACAGAATGTTGGGAATCGTTAGGAAAGGGATAGATAATAAAACAGAAAATATGATATTGCCTCTTTATAAGTCTATGATACGCCCACATCTTGAAAACTGTGCAGCTCCGGTTGCCCATCTCAAAAGACTTATATTGGAACTGGAAAAGGTACAGAAAAGGGCAACTCAAATGATTAGGGGTATGGAAAAGCTTCCATATGAGGAGAGATCAATAAGACTGGGACTTTTCAGCTGGAAAAGAGATGAATAAGGAGGGATATGACAGAGGTCTGTAAAATCATGACTGGTGTGGAGAAAGTAAATAAGGAAGTGTTATTTATTCCTTCTCATAACACAAAATCTAGGAATCACCAAATGAAATTAATAGGCAGCATGTTTAAAAGGAACAAAAGGAAGTATTTCTTCACACAATGCACAGTCAACCTGTGGAACTCCTTCCCAGACTATAAGGGGGTTCAAAAAAGAACTAGATAAATTAATGAAAGATAGGTCCATCAATGGCTATTAGCCAGGATAGGCAGAGATTGCTATTTGCCAGAGGCTGGAGCTGGCCAACAAAATGGATCACTTGATGATTACCTGTTTGGTTCATTCCCTCTGAAGCATCTAACATTGGCCATTGTCGAAAGACAGGAAACTGGGCTAGATGGACCATCAGTCTGACCAGGTATGGCCATTCTTATGTTCTTAAAAAAAAAAAATCAGTACTCACACTGAATTCCCTCTTATACACACAGTGCACACCTTCAACAGATTTCTTCTTGTAAAATTAGAGCAAGTTGGTACAATATCTCCTTTGTGAAGCAGCTTTCATTCCCCCCCCAAAAATATTGTTTCATTTTGAAATCACAGGTATTTATTTATGTATTGTCCCATAAAATGTGACAAAAATCCCAAAAATTTATAGTATTCACAAATGCAGTAATTATTACTACAAATTATTAGATCATTTAATTTCCAGTTGTTTCATTTGAAATATTCATGATCATCCAATAATGGCCTAAAATAAAAAGACAGTAAAAATAATAGCAATAATAATGATATATTTGCTTGACCATTATAGCAGAACAAAAGAATGCCTGCTAACATGTATGTGTGTATGTGTCAATAAGAGACAAGGTGGGTGAGGTTATATCTTTCACGTCTGTTGGTGAGAGACAGGCTTTCGAGCTTACACGGAACTCTTCTTCAGATCTGGAAAACTCAGGGCTAGTCTACTCTAAAAGTGCTACAGCATCACTGCTGCACCAAAGTGGCTGAGCTGCTGTAGCATGTCTGGTGAAGACACTCTATGCCAGTAAGACAGGCAGTAGTTATGTCATGGGAGAAGTGTCAACATAGCGCTGTCCATACCCTGCGCTGAGGTCAGTGTAACTTATGTTGCTCAAAGAGGTGGCTTATTCACATCTCTGAGCGACATGAGTTATACCAACATAAGTGGTAGTGTGTACAAGCCCTAACTCAAAAGTGTTAAATGCTAAATACAAGATTTGAACAGATATTTAGCATACTTAGTTAACACATATTTCAAGGGACCATTCAAGGTGAATTGGCCCATTAAAACCTTTCCAGTCATAGGGAGGAAAGGAAGTGGAGGGAGAACAAGCGGGCAGGGGGTGTTATTAATGGGTTACAGACTGTTGTAATAAACCATAAATCCAGTGTCTTTATTCAGTCCATGATTTTTAGTGTCAAGCAAAGCTATAAATTTAAGCTCCCAGGCTCATCTTTTGAAGGTATTGTGCAGATTTCTTTTGAGGATGAGGACTGATGGTTCAGATATAGAGCAATCACTTCGTGAAAAGTGTTCACTCACAGGTGATGCGGTGTTTTGTCTCTTGTCGCTTTCGTGTGTGAGTTCATTCAAGAGCATAGTGATTGCCTGGTTTCACCCACATAGTTGCTATTGTGTCTATATTATATATAGATAGATATACTAACTTGATGCATGGCTGAGTCAGTTCTTCACAAGGACCTTCTGGCTGGTTATAAAATGCTCGAGAGTCATAGAAAAACAACTCTATGAACTGGAATATGAAGCCACATTATTATTTCTGCTTTGCATATTTATCTTTCCCTTTCAGAGTGCATCAGGTTCCATCAGATTTTGGGGCAAAGAGCATGAAGCCCCTTCTCCATGAGCAGAGCTTCCTGACTTTTTCACTTCATGCCCACAAATGCAGATTGCATGGAAGAGCTGCTCCTCTGGGATGATGCAACCTCCCATGAGGGATATTCTTTTGGATCTGCCTCTGTAACCTGCTTTATCTTCAACCTGCCCTTATATTCTCCTGTTTCTCTAGCAGTCATGTGTCTACCTAACCTTCATGAGTCCCAGCTTCTGCATCTAGGACTTCTTTTGCTCCAAGTGCAGTCAACAAGAGTAAGTCACTGATTATGAAGGCATTTCCCAGCAAGAGTAGACTTAAGCAAAGGTGTTCTCGGCATTCCCAGTCATCCAAATCACAAAATAAATAACATACAGTAAAATAGATATTCTTTACATTCCCTTCAAAAAGAATATTGTATCAGTGAAAGAGGCAATATAATGGCTTGCATATTGCCCCTGAGGCATTTACAGTGGTGATGAGATCAAATTCATCTCCTAAGGTCTTCAAGAGTAAAAATCACTGTATTTACTTAGACAACACTTTCATTGAAGCAGAGTCGGATGATCTCTGAAGACTGCATATTTCAGCCAGAAGGGACTGGTTTTAGGTAAATAAAAAAAAAGGTTATTTTAACCTTTTGTCCCAGTTTGGAGAACTGGGAATTTACTGTAAATGACTCAGCTCCTAAAAACAAAGACAAAATTCTGAACAAAAATATGAGACCACTAAAATACATGCTCATTTTCACTGGAGTCATAATGCTTTTGTCGCTTTTCATCTCCTCTTTTCCCTTCTTTATTAGTAAGTACATTGTCTATTTATGTCATCTGTCTAGATGAAAAGACAGGGACCATTTCATCATACCATTCTATAAATTCTTAGAGAGTTGTTGGTGCTATGTAAATAATAAGTAGCAAACTTAAATAGTCCCTAGTTTAAAAGGGAAGCCATTAAAATAAGTATGCCAGGTCATGATATCTATTTCTTCCAACACCCAGAAGCATTTAGCAAGGAAGCTGGGTGTTCGATAGCTCTTCCTCCCTTCTTTTCATATAACTATTCTCAATTACAGGGACATCCAGAAGAATATAATGGATGCAAAGAAACAGGATCCAACTACAAAGCAAGTATGGTCATGTCTCAGCACCCTTGGCTGCTATCCATATGATGAAGTTGGGGCCTAATGGACTTAAAACCACATCCCTTCCTTATTTTTCCTACTTCAGGAAGTCTACAGAGGGAAACATCAAAAATCAGTTTCTTCCTTCACTTATAAAAGAGCGGGTGGCATTGTGGGTCTTGTCAGAGGCAGCACCAAGCATAAATAGATTGGAACTGCTCAGAGGCTTTCATCAGATTATAGCTAACAGAACTCAGTCATGTTTGGGTTCAGCCAGACATCAATATCATCGACCCTCTCTCATCAGATTTGGAGGAACCAAGACGAAGTCTAATCCAGCCTTAAAAACTCTACAAGTTATGTTACGGCAGAAAATAAAGTCAGACCTCATGTACTCTGTAGCACACTGGACATGAATTCCTTAACAAGACCCATTGTGCAATGCTGAATCCTGTGGTATCTTCCAGTGCATTTTTAAAGAGAGTTTAACTAAATACAGCCCTAATCATAGCATTCCTTTTTTTGTTTATTTTGGTTTTAAATAGACTACTATTCTCAAAACATTTATGACTGGTGATACATTCCATGCCCACTCCCCATTTTCACTTGTGATGCAGAATTTTGTGTGGAAAACAGACAATGGCACTGTAGAAGCTGTTAGAGGAAAGCTGGAAGGTTTGGGCTGGTGAAGTTCTTGGCATCCAGGAAAAGGTGGGAGGTGGAGTGGGCCTTTTCACGCCCAGCAAGTTGTTGAGTTATTGCATCTCCTCCTCTTGTGGGCAGAGGCAGAGGTGTCTTTCATATTGTTAAATAGTCTTAACTTCCTAATCCTCTGCCCAGCAACTATGGGTAGCAACCTACCTTCCCACTCCCACCCTCTGAAGATCTGTCACTGGATCTTAACAACAATGGAGAATTACATTAGCTGAATACACCTGCTAAGAAAAGTGGGAGTGAAAGAGTTAATAATGTTGAGCTTTACATGCTGGGGCATTAAACCTCCCAATTATGGGAACAGAAAAATGTCACTCTGTTCTTAAAGCTCTCAGTTTGGAGGATAATACTGCTTTGGGTTACACTAGGGTCAAAGATGGAATGACCATTCGGACTGGATACTTGTTTCAAATACCACGGTTGGAGTCTGAAGCCAAATTTTGCAACAGTGGTTGAGTCTAAAGCCAGTTCTGCAGCAGTCACAGAATCACAGAAAACATGAAGCCATGCATACAGCAGAACCAGTCAGAAGTTTGTCATGAGCTTCCTATGTCAGTTAGCACAGAGCAGGGATACTTTATCCTGCAGACATCTGTTCAGCTCCTACACCTTTTCCTGTTTTCCAGATACTCCAGAAGGTACTGGCAATGTTAAGAAGGGAAAAGCATAGAGATGGCTTCTGATCCTGTCCTCTTGATCATGCTGATCATGATCCCACTCAAAATCTATAATTCCTCACAGACCCGTGGTACGGTGGGAAGTGGCACAGTGTCCAAGAGAGACATGCAGCAAAGGGACAGGTCTGCGGTCAAAAGCTCCTTGATTGTTGTGTTTGTTGTAAGGGAATCCTTGAAAAATGCAAGATTTAAGGACCAAACAGTTCAGCTCCAGTTTGCAAGCTGGGACACATAACATCAATACGTCCTGCAACAGAATGCATAGGCTCTTTGTCCTGTAGGCAAAACCAGATTCAGGAGGTAAAAGCTCCTTTTCGAGAGTTAAATTTGTAAGCATCAACCATCTAGCGAATAACGTAGCAGAAGATAACTCCAATGGCACTGCTTAAACATATGTGTCTGCTCCTGTCTCTCCTCCCCAGGACTAAGCAGAGAAAGGGCATTTGGTGCTCTGCTCAAAAATGCCACCCTTGTCAAACCTGCTGACCCCCAACATGGCTTCCTTGAGACTCTAATGTATTTTTAAATCATTTTTTAAAAAATAATCTACACTGAATTGATAACTCCAGGCGCAGCACCTAGAGATTTACCTGCTAAATTGGCAAGTTCTGTACCTTGTTACTGGTCCACCAGGGTCCAAGAACTGGCTCTTCCAAAAATGAATCAGAGTTGAAAGAGAAAGGATCTGAGAAAGTCTGAATTTCTCCTATCAGGGAAATTTAGAATTTAATAAAATGCAAGGCTTTAATTCTCATAGATTATTTCCCAGAGCACCCTTCCCCTACCACCCGAACTCCTGCCCCCAACATGTTATAAAAACTCCAGGGCCCAGCAGGGGGCAGGGAGACTCGGGGCTCTGGGCTTCAACCACTGGGCAGGGTGGGGAGGGGACTGGGACTACTGCCCTGTGGCAGGATCGAGGGGCTCCAAAATATTTACCGAAGCAGAGCTCCGCACAGCTCCAGCTAAATGTAAACCCTGATTAGATGGTAACCTTACAGCTTGCACCAGTTTATTGTTGCAGACAAACAAGACACTGAAGTCTGCATTTGTTCTTGCTTGGGAAAATATATTGACAGGTCTGCAGACAAGAAGCTTACTGTGGATGCCTTCTTTGTTACAGCATCAAATTCCTCCATACTTGTTAGGTCCGCCATGAAAGCGTTTAGCTAACATTCTCCATGACAAATGTGTATTCTTAGAAGTGTCTGTGGGGTTTTGTCCCTTCTTCATTAGCAATTAAACAGTTTTCAACACTAATTTGGAGAGATCTGTCACTGACAATTGATCAGTTCCCTAGCATAGCTGCAGTCTAATTAGGCTCTAACTGCATATATGATGGGGAAGAAAGAATTTATACAGCTCCATGTAGATACCTGCATCGAAAAAACAGCCGTCACTAAACCGTACTGGAGACTTTCATCTGTGGACAAGTACACAGAGCTATGCAAATAATTGATTTTTGGTTTGGAGTCTGAATTGAAAAATAAATTGTTTGTTTTAATACAAAATTTGGCAAACAAAAAAATGCTTTTTGCAAAGTGCAAAAGCACAGTTTGTATGACCCACAAAGAAACATTTTATGTTTGTGTTTCTGGGATTTTTTGTTTTTATTTTTGGTGGAGGAGATTAATTTTCTATTTTTAATAAAAAATCAGTAAAATTCAAATGGAAAAAGCATTTTGAATTCAATAGTCAAAACAAAATATTTTCAGATTTTCAGATTTATTTTAATTTGATACAATTCAGTGAATTTGAACCAAATTTGTGAATTGTTTTAGTGAACATGGAACTCCAGACAAAAGGAGGGATTGCACGAAAAAATTCACCCAGCTCTAAACTTGGCAGCTGAAAGTCTCAGATACTCAGTGTTACAATCCAAGAATAGAAATAATATCGTATCTTAATTTTTCATCATATAAAAATGGATTAACTTTGGTCTTAAATACTTCTTTTAAGGAGAATAAAGATGTTTTATTCCCAGCCTATTTATAGGCCTGATCTTCAGCCCCACTCCATATTCTGAAGTGATGCAAAGATGGCTTAAACGAAATGAAATGGGGCTTAAAAAGATGGGTGGCAAGTCCTGCCTCATGGGAGAATGCACAGCTGCCCTAAGACAATGTAGCCAGCTCTACACCACCTGCTCCTGATTTCCAGCTAAATAGGGATGTTTGGAGCACTCCAATCATCTAAAACCAACCCTAGAAGCCCTTGGGGACTATTACTTTAACCAGCAGAAGATAAAGCAGCTCTGAGACTATTCTAACTTGCTTTAGGGGCTAGGGTTGGGGGGAAGAAAGGGGATGAAAAGGTGAGAGAAAGTAAACTTTGCCAAAAATGTGCTGAGCATTCCTCCTGTGCACCTGGAGATCTGGTTCTATGTTTGTAGGCTATAGACAGATAGATAGATAGTAGTGTACATATGCTGTATGTACACATATTTATTTTACCTTGCACAATAGAGATATGTTTAAAAATGTGTATCACAGGCATCCAAGTCTTTTGTGGTTACATCTGGTTCTAAAATCAACCATGGATGGGAGGTCAGCTCTCTATGTAAAGAAGCAGCACAACATCATGGCATAAGCTCCCATCTGACACAGCTTAATAGGGAAAGTTAATATGCAAAAAAGTTAGAACACCATGCTTCTAATCTCATAGTGCTGTTAAACTAGTCTGTTACTCCACTGACATCAGTGGAAGTTACTCTTGATTTACACTTGTGAAGAGAAAATAAAAGCAGACTCAGGCCTGCTGTGTGTCCTAATTCCCCTGAAACAATCAGAATTCCCCTTTATTACAGGAATAGGGAATGTGTTTTTCTTTAACTGATATTCCAGTTGAAACTACCTAAAATTCACAACAGATTCATTAAGTTTTATGTGAAAATAGCAGTATCTATTTTATTTTTAACCTGTATTTAGTTTGCACCACTAAGAATATGAATATTGATCTATTTGAAGCATTAACTGTAGTATGGTTTTTAAAATAAAGTAATTAAACTCAGTAAAACGTATATTAAAGAAAAGCAGCTCCAGATTTGTTACTACAGCAGCCATAAATTTAGCACATACGAGCAGAGGAAGAAAAAGCAAACCATTGGACTGCTTCAGACAGCAGCTTCAGAAAATTAGGCTGCAAACTACATGGTTCAGTGGACTGATAATGAGATTCTGAACCATTCATTTTTAGTTCATTGGTTAGAATCTGGTGTAGGCTGGTGGTGGCAGAATCTTAAATCAAGGCCTGTAGTCCTAAATTCTGTTGAATGAAATGGAAATTTTGTTGGAGTAGGGACTACAGGATCAGCTCCAAATGGAGAATTAGCTTTATGGTATGTAGTGGTTCTAGACAAGTTAGTAAAGTATAGGTGTCCACATTACAACAAAATCACATGACCAATGGCATTAATTGTTACTTTTACAATTGAATGGACCTGAATCGCAGGACCTACACTGAGGAACTGTCCTTATAGATGGGTAAAAATTGAAGCACATTGATGGAGCTGTATCAAGAAGCTTGTACTGTCATCGTACCTTTTTGTGGATAGAGGATTTCAGTCTTCAGGTCTGTCAGTCTGGTATAGGTTCCCTTCACCAACATTGGGCAGAGTTCCTCTGGGAGGCATCCATTGACCCCTTGGACTCCTTCATGGAGCAGTGGGTATTGTCTGGGGTTCTCTGCTTGGTGTTCCCACCTAGTTCCCTTGTTTTTAACCTGTTCCCTTCCCTCTCTCCCACCACTGCTTTTCTCATTATTTGTCCCAAGAATTCAGTTGCATTCTGATCTGAGTGACCCCACCCCACAGTCCAGGAGGTGGGCCTTTATTTTTGGGTGCTCTTAGGTCCATCCCCCCCAGGATTCAAATAGGCTGGTTTCCCTGAATATTTCATGACTCCGAGCAGAGTTACCCTGAGCTGCGTCCAATCATTCCTTGGATTCCTGTGTGGAGCAGTGAGTTATGTCCAGGGTTCTCTCCTCGGTGTCCCCTTGTTTTCCACCTTTGGGCCCCACTCCCATTCCTCTTTTATCGTATGTTGCCCTCTGTGTTTACTTGATTCCTGGCTCTGTAGCGCCTCCCCCATTTGTTCTGATGTGCTTTGTCCTCCCTTCCAGAATTTCAGGCAGGCTGGTGCTCTTCATCAGTGTGCCTGGTTGCAGCCTCTCTTTTGCCTCTTCCAGAACCTCTTGTTGAGGTTCTGGCTGCACTTCTCCCTGCACCTGTTCCTCTCTGTACTCCTCCTGGCGCTGGTCAAGATGGCCACCCATCAATCCAGAAGGAGGAAGTTGAGCATGGGGGGTAGGGGTTGTTCTGTGCCACTGTGAGCTCTTTATTTGCTCCCTTCTCTTTTCAGACATCTGAGCAGAGCTCCCCTAGGTGACATCCACTGACACTAACACTCCTTCTGAAAGCAATGGACACTCTCCAGGTTTCTCTGCTCAGTTTCCCCTTCTGCTTCCTTCATTCTGACCCTATGACTTTCACCCCATCCCTATGTGTGCATTTTTTGACCCCCGTATTTAATTAAATTCTGGTCCCATAACCCTTTCAGCATCTGAGGCAGCAGCTTTCCGTTCCTTGGGTGGGATTTAAAACAGCTAGTTTCCTTCACAGCTACTAAATTCACTGACAAACCCCTATAAGACTTCATTAGGAGAAAAGAGGGCTCTGCTTCCAAGGCAGAAGCCTTAAAAACTGCCTTGTCCCCAGCCCACCTGCAGGAAGCTTTACACCTGACACAAGGATAGAGATTTCCCAATAGGCAAGAGAAGTTATTGCTTTCTGTTCATCCCAAAACTTAAGATAAAGAGGTTAAGGAAAAGAAAATAAAGGCACTGGTCATATATCAATAATCCTCTCACAAAAGGTGGGAAATTCAGCGAATAGGGCCGGAGTCTCATTGGCCAACTGTGAGTGTACGTTGGGGCTGGGGGATGAGATTCCCTCCTTTTGGAGTATAGGATCTTCTCCCTGTGTGCACTTGTGGCAGCACGAATCACCCAAAAGGGGAAGGGAGGTGCCAGACCTGAGCTGACTGGCTGTGGAAAGGGGAGCAGGATGCATTGCCCTGGAGAATGGTGAAGCTTGCGTACCTCTCCATCATGAAGTAGGAAGCTTGGGTGTGGATTGCAGTTTCCTCAGCACTCTCAGGGGATGGTGCACTGCTCATTGTCCTGGAGATACAATCTGGCCCATTGTGAATTGAGCTGCATATAAAATCTTTCTGGAAAGGGGAAGCCAAAGAAACCAATGCATGAGCTGCTAGATGAATGAATGTATCTCCACTATGGATCAATGAGTGGATTGGGTGATAAAAATCGGTTGATGCTGTGATGATCACTGTAGCAAGGAGGCGAGGCAGGAAGTATAAAAGGAAAGCTCTGCAGCTCAGTTGCTCTAGAGCTGCCAAGGGAGATGGATGCCTCCTGCCCACTGCTGGAGCAGGATCTTACGGACAACCCCAATGGCGCAGACACCGAGGACCTGCTGGGACTATCACTGGCAGTTTACACCAGGGAGACGACCCCTCAAAACAGGAATGTCCTGAGGAGAGAGTAGCCCAGGGAAACCAGACAATAGTCCAGTTATGCTGTTGCCTGAAATCAAGTCAGCGTGTTTCAGCTGGATCCCTGCTGACCCAGCAGTGTTAGGTCCTGGGACTCAATGGAGTTGGGTAGGCTCAGGTTCCCCTATCCTCTGCTGCCAACCCCACTCCTGCAATGGCAGCCTCCTGAACGTAGGCCAGAAGGCCTGCAGTTGGTCTTCCATCCACCAAAGCCAGGACAACAGACTGTTTGCTGCTCTACCCTGCCTGTTGGCCTGAGCCTCTAGACTACTTGCTGCTTTGCCCTACCTGAGGGTCAGAACCCTAGATGGCTAATTCCCCCTGTGCAGATTGCCTTTTCAGGTACGGGACAGCAAGGGGGCATGGCCTCCTTCTGAGACAGACAGAGAGGGACGGCCACACAGCCTTACAATACTAATCTTGAAAGGGGGTACATGATTAGACATTTCCCAACATTAAAGCCAACAAACAGAATGCGGAGTCTAGAAGAATTAGGTAATGGAGAATATAGAGGGATGACAGGGTTAAGAATGAAGACAGAAAGCTTCTGCATGAAGCAGAGCTGTCACTGATGTCAATGGGAGTTTGGTGAAAAGTTTCAAGGGGAGAAAATGTCACGAAGTTCATAAGACAGATGGACTGAACTAGAAGACGTGTGGGCCCCGCTTGAGCTACCTGCCTTGCTACAGCTTGCATCGCTGCTGAGCTGTGATTGCTGTTCTCATGCAGGTGTGCAGTAAGTGGATGGGAAGCAGGGTCAAGCCTGTGACTCTCAAATCAATCTGATTCCTGCCTCATCTGTGGGGCAGCTACACACGGCCCCTTACTCAAACTGGATTGCAAGGCACCGATTCAGCTCTTAATGACCTGGCATTTACCTGCTAACAAACCAACTCTTACACCTTCCCCATTTGCTGAGCTGCGGTCCCCTTAAAACAATCCCGTGTGAAAAAAAAAGGCTATTTAAATCAATAGCATGCATTTGCAGGCAAAATTGGTTTTAGATGTATTACATGTTATGGCTCACTGTGACAAGACGGAACACATCATAAATTTTAAAAACAAAAGGATTTTCTGGAGATAATCAACTACTGGACCAAAAGAGTGTTTTGTTTTGTTTTGGCAGACAGAGGGAATGCTCATGAGAAGAATATCAGAGTTTTTTGTACTTTTTATTAAAAATGATTTACATATGCATTTATTTTATTTAAATCTGAAATATACTACCATTTATGCTTTTTTTGCTGTTCTTGACTTGCCCATCCATGTAATTATATATATATATATACATATAAGTATGTCTTTAGAAAAAGAGGAAGAATATGATGTTTGGGGTTTATTTTAAAAACTTCACACACACATCGAAGAGTTCTTCCACTGGACTAGCATAATGTTTCCAACCTACACAATTTTATTTATTTATTATTATCATTACTGGTTAGATAGACAACATCTTGTGTCCTTCCTATGCACCCATTTGAACATTTACTCCATAGCCTCTTTGCTAAACTAGATAAATTCATAGTGAGCACTGGTTCACAAGTAATGATAGCTACCACTTATATACCTGTTTGCATACAAAGATCACAAAGTACTTTACAAATATCATCATCCTCAATTTTGCAGAAGGGAAAAACTACCCAAAGAGAATTATCAGACCCAGCTGGAAAGGGAGTGATTATAAAAGCCACCAAGGGGGGTGGGGACTGCAGGAAGGGAGAGTTTCCTGCAGTGAACGTGAAGGAAAGAAGGAAGAAAGAGAGAGAGAGAGAGAGAGAGAGAGAGAGAGAGAGAGAGAGAGAGACTCCAAGTAGTGAACCCTAGGAATTGTGGTTGGGTGGGAAATCCCAGCTGGAAGTTTTATTTTCTTTTTGTAAAATTTGTGGTCTTTTAGATAATAGATTCAGCCCAGAACCAAGGCTAAAGTCAAGTTTTGGAGGGGTTGATAATTCTCCAGGCTGCTGAGGAAGCCAGTCTTATCACACCAAAAATTTCAAATGGAATTGTGGATGCTCAGCACCTCAGAAAATCAGGCGGTAGATACCTCAGGTTGGGCACCCAAAAATAAGTTGACACTATGAACGTAGGAGCTTAAGTGATTTGACAAGGTAACATAGTGATTCAGTGGCAGAGCTGGGTACAACATACAAAAAAAGCTCGTTTCAACTTGTTTTCACCCAGTGTGTCCTGACTCTCAGATCTATGTCCTCGTAATTTCAGGGTTCTTTTAAATGAATGTTTGGTTATGGTGGACAAATACAAAATGTTATGAAAATATAAAAGAGATCATTTGAAATCAGTAACTTGCAGCATATTCTTAGACATCTAAAGATAGAATTGTGAAAAGCTCTAGGAACTTTATACTTTAGCAGCATACCAAAATGCATAAGCAGATCCACTGTGGAGTTGTACTGTACCGCAATCATTCTGATCAATACGTCAGTTCTGTTTTAACATTCAAGTTACTGAGGTTAGAAAGCAAACCTGCTTTTGCATCTGAAGCAGGGAAATGGAAAGTGTTTTATAGGCTTTCATTCTTCATTTGAAGATTATCATAAAGTGAGAATTTTCATATTGCAAAGGCTCTAAACAGTAAACCTTTAAGGCTGTCTGACATTCATCACAATTTTTTCAAGAAATGATTCAATCTGTATTTTCCATTGAGTTTGAAAGTAGCAGGACCAAAGTGAAATTTCCACCTTTTAAAATTAAGAATTATACCAACAAAGCCACCCTGTACAAAATATATTTGTATTGATTCTGTCAACACAGTCTCTTAAGTCCTTTCAAGAATATTGATTTTAATAACTATTTGATTTTAATGAACTAACATGTTAGTGGATTTCAAAGCAAATTTGATATACTGACACTTTGGGAATGAAACATGAAGTTATGAAGTAGAGAAGTGAGTAATCAGCATTGTTCATTGATACATATTTGTTATATGAATACTAAACTAGATCCATATAAACACGATAAAACAAGTCTTGTAACCAGTGTTACAGCTTGTTAGGAAAACCTCACAAAGAAACAGTGCATTGTTGGGTACACATTTGACATGCCCCCATTTCTTAATGACTGTCATTTTTAACATTTCTGTAGAAACTGTAATTTGCTTAACTTTTGTTGAACAAAATGACTGAAAAGTGCTGAAACACAGAGAGATTTTTATCTAAGATATCTCATGAGGTAAACTAATTCCTTTTGATTGATGGATCAGATTTTAAGCCTGAATCCAATAGATGAAACTAGTCCATTGAGGGCTTTTAACAATGGGAGGGAGGGGAGAAATGGAGTGCTACACAGCCACATCATTGTAACTAGACAGTGGATGGAATAGGCAGAGACATTTTGCGCTTGTAGCAACTTAGATCTCATGAAACCATGTAATGGAATAAAAACCTTAACAAAGAATTAAAACAAAGATGGAGGACTTTAATTGAAAACTTGATCAATTAGCAGAGAGGCCATAAGAAGGAGGCAACAGAGCATGAAATTTGATTAAACAGAACCATACGTCCCACTTCATTTCCAACTATGTTGTGAAACTGATGACCTTGAAAAGAGAAGACATTTGAAGAGTGCAAAGTACTGGTAATCTCAATGCTGGTTAAAACAGAGAAGTGATAATAAATGTACAACATAAAAGTCTTAGATTAAAAATCACATATATTCAGGATTGAAAGGCAGAGAGTAATAAATTTGGATAATTGACCCACAATCCACATTTATGACAATAGATAGTGGCAGAGGGAATGTGGAAAAGTGCCCTCACTTCACAAATTTGACAAACAGAGCAGAACATACTGTAGTTTGCTGACTAGTCGAATTATTATCAGACAGTTTGGCACAGCTCTATTGTGTTGTATGATACTTTGGGCATATTCTTGGTATTTAATCTACTCCATTCCACTGGCAGAATCCATATGGTGGGGCACGGTTATTTTGCTGTGGTTACTTTCCTCATTATTTTCCCCTGCAATGAGTTCACAAAATGACAAGAAGTCCTTTGCCCAGGTGACACCAGCACGCACCATTCCCATGCATTGCTAACCTTATTCTTGCAGCATGAACCTACTTTATGAGGACCATGCATGCACACTGGCAATGGCTCCTAAAACTTTAAGAAACCAGAGCCTGGTAAAGAAATTTATTATTTCAGGCAATGGATAGAATTTGTGTATTTGATGTAGCTGTAAACTCTGTACATCAGTAAACTGGTTAGATTACATATTGTTCTTTAAAAAGAAGTGGTCAATCATTTAGTTAAAGGTAAGAGGCCAGATTCTCAACTGGTGTAAATCAGAATCACTCCACTATAGCCCATCTACCTCTGGTGTTGCTCTGCCAGGACTACAGACATGGAGTCATCACTGAAGTCACACTGATTTATGCTATCTGAGGATTTGGCTCAGCCGATAATAGTCATCTTAACTGTACAGCAGGTTGAATTATTTGTTACACGTGAAGTACTTTTAGCAAACTGAGTCTGTTTTAACTCGTTGTGAATCGTTCATGGACAGATTTTGAATCTATTCCCTCTTCCTAATTATTCAACAAATAAATTATCATGTTGTGACAATTTGAGCAATTTGCTTATGTGCAGCTTGAATTTTGTTTGATATTATGAACTTGTTTGTCTTTTGCTGCAGATTTGCATTATGCTTCTTCTATTATGGAGATACCAGCGCGTATGCCTCTGATGGGACAGGTAAGGACTATCAATAACTGAATAAATCATGTCTCAGCAGAACAATGAGGTGGCTGCAACCTAAGGCCTGGTCTCCATTACAAAGTTAGATCAATGTAGGTTGCCTTTCATTGACCTATTTGTACATGTGTCTACACACAAATTTGTCTCTGACTGACATAAGCACCCCATTATGGAGACAAGTAAAACTACCTCTCCGATTGGCATGGTCAACCTACTGAGATCAGTTTAGTTTGAGTGTAGACCCTGTGAGACCTGTGTCAACCCCAACAGTCCTCAAGCTGCTGTCCCACAATGCCCCATTCCCCGTGACAGTGATTGCTCTTGTCACAATTGTGAACTCCGTTGTTCAGGGGTCACAGACACAGGAAGCCACCCCTCTTTTAAAACTCCCTGTATGTTTTTTGAAATGCCTTTACTTGATTGCCCACCTTGATGAGCACACTGAGCAGCTCACCCTTGTCATGTGCAACTGCCCAATCGACTGGGCCATCTCCGTGCACTAGACGCACTTCTGCCTGGAGTAGGCAGAAGGTATTGGATCTCCTGGGTCTGTGGGGAGAAAAGGTTGTGCAAACACAGCTGTGATTAGCCATCGAAATATGGGCATCTATAAACAGAGGGCATGGGGGATGCAGGCAAAGGGATATGACAGGGATCAGCATCAGTGCGATATGAAAGTGAAGGAACTGCACCAGGCATACCATAAGGCATATTTTGTACAAAGATTATGACAATAGTGTGTAGGGTGTGCATTAGGGCACAGCTTGTCATTTTTATCCCACAATATAGTGTGAAAGTTCCCCAAAAGGCATTGCACAGTGGATAGAGGCACATGGCACACTGAAAGCGCTACCCAAGGAGTGCCACACTTTGCACTGACAAACGCGCTCCTTGTGAGTACATACAGCACAAATAAAAGCAGCCACGTATGCACAAGTGATAGACAAATGTTGTGGCTGTGCACCAATGTAAGTTGCCTCAACCAAAGTTTGTTGATTAAACGTGGCCTAAGTAAAACCAGTCTTTCAAGTCTAAACTCCAGGTGGGTCATAACCAAGCAACAAACCATCTGAGATTGGATACAACCTACAGGGAGCGAGGGCTTTGAGGCTGATCAGAAGGCTCATATGCAGGCTTGGAAAGATTAGACTTATATCAGTAAATGTTGAGGAAAGTCAATTTCACCGTACATATGCAAAGTGAAAAAAAATAATTCCATTGATAATTGAAATTTACAGCTAGGCAAAGTAAGAACAATGCTACTTGAGAACTTAGAGTTTGATTTAAGGTTATTTGTTTTGTATATTTTAACATGAGATGTTGACAATTTGTGTTTTAACAGTTATAAAGCTTTAACTCTTTGAATCTCAGTGTTTACTGTCATTAAATAATTATTGTCTCACCTCCCCACACCTTAATTTCCTGCAACTGTGAACATTTAAATTGCTAAAATATAAATTGCTTAAAAAACCCAATATTATCCATTGAAGTTAAAAAAAAATCAAATTCTGTCAAGCCTAATCAGATGGCAGAGGGGACAGGAAATTACAAGAGAAACAGGCCTGTTCTGAGCAGCTCTCTCTCACTGACCAGAACAGGAAGAGAAGACCAAGCCAGAGAAGTGAGGTCTAGGAGAGAGGACTTGCATGTCAGGACAGCTAGGTTACCAGTCAGCCATTCAGAGTGAACAGATGCTCATTCTTCAGTGTTCGAATAAAAATTGTGCACACTGTAGTGTAGTATTTGACCAGCTCTACTTAGCAGGAATTATTAGAGTCCTTTAAATTTCTATGAAGACGAAACACTCTATTTTGCTTTTCATCTTCTCCTCTTCCTCGGTGTGTTTTAGATTGTGGAGCCCTTGCTCATCCTCATGATTACTTGCTCATCTGAATAGGGAAGAGCTGCAGAGAGTCCAGCCCTGTAACCAGCCATTTAATATTATGAAAATACCAGGATAAGCCACAGAAGAATTATTTATGCATACACATATCTGCCTGACTTGTCTCCCTCTTGTTTTGATGATGCCTATATCTGTTTGCCTCTATCTGTTTTCTGGATGTCCGTGACTATTTAAATGTCTCTTTTTCCAAGACGAACATCTGGCTGCTTTTTAAATTTCAGGTAAAGCATTAGGGGCTCATTTGACTGGTTTAGAGATAATATCACTTTAATACATGAAACTAAATTAAATGTGTTGCTAAGTCCCACCTTTCTGACAGTCAAGCTGAATATGACTGTGAAATACATTAACAATATGAGAACTCAAGGTGCAGTAGGTGGTGGTGTACTCAGTTAATGTAATCTTTTTACAAAAAAGACAGCTAATGTTAAAATATATACAATAAGCAAAGCAGAGTGGTAAATTCATGTGCAGATTATAACTAGAGGGCTTCTGGGCATAGGAAAAATATGTTTTCAATGTGTGCTTTAATTCCTGAACTAAAGGAGTTGAGAGAGTAAGTGAGCATGATTTCAGGAAGGGTGCCCTTCTAATTATAGCATGTGGACCCAATTCCCTGGCCAATAGCACATCCTGGGTTGCAAGTCACCAGTGGATAACTCCACCCAGAGTGAGGACACAGCAGAAAATCTGTTCGCAAACCTGCTTTGCCAGGAGTGTTGGAGACAGCCAGCAGAGTCCACAAAATAGGTGGGACAGAGCTAAGCAGTTGAGAAGAAGCTTTGATTCAGCACATCCACCAAGCAGCCTCCACTAGCAAGGTTTGTATGGAGTACCTAAGCACTCAGACACCAGAACAATGAAAATGAAGCTGCTTTCCCCTGTTATAGAGCATTGGAGGTTCCCCCACCAGCCCTCTGACATGGGTGATTGAGGATTAATTGAAACCCTGTGCATCCACAGGAGTAAATCAACCCTATACTTCTTTATATAGTGAGATCATGCCTTGTTTCTAGGGCCATTGGAAATACATGCTGCAGAAATTCCAGACTACAGAACAGATTTAGGTGCTTCATGTGGATTTTCAGTGCTTCCAATGTTTTCTGGAGACAAACTTTGAAAGAAAAAAAAATGTTCCCAGTAGACTACATTTTTTGACTACTCATCCAACTGTGAATCAGTGCAATACTGTCTTCCCAGACTGACTGGTACCTTAGTCCAAGGTCTATATGCCCTTTTCCACTAATATGAGCAGAAAAGAGCAAAAGCTGGTGGAACTGGGCAAGGGAAACAGAGGGGTGGGGAATCTATGAATCTATTAAATGATTCTGAAGAAGTCCCTCCAGCCCAAAGTCTATGTTGTTGAGGCTTCTTAGTTGGGAGGAGGTTGTTGGGAGCAGAAAAGGGAAAGTCATGGGAGCAGCCACGCTCATCTGTGTACATCCCTCTGGGCCTGGCATGCTTCTAAGTGAATATTCAGATGAAAGTTTGCCAGCCAGCATTAACTCCCACTCCATGTCTGTTGCTTCAATGGAAATGGGTGTGGAATTGTACAGGCACCAATGATCTTATCCAAAGCCTGTTGGAATCAACAGAAGGACTCCCTTTGTCTTCAGTGGCCTTTAGATCAAGCTTTAATAGAGGACTGAGTGGCATAATGGCTGCACAAAAAGTACTTCTGCTATATGGCAGGAAAGACCAGCCATAACCAGCGCACCTCAGTATTGCCTTCTTCTGCCAATTCTCAGTGTTGTCTCTCATTACCTATTTATGCCCTCTTACACTGTTTTTCTTTTATTGTCTGGCAGGAGAGAGTCCAGTGGAGGGCAACAAAAATGATTATGGGGCTGGAGCACAAGACTTATAAGGAGAGGCTGAAAGAACTAGGCCTGTTTAGTCTGCAGAAGAGAAGAATGAGGGGGGATTTGATAGCAGCCTTTACCTATCGGGAAGGGGGTTCTAGGGAGGATGGAGCTAGGCTGTTTTCAGTGGTGGCAGATGACAGAACAAGGAGCAATGGTCTCAAGTTGCAGTGGGGGAGGTCTACGTTGGACATTAGGAAAAAAATTTTCACTAGGAGAGTGGTGAAGCATTGGAATGGGTTACCTAGGGAGGTGGTGGCATCTCCATCTTTAGAGGTTTTTAAGCTGAGGCTTGACAAAACCCTCGCCGGGATGATTTAGCTGAGGATAGTCCTGCTTTGAGCAGGAGGTTGGACTAGATGACCTCCTGAGTTCCCTTCCAACTCTAATATTCTATGATTCTATGATTCTAGGTTTCAATGCATTTGTGCTAAAATATCTCTCAAACAAAGCTTCCTTGAAGGAATATTTTTTTAGACCCAGAAATGTTATTATGCTCCCCTCAGAGCAGTTTTACATGCTCATGTGGTATCTGTGATTGGGCCGCTGGGATGCAACTTGGGCTGTGGGACTGCTGAGCCCTGAAAAGGCACCAACCTGGGCTGCCTCTGACACTGATGTTGATGTCAAGCTACAAACTTCTGATAGGCACTGCACTTTCACATACATCCACAGGCAGGGGAAATGAATGAATGATTCCCCAGTCACTTATGAATCATCAACTGAGAGGCTCCAGCCAATATCTGTCAGCTTCTCAGCCTTGCACCCCAGAACTGTACTGTCTTGCACTGTCAGAAGCCTGGCCAGTGTAAGCTCGTTATCTAGTTCACCACTCTAACAAAATGTTAGTGGGTGTGCAACAGCCCTTGTTAACCTGGGCTGAGATTTCCCAAGCACTTCAACCAATGCACACTGTTTTAGGTAAAATACAAAACAGATGTATTAAGTACAGAAAGATAGACTTCAAGTGATTATAAGTGGTAGGTACAAAGGTCCGAGACAGTTACCTTAAGAAAATAAAAGGTAAACACACATTCTAAAGCCTAAACTTTTAGTCTAAGCAAGAGTTGAGTCAAACAATGTCTCATCCTGACGGAAGGTACAAGCAAGTTACAGTTACTCAATACGCAGGCTGGGATTACCTTCCAGCCTGGGACCACGCTTCCCCAGTTCAAAGTCTTTCTCTTTCAGACATTCTTCCAGATGGGAGGGAGAGAGGCCAAGTGATGATGCCACTGTCTCTTTATACCTTCTTCCAGCTGCTAGAAAAATCCCTTCTGTAACGTGGGGGTTAGGCATCCCCCATTGGGCAGGCGGTCTTCACTGCCTACATGCTCTCTCTGAGAAGTCTCTGGGATGGTGGTTGGGAAAATGGATTTCCTTTAATGGATCATCAGCATGTATCTGGATGGTCCTTTGTTTCACTTGAAAGATTGGCTGTGGGCATCTCCTAACCTCACAACACATTTCTGTAATACATATTGCAATATTTCATAACTTCACACATAATTATAGCACATACAATCCAACAGGATATTAACATTCAGTAGATCAAGACTTTTAAAATGACACCTTAGAAGGCACACTTTATGCAAAATATATCATGATCATGTCACAGTGGTGAATATGGGAGTTCAGGTACATGGTGTCTCTCTGTGATTTCCTGGCAATGCTGTTGGATTCTGTGTGACACACTCCTAGGATCAAAATTATCCGGGTAACACTGGGTTATGTCTTTCCATCAGTTTTTGTGCAGAATTCCTTATTGAGAAGAATGGGAGACCCTGGCTAGTGAACAAACTCATCCAATGTTTGTCAGTGCAGTATAAGTATTTCCATTTCATAGAATCATACAAGATTAGGGTAGGAAAGGCTCTCAAGAGGTCATCTAGTCCAACCTCCAGCTCAAACCAGGACCAACCCCAAATAAATCATCCCAACCAGGTTTTGTGCAGCCACACCTTAAAAACCTCTGAGGATGGAGATTCCACCACCTCTCTAGGTAACCCATTCCAGTACTTCACCACCCTCCTACTGAAAAAGATTTTCCTAATATCCAACCTAGAGTTCCCCCACTGCAACTTGCGACATTTAAATATTTATTTACAAGATTTCTACGTATCATATTAATTTTTTTCCAGTGGGAACGGCAACTCTTTTGCCCCATTTTCTGTTTATTTTTATTTACTTTTCTTTCTGGTGAAAGGTCAGAGAACTATCGCTGAATTTTCAACAGTGACTTCCAATTTTGGGTTCCCCAAATTAAGAGACCTAGCAGCTGATTTTCTGAGGTTGTGAGCTCCCACAACTGCAAATCTGCTAAGCCTGCCACCTATGGAGGGTGGGGTTTGGAAAGTGGACACTTATCCCCTACAAATTTGATTGAGACCAGCAACTCACTTCAGGTATGCCAAGGACTGGCCTTTGAATAATAATGACTTGTGGCCACTCCCAGGAAGGGCCAAATTTGTACTGACTGCTTAGATGTGAAAGACTTTGTGGCCTGCTTACCTCTCCATGCAGTCATCCAATTCCCCTTGTGCCTCTCTAATAGAGAAAATTTAAATGGAACAGTTCTCCATTTAAAAAATGCAGTTTTGTTGAAATCAAAATGTTTTGTTGGAACATGTCTATTTTGACAAAATTTTGGACAGAAAGTGTTAAAACAAATCATTTTTACTTATTTCTTTTGTTTCAATAATGCTGGAACATTTTGTTTTGATATGGTTGAAATGTTTATTTCAAGGTTACCATTTTGTTTAATTTTAACTTATAGAATTTTAAATATTATATATCTGTATGTTATATTTAATAAATATTTGATATTTTAATGTTTCAGCATCATCCAAACAAAATGATTAGGTGTTTTGGAATTTAATTCTTTTCAGAATTTTCACTGTGCGATTTTTTTTAAATTTTAATTTATATACAGACACACACACACATCGAAATTTCAAAATATTTCACAGAATGGAAACTCTGAAAAAAAACAAACTACAAAACATCTAATCATTTCAAATATATATATGATTCAGCATGAAAACAAATTTCCAAATGTTGGAAGTTCTCTTGGGACAGAAATTCTGTTTTCTGATCAGCTCTAAGATTCTCTAACAATGCCAAATGTAAATGCAGAAAAAAAAGCTAATACACCTAAAGGTGAGACTAAAATTTTACTGATCCAGGCAGTATGCTTGTATTTTGTATAAACTAAAGATGAACATGTTACATTAGATGAATGCATCACACAAATATAAGTGTCAGTTTGAGGGAAATACACATGAATTACTTTCCTTCAATGTATTACAATTAAAGAAATACCTAGGTACTGAAAGATAATTACTAACATATCTATACTTCATTTTATCTCAAAGGGTCCTGAAGCATTTTGGAAACTTTTATATAAACTATCCACACTAGTTTTATTTCATCCACCACTGAAGTTCAGCCATCTCTGGAATGAAATATGGCAATTGTTTAGCAGGGCACAGCATTGTCACACACTGGATTAGGACAAGAAATTAGAAATGCAGTGAGGTTTAACATGACCAGAATATAATCACCCAACTGGAATTCAGTCAGAGCATTGGGATTAACTATTTTTCATAAGGTATATGGGACCTCTGAAGTCAGAGTGCACCTTTCAGGCACAGACCTTTACTGGGAGTGGTATGGAGCTGCACAGGATCTGGGAGTTACTGGATTAACTTTGAGACGGTTCAGTTTGCTTCTTTCTCTTTACCCTGCCAGCTCCACAGATCAATGTAGGAGGCTAGCAGGGCCATGGCCCCATCTTTCTATGTCTGGGGAGAATTGTACCCTGAGAAGTGGATGGAAAAAAATCAGTCCACACTCCCTTGAACACAGGGTCTACAACTGTCCATGATCCCTATGAGGGGAGCACAAGGTTGCACACTCTCCCCTTCTCTACAGAATCTAGCCCTTGATGAGTGCAAATCAACAGGACCTTGGTTTTTATGTAATTCAGTTTAGCATATGTCCCATCTTTCACTCATCCCATCACCCACAGCTGTCAGTTACATGATGCTATCCCGAAAAAATTCTTCAGCACACCTTGAAATATTGACTTCTAATCTTTTGGCATAACTGACATTTCTCAAACTGTGACCCCAGTCCAGCAAATACTCATACATATTCTTGTGCGTAAGGGTGTGAGTGGACACTTCAGTGGTGCATGAAGTCAAGCACACGCATAAGTGTTTGCAGGATTGGGACCTAAGAGCTTAGCTGTAATAGCTTCCTATGTCTCCCAGTCACTTGAGGGCTCTCTTTGCCAGCATAGAGTTTGGGGGTGGATCATATGGAGGGATTAATGGATCCCATCCCCCTGCAATGACAATGTTAAGTCCCCTAACAAAGGATACACCAAATATTAAACTGATGCTACACTTGGAATCGTGAATCAGTAAAAGAGCTCCACTGCTCATACATGCTGGATGTAGCCGTGTAAGCACGTTTAAAAAGGAATTCTGACTTCTTTTTTTCTCTTGCAGGTATTGGGTTGTGGTAACCAATATGCATGTGGCCATATCATCAGATGTATCAGCCATATTTCTATGACTCAGTATTTTGCTCCCAACCATATGTACTAATGAGATACAGAGCTCTAGTTTATTCTTGCTGCATATCTGAACACTCCTGGTGCACCGAGGGGAGAATAGATTGCATAGTGTATATCTGATTGATCATTGGCGCACATGTGCACTATAAAACAAATTGGATTTTTAAAATATAGGTCAAAGTTACAACTACTGCAGCAGTTTAATTATTTAAGGTGCCTCTATGCCAAGTTTTAAAGACTTTAAATGAACTACTGAAAAATGAGATATTATACTAGGCAGAACAGCAATTGTTATACTGAAAATTAAGGTCTCAGGCATTTTCATTCTGATACTATTTTGATTCACTTATAACTTTTTGAAACTAGTGGCTTTTGGGCTGACATTTTCCATGTTTGGTCTCTGAACACAGGTGATTTTTTTTTTTTTTTTGGAAGGTATAAGCACAAATGCTTCAATCATTTTTCACTGGAGTAGGGTGCGATGAGGAAATTCTTGCCATAGTTTTTTCACCACTTCTAGCACCAAAGCCACTGAGGGTTTAATGCTGACATTTGGCACAGGCTTGCATTGAGGAAAAGTGCTTTTGCGTGTTCCAATGAAAATTTGTCTTGATTTGGTTAGGATGCGCAGGAAATGGCATGCTGTGTATATGCCCTACAAATTTGCATGGAGTTTTCTTGCTACACGTTTAAAGGGCCTGATCCAAACCCCATTAAAATCAATGGGAGACTTTCTATTGATTTAATAGGCTATTGAGCAGAACCAAAGTATAAGGTACTACACAGCTCTTAAGGTTTGCAGGAGGTCTCTCTAATACACCTGTGATACTGTGCTAGCTCTGCTTCCTGCTGATGAGAGGATGGTAATGGCTCTTTGTGTGTACACTATTATTCACTTTTTGAAAAGTCAGTCAAACAGCATATGCAAATCTCTAATTCCTTAATGACTCATCAGAGGTGAATAAAAATCTTTGCTTGACCTCTTACTTCATCTTTCCATTAAAATATTAGTCGAAATGGAAAAACTGTCACATTTTCTAATTCATGGCTAGAATGGAGACATTTCCATTTTTTCTTCTGTACAGATTCAGAACATATGTAAATAATATGTTGACAGGCTAAGATTTTAAAAAATGAGTGCTTACGTGTAGGCTACTCAGTCATTTTAGCCACCTAATTCAGTACAACCTCAGTTACAAATGCCAGAGTTACGAAATGACCAGCCAACCACACACCTCATTTGGAACTGGAAGTACGCAATCAGGCAGCGGCAGAGACAAAAAAAAAAAAAGAGCAAATACAGCACAGTGTTGTGCTAAATGTAAACTATGAAAAAAATAAAGGGAAAGTAGCATTTTTCTTCTGCATAGTAAAGTTTCAAAGCTCTAGTAAGTCAACATTCAATGGTAAAACTTTTGAAAGAACAACCATAGCATTTTTTCAGAGTTACGAACATTTCAGAGTTATGAAACAACCTCCATTCCTGAAGTGCTCATAACTCTGAGGTTCTACTGTAGCCTGGTTTTCAAAAGTGCTAAGCTTCAGGAGTTCTTAGGGTCTTAGAGTCGGGGCTCTGGATTTGTATTTCTGACAGTGTTATTGATTTTCTGTACAACCTTGAGCAAATCAGTTTACTGTCCTCTAAATTGGGTATAATAAATAAATTTACTTATACCATAATGAGAATATAATTTTGTTAATCAGACAGAAACAGAATTTTCAAGGACAGTAAATCCTGATGATCACTGAAATATTAAGGCTTATGTTTTTTTTAAAATGAGTGCCTCCCGTTGGTCTCCTAAGTACCTTAAGAATTGTTAGGTTTTCAAAAGTGTTAATCCTGCAGTCGATCCTATAAAATGTCCTTTGTCCTTTAAAACATCTCTACCAGATTAATCTTACACCACTGAAGACAATAGGAATTTTGCCACTGCTTTCACAGGACCTAACTTTACATTTCTTAGGGAATTGTGTTAAACTCATTACTGTTTGTATAGTTCTGGGTTGAGCTGCGCCTCATTTCTCTCTGTCAGGCTTTCTGTGGGTAGTTCTTCCAGGTGACAGCCTACATACCTGTATGTTTCTCCAAGTGGAATCTCATTATTCACCCCACCACTGACTGTACCAATAGTTTACAGCTTCCTTATTTATCAACCATATTTAGCTCCAGCTGGATTTGTCCCCTGATATAGAATCTTCCTAGGAAGCTGCAACCATATGGTAAAAGCAGTGACAGAAAGGAGCTTGTTCTAAACCGAGTATGATTTACTTATCCATAGGAACATAGCAAGCAGAGAGAAGAGCATTGCAAACAACAAAAGCCTAAATGTATATTGTCTGATTTAAACCTAGCTTTTCCTTGCCAATTTAAGTATGTTCTGCTTAACCCAGGTTTTCTCTAGCCCTTCAAGCTTTGGGGCTGAGCAAAACAAGTTGCACCTCTGCATTTGCTGCCTATCTGATTCCCCCCCCAGTCAGAGACCTGCTCAAGTTCTAGGTTGCCTTTAATTCACTAGGCAGTTCTTGTGTTTAAAAGTTCCCACCTGCGCTTTCCGGCCTCCCCTTCCCCCTTCCCTTGGAGCCATCAACCTGACTGCTGATCAGAATAAAAAAGGGGTTGAATTTGCAAAGAAAATGACATCTGTATTGTGTGTATCAAGTATCAGAGACTGGAGCTAACTACACCCATTGTCTATTAGCCTGTAGTCCTACAGAACCCTGGAAGACTGAGTTAACGCTTAGGCTTCCTTACAGACATCACACACTTTTAATCAAACAATGGAGGATCCCACAATATCTATAAAAATTAATAATGATAGCTCCCACATTCTGAACAAGATGCACCAGTCCATTTGCTCAGCTATTCACTGACAGATAAATCCCAAAATCTCAAAACTTGTGCATATTTCTTAAGTCACAAGAAAAGCACGGAGTAAGGCTGGGTCTACACTGACGGCAGCAAATTCGCCGCCGTCAGATCGATTACTCTGGATCGACTGAGCGGTCTGTATAGATGTGCTCAGTCGATCCAGCAAGCGACGCAGGAAAACCACCCCAGTAAGTGGCATAGAGCTGCATCGAAGGGAACAGTTCCCTTCGATGCAGCGCAGTATGGACACCACATGGAGGAGATGCTGCAAAGTCGACGGGAGATACGCAAGTGATTTGCGTCACTTGTGTATCTCCTGTCAACTGCTGCTGAATCTCAAAGGTAAGTGTGGACCGGACTTAAGACAATCATGAAAATTCAAACTTTAGTCATAAAGGTAAAAGTGAGCAGATTAAGAAAGTTAAGATTATACCCAGTTGTTTTTAGAGACCGGAGGATATTTGGTATATTTCTGCTTTAAATTTAAGTTTCCTTGCTTTTGGGGAGATTTAAGTGAGACTATTAAGGATACATTTTCAATGTAGGGAATTTGCCTTGAAACACCCATTAACCTTAATGGAAGTTACACAATTCATGCTGAACATTTACCTCCTAATGTTTCTTTAGAATATACTTTTTGTCTAATTCTCCTTGAGACTTTTATGGGAGCAAGGCTACATGTATGTTATGAATTCATAATAGGTAATTTCACACCATATCTGTACACACATTGATATTTACTGGATGCGTTTTCTTTTCATAAGACATTTTTAGTTATATTTTGTCAAAGGCCATTAAACATGCAGTACCATATACATTCAAATATATATACTATTTTATTATATCTTCCAATATTAATTCTTTGACTTTCTTTTGCCACAAGCCACTGTTTCAATGGTAAATGTGTATTAATACTATGCCCATTCTGCCACAAGATCAGACATCTCATTTAATACATGTCATCTCTCTAATTTTTGTATACAACCACTGGGATCCAGCTATCTTTTTTCAGAGGTGATTGATCTTCTCTTGATGAAAGTTTATTAGAAAATCTAATACGCAGGTTGGGTTGTTCTGTTGATAGCTAGAAGTTCTGAGGATGGATTTATTTATCATTTGCCCCTCGCCCTTTAATTTGAAATGGAAGCACTGAGAATCTGAGATCTTCCTTTAAAACTATGTGGTAGAAATGAGATACATAACTTAAGAGGGGTTGATTATTAAAAGTAATTCCATTTGGGATTTTGCATATGATTGACATAGTCTACGCTTTGATAAGATTAAAAAAAATCTCCAGAGATAATCGCTCATAATGAATCATTTATTATGTATATCTCTTAATTCTAGCGGGGTTAAGGATGAGTGAGCATGAAAGCCAGGGACAGAGCTTTCTACATCCCATAAATACTTCTTGCAGATATTTATGTGTGTCCAAAAGTATTACTGCAAGAAAAACAAGAATCAAGGACACACATTGCTTCTCCTGAAGTACGCACACTGCACAAAGACCTTTGGTGCTTTTATACCCAAATCTTGCCCACAGCTTCAGTAGTTCAGCTGGGCACTGAGGAGCTCCATGAAGGCAAGTGAGAAGGAATAATCTCTGGAGTAGCTGCAGAGCCATTCAGCTGCTGTTACTCCAATTTAGGAACTGAGGCAGCCTCCGTGTCTCTTGCACCACAATTCTATGTGGAATAGGACCGAAGCTACCAAGTATGGGCAGGTATTCAAGACACTTCTCTTATCCCTCACATGTCTGTTATGTTCATTGAATACACACAGAGAAGTCAGATAAAAACCAAGGTTGCCAACCATCCATAAATTTACAGTCAGTAAAAAAATGTACAATTTTAGCACTGTCAGTAAATCTGTAAATAAATGAAAATGTCCATAAAATTGGGTAGAAATAAAACATATTGTATTTTGACATTGATTGAAATCATTCAGAATCACTTCTTGTATCATAAAACTACACTGACCATGACTTTATCCATTTCCTGTTTTCTATTATTGTACAAGCCCAAAGAACTTGATTGATCAATTAACTGCAGATGAAACAATTGCAGAATTCAGAATATCATGAGCAAGTACACACTTTTGTGACATTATTGTATTATTTATGGTATTTTAGTGATGTCAGTAAAAAGTTTACCGTGTCAGTAAAAAAAGAATCAACTTTAGATCTTCACGTCAGTAAAAACTAAAATGCAAGGTTAGCAACCCTGATAAAAATATAAATTGCTCCTTCTGTAAGGTTGTAACATAACACTACATCACTGGTCTGCAAACTGAGAGGTGGCATGGAGGAACATTTGGGGGGGCACAGTGGAACCAGGACAGCCCCTATATGGGGTTGGGAGGGAGTGACACCCAGCCCTTCTCTGCCCCCAACTCTGCTCCGGTCCCGGCCCCATCCCCAGCCACAACTCTGCACCCGACCTCAGACCCTGGCTCCTGGCCGCAGCTCCGCTTCTGTCTGAGCCCCAGTGGCACCTCTGGCCCCACTTTTGACACTGGCTCCAGTCCAGCAATGGTCCTCCTCCTGGCCCCAACCGCCACGTCATTCCCAGCCGCAGCCCCCAGCCACAGCTCCAACTCTGGCTCTGACTTAGGCACCAGAGAGGCACAACTCACCCCAAAAATTGCCTTTGCTGGTTCTTTGCAGACTGACGATATAAGATCCAGATCATACACTTCCCTGCAGAGCTCCTCAGCCTGCAAGCAGCACTAGGAAACCCCTTACCACTTAAAGTGATAGCTTGTAAATGTAACAGTTTTCAATACACCACAATGTCCCAAGGACTGCTTTGTTCAGCAATGCTGGAAACCCCTTCAGATTGTGTTCCACGACATGCAAAGGGAGAAGACGTCTTGTAGGGGTGTGACCCTGAGAACTTCTCAATGCCAACTGGCAGAGAGTTCTCTGTTCTCTAACAGAAACTTCTGACAGGCCTGACAAGCTCACCTCACCTACTACTGCTTTCATAGTACTTATCTATAGAAAATGTCATGTGAGGTCTTCAGTAAAAGCCGAGGTCACACTGGTCACTAATATCGTGGTGAAATGTATGTATAAATACCATGTAAGAAGTTCTGTATACATACTGAAAATATATTCCTAAAAGAGTCTAAATCAAAACAGATTTCTGTCAGACAAAGGATGTACATTCCCCTGTCTGCCTTGGTTCACATGCAAATTGAGCATTAAAAGGGCACTGTGACCCGTCCGTGCCTAGGTTAGCCACCTGAAAATGCCAAGGTCAGAGCAGGCTGCAAAAGGAGAGCAGATTCTCCCAACACTGGTGGGTGACACTGAAGTCAGACTTCCCAACCAGCCACAAACAGTGCTCCTGATTCTCCCACACTGGTTATCAAGAAGCCAAAACAAAAATACACACAGCTCCCTTTACTGCATTTCAGTCTCTGGTTCCCAATCGGCCACTAGCTCCAATAAAGAGACTAGTTATTTAAAACTCTGTGCTCTTTACCAAAAAGCTTTCTCCTGACCCCAAAGGGTCAGCCACAGTACCGGATTAATATAAATTTAGATCTTACCCAAAATACCATGCTGCCAGCCAAACCTTTGGTAAATAAAGCTAAAGATTTATTATAAAAAGAAAGAAACAAACTATAATGTTAAAGGATTAAATATTAAAGGATTAAAGCAATCAGGTACACACAAATGATTTGAAAGTCCATATATATCAGGTCTCTAGTAGAACTGTGGAGTTTGCAGGCTTGTGTAGTCCCTCTGGTGTACATCCACTACCTGGATGGGTCTCAGTCCTTTGTTTCACAGCTTCAGTTCAGTTCAGTTCATTGTAGATGAGATGAGATGAGGTGATCCAGAGGCAGGCTGGAGACTAAAGACTGAAAGACAAAATGGATCTCGGGCAGCTGCCTTTTATGTCCTTTGGTTTTTGCCATGCTGCTTGTGGAATTTTACAGGAACAAAATGGAGTCCAGAGTCACATGAGTAAGTCTTGGTGACTCATCAAGTACATCCCTGGCTTCTCCCTCTGGGCTCCTTGTACCTGTGAATTTCTTAATCGGCCATTAAGCAGGCTAGTGCTGCAACCATCCTGTCTGAGGTGTTACCTAGACACAGCACAATTTGAAATACAGATATATCAACCATATCCATAACTTCCATTACACACATAGCACATGAACATAAACAGTATCATCTTACTTTGCACCTTATAGCTTTTCTAACAGTACCTGACTCGGCATATCTCACATGAATTACTATGATTTTGATGTATTGATGTTAAAAAATATAATAAATGCCCCCCCAAATCCAGCCAGCATGACAAGAACCTAACGGAAGTTTCATTTGCATACAAAGCCAAAATGTGGATATAAAGTCAACACGAAATCACCACATCAGGCAAGAAACCCCAGGGTCATCCTGAGTCTTGTGACAAACAATGGATTTGTGGGGATTTAAAGAAAAGGAAAAAGGACACCTCTTTTTCCTGCACCTAAAGAAGTAATCAGGCAGTGCGATTCAATTAATCAAAAAAGGATCCCAACCAGCCTTGGTTGGAAACACTGCAAGAAGGCCTTAGGTGAGAATAGACTGCTTTAGACAGATAGTTAGCCTGTTGAAGTTAAGTTTACTCTCTAGAAAGCATGTATGGATTTTGTTTTGTGTGTAATCTTTCTGATTCCATTATCCTTAGTCACTATCTCTTAAATCTTAATCTTTTATAATTGTTTTCACTATAATATATCTCAGTGCAGTGAGGTATACAGAACCTGATCTGCAGTTGAATCAAACAAGCTGCTGTGTAAACCGTCACACTAGGGATAGCAAACTTGGTATCTCTGTTTAGTTGCCAGTGACAGGGGCTGGATATCACCGGGAAACCCTTCAAAAGGGTTGGGGTGCATCTCCTGCTAACCCACAAAACAAAATGAGGACTAGCGTGGCCCTGAGGAGATTGGTTGGCTAGCAGACTGGTGGTGTCAGGGAGCTGACGTACAATTAAGTACAAGCAATTCTTCCTCTAGTTGGAGGCAGGGGATAGCAAAGTGACACAGTCTTGCACACCCCAAAAAAGCATCACAGAGAGCTCCTGATTTATGACCCCACCTACCCAATGAAATCATGGTAGTTCTCTGTGGGGGTGGGGTAAGCATTTGGGTTTTAATGCATAATAAAATATTTTCCCCATAAATATAGTAGGGCATTTGCCTTTGTTTGTGTTTTTAATGGCACCACTGGCATAAAACTTTCTGTTCTTCAACCCCTTGTGCATCCTGAGGCATGGGGTATAGTTCTGTAAAAGGGCAAGTGATGCGGTCTTGTGCATGTTCGTAAAGGGAGGTGCTATTTGACTTTTGCCCTGGAGACCACAGAACAAAATATAAATTGGTTTCGCAAAGCATGAAGGCAACATTTTGTACCCAGCATATTTGTGATATCAGTTTCTCAAGCTGGCAAATGAACAGTCAGCACATACTTCTCCAGACTGATAGGCATTATATATAGCATACAAATGACAGTACAACACATGCCATTATAAACACTGAGTGTTTACAGGTCTCAGATG
Source organism: Mesoclemmys tuberculata (assembly GCA_007922155.1). NCBI lineage: Eukaryota > Metazoa > Chordata > Testudines > Chelidae > Mesoclemmys > Mesoclemmys tuberculata. The sequence goes on from ML675610.1 coordinate 3,943,476, forward strand.
ACTCATAATGTCCTTGGCTTTAGAATTTCTTCAAAGTACCTGATAGGGGCAGTACACCAAGCTCACTTGTAGGTGACATGGGTTTGAAGTGGCTTTGGGACTTACCCTGCCTAAGCTTCTGCAATGCAGACCACTAAATCATAGAAAAAGGCTTGCTTGATCTCTTAGTAGATGGATAATCTCCCAAACTTTCTTGAGAATCCTTATTCACGGCAGAAGAGAGGTTCTTAAAGGAACTACGCTGAAGAAAATCAGGATGCTCCACACATAGAGAATAGGTGCTGGGAAAGGGTAAAGTTTTAACTGGTGAAAATGCTGTTCATTAGCCTTGTGACATCCCTGGATACTGGCAAATGACAGACACCAATTTGAAAGCAACCTTTTATGACTATCTTGCTGGATTGCATAGATGCACCTTGCAAAAATGAAGAGCTGACTCTGAGGGCATGTTAAAGATTAACAAGACTGCCAGCCAAACCACAAAACTTCACTGATAGAGGTAGAGCTTATAGCAACGTAGACTGTATAATCAAATTAATTGGGACCGTTTTTCTGCAGGTGTGTGGTCCCAGGAACAGCTGACAATTTTTACAATCTGTTATTTGAAACTGTTCAGTGGATGTTTAGCCCAAACATATATCGGCCTAAGGGCTGCTTAGAAACTGTTTGCTGTGAGTTTTGCTTTGGATATTTAATTCAGAATTTGCTGTAATAGCTGTATAACTGGTCACCTAAGTCACATGCTACCCTTTCCATTTCCTGATTGGAAGACCTAGCCTTTGTCAACAGGAAAAATGTCTGCACTCACTGTAGTAACTGGGTCTTGACCTGTTGATAGTTTTACAGATTGGGACCAAGACCTTGAAATGATTAACAGAAGTAGACTGGGAGCCAGTGGAAGGATTGGAGGAGAGGGGTGATGTGCTCCCATTGGCCCACTCCAAGACAAACAGAAGGACGTGAGCAAAATTGGTTGGTATGACTGTTCACAGAAGAGTGAATAGGAAAGGGTGTGAAAATATTTCCCTCAAAATGCAGTTTAGAGTTTACAAAATGTTTATAAATAATTGTTCCTTCTATCTGACAGTAGTTCCTATAGCTTAAGCAATTTGGATCAGAAACTGTACCTTCCTGTGTGTTGTGCAGCCTAGCACAAACTCCCATCCTGACAGGGACACAGGGATGCTACAGCCATAGCAAAAAATAAATTAATATCGACAACATTCACCTAGTTCTAGACAGAGGCTTTAAAAAAGTCACATGACCCTCTCTTTTCCAGATTAAACAGTGTTGCCATCAAAACATGCCACTTTAGTTTACTATTGGTCACAGTCCAGAAAATATTCTGACAAGCTCACTGATGCAATGGGTCTATGAGTTGGAAAAATACATTAAAATATATAAATGGAGATCCAGATAAGGATCAGAATTATTTATGTACTGTTCCCTTTCTAGTGGTGGGATGTTTAGACATTAATGATTGGTCTCTAATCTACTGTGCATAGGCTACACCGTTGCTTTATTTTATTTTTTCCCCTATCCCAGCAACAGGAAGCATATTCTAAACAAATAGGAAATTCTGCTGAAATATGCAGAAGATAATAAATAAATGGATACATACATCAGCTTGCCAGGAAGTAGTTAAAGGCAAACAGGAAATTGTTCCACCTTCCCTTTCATTGTTTTTGTTTAATATATAAATGGATGGTACAAAATCTTCTTAAAATGTACCTCTCAACCTGCTCGCTATCTAAAACAGAATGCAGATCACTATTACTGTGGAGAAAAGAAGACGAATGGTAAGAAAAAAGGTATAAAATACTAAGAAAAGATATTAGGAAGTCAAATGAGGAATATAATGTGATGATCCCCAAGTTATAAGAAGTCTTATATTTTCAGAAAAAAAACAACAACAAAAAAACCAAATAAATCCTTCTTTCTCCTTCTAATACACAGAGGAATCAAATCTTAGAACAAAAATGTAGATTTTTCTTCAGAACATGGCAAGTGCTTCACAAAACATATTAGAGGCTGTAGCAAGATTTCGAATATGTGTTGTAAAACACCAGTTAGTGACTGACAAGAATAAAAGCTCTTCTTTAATCTACAGGGATGTTCTTTAATGCTTCCCCACCGCCACCACCACCGCCCCCGAACTCCTAGCTTGTAAGTTTTACTAGCTGCATTAGAACTCTAGTATGTTTCTTTCAACTGTAATTTCTTTGTGGCATTTTTTGCCCAATTTATTTGTAAATGTTCTAACCCTACTGAATTAATCATATAAAAGTGCAGGTAGTATATTTTATAGCAACTTAACTGAAGAGGTGGTAATAGCATGCTAAAGAAAGAGTTTGTTAGCTCTCTCCTTGTCTTGGAGCTCAGACCCACTCAGAACAAAGCAATCTTTGTAAAAGTCAATGAATTATGACACATTTACTATGTGCATGTCTGTAAAGCTACAGTACTCTGGAACTGGTACCCCATTGTCCTGAACTCCTGGGGCTTGATTCTCAGGTACAGCCCCCGTAGCCGTGTAATGGGGTCTTAGTGTAAATGAGAAGCAGGCCATCTATGGAATCAGTTACACCATTGCAAAGTAGGTGGAAAAGGCTACACGGTGCACCGGGCAATGGAGAATCAGTCCTGTGCTTTTAATTTATGTATATATAAATACTTTCAGTGTCACTGTTCCATCTACTAAGGGAATGATTGTGACTTTTCAGGCAAAGGCTGTGGTAGGGGGCGGTGCTGAGCTGCCAAACGGGTCGAGGCTGCTCTTCGGACATGGATGGGGGTGAGCAGTCCCCTGTGTTTAGGCTGAAGTTGATCGCTTTCCCTGGTGCACCAGCCATGCTCCATGGGCCAGTGCAAATGAAGCCTAACTGCGCCCTGTCTCCTTTTCACAGTCCTGCTCCCAAGAGTGCAGGAAACGCAGGGACTGCCACTGTGAGTGGCCTTTGCATGGCCACCAAGAAGCTCCTTACCATGATCCAGCCCTGCATGGATTCTCAGCCTCCTGCTACACTTATACACTGACTAATAGATAGGCTAAAATGGTTCCTGACAAAGCTACACAGTCTTTCTCTGCTCCTACCAGAAGAAATGCACCCTTGCTGAAAACTGCACTACCTTGGTGGGTTCATTTTACAGAGGCAGGCAGCCCCTGGCATTTTACTTTGATGCCAAATTTAGCCAAAATCGCCAAGCAAACCCACAAAGTTTTCCATGGTTTGCACTCTAAAACGTATGAAACTGGCTCAATCTCATCTCACACTGGGCTAAGGACCACCACAATGCTCTGCAAATTGAGGCTCCTATTATGCAACTATTACTCACATGAGTAGTCCTTATTTACATATGCATACCATTGACTTTGCCTGCTTGCATGAATATCGTTCTGCAGGATCATGCCCTGAGTCTTTACTGGTTTTTTCACAGAAATTTTGGTCCAGGGACCTGCAAACACTTATCCATCAGAGCAAATGTACACATATGAGTAGCACCATTGATTTTTTGGCGTGCATAAAGTTTTGTGGATACGTAAGCGTTAGCAGTATTGGGTCCTTGCCCTTGCAGTAACTAGTACATGAATCCTTTGGGCAATTTTCAGCTCGTGTATGTAATCCTTTAATGAATCCTTTCATTTCCTGTTTATAATCCTTTAATCTGCACCATTTGGCAGATCTATTACATTTAAGTTATGTTCTGGTAATCCAAGTCTGAAGGCCTACATGTTTATTGTTAATAACAATATAAACAAGATAGTCATTTTATTTTTAGAGCGCCAAGGCACCTGGGCTGTGAAGATAATTAAAGTTAAAATAAATAATGAGAAATAATCATTAGGATGACATTACCATACAAGGGGGCATATAAATGCAGGCTCCTGTAAAATGTGTTGGGCCATATTCTCAGCTCTCGTAAATCAGCATAGTTCTATTAACGTCAATAGAGCTATGCCTATTTAAAGCAGCCACAGATCTGGTCCACCATGTTCACATGCAGCAGAGTGGTTGCATGCCCACATTGGGTCTGTGTATACCTGTTGAAAAATGCTGGACTCAAATTGTACATCTGTGTGCAAACACACAACATACAAACACCAGACCAATGGGGTGAGGGAGATCTTTATAGGGGTGAATGAAGAGGGTTTCAGATTTCATTTTTAAACGGGGAAGAATAGGCTGAGGTAAATGTTTGAGAGGAACAAACTCAACGTTTTAGGGGTGACAATGTTACATATTTGATCCCAAGTGTCAGCAGCCACGTTTCTTCCTCTCTGTATAGGTTTTTCTAGTCCCTCCAATGCTGTGCAACTTCTGATTTTGAAGTAAAAGGATAAGGTTGTTTTTCTTCATCTCTCTTCCCCCTCCAGGTTGGATGGATTTTTTAGAAAAATAATATGGACTGTGGGAAGGCTAAATCAAAGGAAAAAGTGTTTTGTTTTGAGCATGTCTGAGGTTGTCTTTGTAATCGCTGGCTGAAATGAGTTCCACAGTTTAGGCTCAGTTTCTAAGACAATTCTGTCTCCTGCTCTTTGAAGTCTCACTCTTGTGGTAAATAGTTCCCTTGTTCCTGCAGAGTGTAGCTGTTGGGAGAGGCTATGTTTATGGAGCAACAGGTGGTCTCAAGTAGCTTAGGCCACTGACATGAAACTCAGGAGATGTGGGTTCTATTACTGGCCTGCTGGGTGACTTTGGGCAAGTCACAGCATCTCTCTGTGCCTCTGTTCTACTTCCCAGTCTTTGTCACTCCTGTCCTTGTAGATTGTAAATCATGTGGAGCAGAATGGTTGTCCTATACTATGCATTGGTATAGTGCCTAGTACAATGGGTCCCTGATACAACTAAGAAAGAATAACCAGTCCCTTGTAAGACTTTGAATATAAGGCAGAAATCTTTAATTTGACACTGTATTCAACAGGGAGCCAATGAATAATTGAGCAGCAGAGAGATTGCTTGCGGTGGCTGGTGTTGGTAAGTAGGCAGGATGCTGCACTCTATCAGTTGGAGCTTTTTCAGGGCAGATGGCTTTATTCCAAGGTGTAATGAGTGGTAATTCCTTCCCAGTGGCTTCATGCCCTGCTGCTTGTGATGACCTGCGATAAATATGAGAAAGATTTTTGTTTAATTATTTTGCTTTGCTGAGGAAACAGGAAAATAATAACAGAGAGCTGATTAGAGAAACAGGTTGGGTGCTACTGAAAGCGTTTATTTGAAATAAATACATAAAATCCCCTAAAAATCCCCATTCTCCAAAATAAGCTAATTTTGACATGCATTTCTCTACCTCCCCTTCATTAAAGAGCACTGTAAACTTTAAAGTGCTTTTGTTTTACTCATGTTGACAATTTAGATGGACTTGGGGAGTATTTATTTCTTTTATTTATTTATTTTTAATTGGCTTATAAATGGCCATGAAGCCAAAACAGTTTCCAGAACCCACAATTTAAAGATATCTTGAATCTGTTATCAGACAGCACTCGCCAGGGAGTCGCATTGAGAGCGATGCCACCTTCTCTCTACCTAGCATCATTAAAAGTTACCTGAGTACTAATAAATTAATTTCCCAACCTTATCTCTAATTGAAATAAAAAGTGAAAATTATTCCCTTCCTGTCTCTTTTTTTTAAGTGAGCAGAGCCACTGCAATCTTCCTCTACAGGTTAATAAATTAAAAGTCACATTGTTACTTCTATTTACTAGTGCCTAATTTCACCTGCTATTCTCTTGCTACTTACCCACTGTTCTTTATCAGAATTGTAACATGCAGTATATGTGAAAAGCCATGTACAATTAACTACTGTCCCATACGCACTACCTTTTCACATTTTTACAACTTATTAGGAATAATTAGAAAAACTGCACAAAGTATTCGCCTGTCAAAAAACAGGTTCAACAACAAATGTTTAGCTCTTTTGAATTTCTGTGTGTGAATGTGCCACTTTTGAAATATGCCAGACTGACAGCCCTGGAGAATGAAGTGCTTCTCCACAGATGAAACTGAGATGGCCTAGGTAATGGTGGCGCGAGCTTTCCTAAGCTGCTCTGCCAACGTTCCCCAATTCCAACGTACATGGAGTACTTGTAGGTCTGAGAGAGTATTCTGGTGTCAAAGGTGCAGTGGTAGTGGTGATTGTGGGAGCTAAAATGAGACCACCAATTTCATTTCATATAGGCCACCAGCTGTCCAGGTGATAAAAGCTTTGCATCACTAGCCGCTCGTGTTGGATAACAATCTAACAGTGAAACCCTCCATAGTGAATATCAGTCCCTTAAACCTGAGCCTAGCCTTATTAGAGGAAAGAAGAATGCCCAAATACCAACATGAGGAGAGATGCTGGTGTGGAATAACACAAAGCAGAACAGATCTTATGGTACCTGTAGTAAGTACTTCTCCCAGCACTGCTCTGTTGGCACAGGGAGGCGCTGGACCATGGCCTCACATATGTCCTGCCGGAAACGACCCCTCTGGATGGCATCAGTGCTTCAGGCAGTGCCAGGCAGCCACTACTCACTTGCATGTGCACAATTCATGAGACTACATGGAACTGTTGGGGGAAAAAGGGTTCCCTGTATCTTCTTCCCCCTGAGGCCTACAAATTCAAATGTAGCCCTTAGCGTCTAGGATCCTTTGTATATATATTTAGGGTAATATTTTCAAAAGTGCTCAGGATTGGCCTGAGTCTGCTCCTATCAAAATCAATGGGAGTTTTGTCTTGACTTCAAAGGGATCAGACTTAGGCCAATGCGGAGCAGTTTTTAAAACTCTACTCTTCATATTTTTACCTAAATATTTCATATGGAAACAGATTATGGGCCCCATCCTACAGCCACTCAGCTGGTGAGCTCTTGTTGACTTCAACAGAACCGTGTCATAAACAACTATTGGATTTTATGATCAAATCCGAAATCTGTGCAGTATTGGTTCAGCTAAACTTGTAGAGTAAGGAAAATATTCTGAAAAACACCCAAGAGATTTAGAAGCACAATAGGGATTATGCCCCTAAATTTCTTAGGTGCTTTTGAAAATTCCCCCTGAAATGTTTCATCTATGTGTGGGCTGAGGAGTGAACCAACTGAGTTTCATAGAGAAGGGTTGAATCAATGAACAATAAAAAGCGATAGCATATCAGTGTCTGAATAAACAGCTTATTTTGTTGTGAGAATACTTTCCCATTGTTAATTAACTTTCCTCTTATTTCTAATTGAATTTAATGGAGTTTTGAAGTAAAATATAAATCAAGCCAGAGCATGGTATAAAGAAAATGCTCAAATTAAATAACGCAAGTAATGTTCAAGTAAAACCACAACCAGATGTTTCAAAATAATGAGAATCTGACTCAATATTGAAAAGAGAAGAAATTGAAAACAAAAATCCTACAGAAAAAGAAGCTGGAGGAAGTTACACACTAACAACTAATCACACCAATACTTATTAGCTACCTGGCTACGGAAATATCCATTAAAAAACATTGTCATGGCTTTACAGCTGATAATTTGAAACACAGCCTGGTCAGCTAGCTGTATGTAACCATTCTTCAGGAGAGAAGAATTCATGGAAGATCACCACCTCTGCAGAATTATTAGTAACAGTGAAGCAAATTCTGCCTTTGTTTGCAGCCTTGAAACTCTTTTGATTTCATTTTCAGGACTGGCTTCAAAGTAGTTACACCTGTGCAACTACAAAGGGCCAGAATCAGACCTGGGATGAGCACATGAGTTGACTCATCTGGGCATAAAAGTGGTCCTTTCTAGACGACCACCTTCTACCTTCACCATGCATATATTCCCCCACTCCTTCCCTTTTACACACAAATATTCCATTTATAGCTATACAGTGAAATCTCCAGATTACATATCAAGTTCTATGGACAATGTCATTCCCCAACCTCGGAGATAAGGATTAAGTGTATGAATGAGTTCCAGTTTTGGATGATTATGTGCCTTCCTATAAATCCAAAGCATGGAAACAGGTCTACTATAGTCCATTAAATAAACACAAATGATATGAGAAACATAATCTTTCACAGAACTTGAACCTGACCAAGTTCTTATGAATTTTTTAATGCAGTCCATGGTATTCATACATAGAGATACTATATACGCCAGTGCCTTACCTTTGACATAAGGATGTGCACATGCACATGCCATACAAATCCAAATACTGCTGAGGAGCCTGTTTTAAATCTTTGCTGTTGTGTATATCTTAGAGCAATGAATGGTGAGATCTCAGCCATCATCTCAACGGATGGAAATTTGAGTGTGATGGCAATCAGATGCTTGCTTGTTTTTTGAATTACCCCAGTGTACCATCATTACAGAAAATCCCTTGCTTTAAATGGTTTTATCTTCATCTGCTGTGAAAATACAGTGCTAGAGATCTCGTTCTGAACCCTCTGAGAAGCAGTCTGGTGACTGATGGGTAGGCTATCACAGTGGTTTTCATCCTGTGGTCCATGCATCCCTTCCCGGTGCTCTGCAGAATAGGTTTTGAGAATCAATTTTTTTTTTTGCATGGGGGAGATTGGGTGGGAAGGTAAGAGTACTATGGTACAGCACAAAAGAGGGTCCATTGGTTAGGGCACTAGCCTAGGATGTGGAAGATGTGAGTGCAGTTCCCTCTTCTGCTGTAGACGTCTTTTGTAACCTTCGGCACATAACTTAGTCTTTCTGTGCTTCAGTTCCCTGTTTGTAAAATGGGGACAGTAGAATTTCCCTACCCACAGGTGTTAAGACAAGTGCATTAAAATCTGTGAGACACTTAGGTACTACAGTAATGCGGGCTATATAAGTACCTTAGCTACAAAGAAACTCCCTTGGTAGCAAGCAATTAAATCATTAATAGTTACAGGTTTGCATTCATGATTTCCTAACACGTTACGTAGTACTTGATAGAAATAACACCTAATGCCCTCTAGATTGAAGTCACAAAATGTACCCATATGATTTATGTTACCCTGCACAACACACTGCACCATCATATGCCCTGTTCAATTCCCCTGTATCCATATTTCACTTGCTTTACTAAATTGTGCTATTTCCATGTCTTCTCTGTCAACCCAAGGTACTGAATGTGCCCAAGATTCTGAAGTTTGCTCAGCCCCTTAGGAATAAGAGATGCATCTGCAATGTTAATATGCCATATAGTATATCCAGATTCAAATGAAATACCAACCCAACATGTTCCTACAGTCTTTGTATCTCCTTGTAAAAAAGCTGCATATCACCTTGTGAGCTCATTTAAAAGCACTTGTCAAAATTAAAATGTATTTTCTGTGGAACTAGAACTAATCGTCCTAGCACTGCAAGAAATACACCTGCTTCAGAAGTGGGCATGTCAGTGAATTTGAGCGTTAAAACTAGACTCTGGTCATTATTCTACCATAGTTCAATGAAGATGTCCCTACCTAATTTACCTTTATTAAGATCCTGATCCTGCACCATTGAAGCTAATGACAGTTTGGTAATTGACTTAAATGGGAATAGGATTGAACCCTCAATACAGAACCCAATTCGGTGCTGTCATAAACAAATGAGAGTCCATTGAACTCAATGAACTGTATCCGCTTACACTAGCGCTGAATTAGCACAGGTGCTATGTACCCACAGCTCCAGGCCATTTGTACTTATGAGATGAGGAGATGAGTGACATGGATGGATAGGCCAAAGTAAATTAAAATGTTCTGTTAGAGCAAAAAAGCTACCAGCAATTCTTAGGCCAGTTTTTCTCAAACTACAATGCCTAAAGTTAAGCACCTGACTCCATATTTAGGTACTTAGGGAACTGATCTGACTTTCAGAGTGTGTAGTTAACCATGTTCCATCTTCATGGCATGTTATATCTTCATACCATGTGCCATCTTCATAGCATGTTATAACTTCATAGCATGTTCCATCTTCATAGCATGTTATATCTTCAAAGAAGAGTAAAAAAACTAATGTTACTATAGACTTAGGGCCAGATCCTCACCTAGTGTAAGACAATGATGCCATTGACTTCAATGGAGCTATGCCTATTTACATCCACTGAGGATCTGTCCCTTAATTCTAATGTTTTGGTATCTGTGTAAGTAAGTGATAGAGCACTGAACTTGGAATCAAAAGGCCTGGGTTTTGTTCCTGACTCTGCCACCTATTTGCTTGTGACCTTGGACAAGTCACTTCACCTCCCTGTGCCTCTGTTCTCCTCCCACCTTCTCTGTGTCTTGTCTAATTAGAGTGTAAGATGGTCTTTAACTGTGTGTTTGTAGAGCAACTAGGACAACTGGGTCCTAATCTCAGTTGGAGCCTCTAGTTAGATGCCATTCTAATACTGCCAATAAATTTTAACTCATAAAGCTAACCCAGACTCCCTAGCGTGACCAGGTAATACCAGCCCCTTGATCATGGGTGAAGAAGTGATGCATCAAAGAGATGATGAACCTTGTATTTATATCCTCCTAGGCCTGCAACCACTGCTTTGTAATACATGTAATGGCACATCAGATGTCACGGAGATAACGGACAGACAAATCTACCAAACTGATGAGTGCTCACTCAGTCTTGATTAATGGAACCTTAAGACCAGAAACAAGCTGCATAATCATCCTTAGGAGTGAAAACAACAGTTTTAAAATATAATATTAACAACTCGCACTCTTCCTCTTCAAAGCACTTTGCAAAGATTGAAGGCAAGGTTCTGCCCTGTATGATGGAGGGGTCACATGGCAGCTGGAGCTCCAAGGAGCAGGGCTTCTAGCATGTGCAAGATGCATTATTATCTTCCCTCCCCTCTCTCAGCCCACCCCATGCAACTCTGGGACAGAGTGCAGGATGAACTCCATTGCACTCCAGAGTACTGCGCTCCACCACAGAATTCTGGCCAGTCCCTGTATAGAGGTGCATGGAGGAAGCAGCCCTCTCCCCCCAAATAATCCTTGGAAAACCCCTGTGATGAAGTAGGTAAGTATTATTATCCCCATTTTATAGATGGGAAAGTCGAGTCAGGGATGTTGAGGGACTTGCTGAGACCACAAGAAATCAGTCTTAGACTTCAAGGTTTCTAGGCAACCAGTCCTGTGCTCAGACCAATAGCCCACAGCTCTCTTATAACTATCAGCATACTTTTAACACTGCTGGTATAATTTAAACTGGGAGATGGGTTTTAGAGTGTTTAATTCATATTGCCTGTTGGCATAAAAGGGATTGAAGAGCCAGGGATCTGAAAGAATTGAACATTGCTTTTGGCACCTTTGCTCTAATGATGTAATTGTGCTTCTGCCAAACTCAGTAGAGTGGCATTAAAGTAGTGCTTTGTCCAGTGAAAAGTGAATAAACAGATTAAGCTTTTTACTTTAAATGTGACCTGACCTATAAATAGTGGGATCTTATTAAAAAACCACTGTGTGTGACTTTAGAAATCAACCTGTTTTTTCAATGATTCATTTGCTGACCACTGGCCCAACCAATAACATCTGCCTTATTGCAATATTGTGACTTTAGGTAATATGTGTGAATGGGTTTTTAATAATTTTCTGCTTGGACGCTAAAGTAGTTCTGATAATAAGGCTATGTATTTAATTACAAGTACTCCATAAAACAGGAGATTAGTATGGTCTATCAAAACAGATTAATAAAGAGGTTGTACTGAAATGTTTCTTTTTTTTTTTTTAAATGCAAGGGCATTCAAAGGTAAACCAAACTCTGTTTTGCACCATGTATCTGATGTGCAAACACACAGGCAACACAGAGTTTTTCACAGATTTTCACCCTTACTTCTAAATTCCTGGTTTGGGGATGTTTTCAGTAAGACAACAAACTCTGACATTTTCAAAATATTGTGTTGGGTTTCAGCCATAAAGCTGTCATCTGAACAAAGCATCTGTGTTAATTTCCTTTGCCTTTTAACAATACTAATAGAACAATTGTTCTCCAGCTCTCACACATACTGTCATAGCAGTGTGTCTAATCTGGCTACTTGAGAGAATGCTTTCCTCCCCGCTTGATACCACAGCCCTTGCAATCAAAGGAGGCTTTTGCTCAGAAAATGAGTAGTTACCTGGCTGCTAGCAGGGTGTTCTCAGTGAGGGCCCTGACTCTGGAATTCATTTCCTTGTCCAGTCCAACAAACCCTGCCTTTGTTGACCTGCAGTGCATGCTGCAAGGGGCAGTGGTTGACTTCTAGACTTCAGTTAGAGTGTGGAATGTTCAGAATCTCTGAAAATCAGGTCCTAGTTAATCTATTTTCTCAGGCTGTTCAGGGCGCAGTGGCTTGAAGAATTTGGGGCAATTGGTTGTGGAATATTAATGATGCTAATAATGGGCACTACCAGAAAACAGTTTTGGCAGGCAAAGATTTTAAAATTCATTATTTTTTTTCTCAGTTGTATTAGTGGCAGTTCTGAAAAATGCCTAGAAATCAAGGCTGTGCCATCTAAGTGCTACTGTAATGCAAATCAAGATCAAAGCCCCACTGCGGTATGCACTGTACTGACGCATATTTAGAACCACCCCTTGCTTTGAAGAAAGGATAGTCTAATTGACAGGCTAAGGTCTGGAGGCACTGAGAGATGACGTGACTCACCCAAGCTCATACAGCAAGCCAGTGGCAGGGAGAAGAACAGAACTCAATCCTCCTGAGTCCTACTCCAGTGTACTAGCCACAGGATCTCTCTGGCACCTTATGCTGTATTTTCAGCACATGGTCAGCTGCTGAAAGATTGGCTTGGCATCTTTAATAGATCACACGAAACAACACAATAACACTTTCTAATCAATGTTCTTTGTCTCCTCTCATCATCTGTTTTCATATGTCTCACCCTACCTTTCCCCCTCTTTTTTTTTTTACGTTCTCCTATCTCTGCACTTTTAATTGGTTTCTAATGCTGACTAAGACAATATTTCACAGTCTTACATTTCTGCTTGCAATGTAAGTGGCTTGGTATTTTTATTCCAGCCTAATAAATTCTTAATATTATTTAATAATGAAGTAAGCCCATGTCATGCAACCCTCCATAACCGTTAAAACTATGCTTTTTTCCCCCAAGATATGTATATTTTTAATGATGTGTGTAAATTCTCTCTTATGAGGCAAAGATAATATTTTAAGCATAATTGTTTCTAATCATAATTTGCTTAAAAGATGTTATGTCATCAGTTTTCTAAAAAAGTGTCAGATATTATTTTCCTGTTAACAGCTTTTGTTTAATTAAAATATTTTAGCAATAAAATTTACGGGTCATATTTTCAGAAGTGGCACCCAAATTGCAGCTGTACATTTTGCCCTGGGCCAATTTCTACATTGAAGACAGCTGAATTAGTTCAGATTTACACTGATGCAGCTGAGAAAAGAACTTGGCCTAAATCTTGCACTTCGATATGTAACGGCCACGTTTACGTATGCAAGCGGGTAGCTAGGTACCAGTGCCTAATTTGTAATGAAAGAGGTGCTGGGGCTCAAGCAATTTTTTTACATTCATGACTGACGCAGCAAGTGGAGATCCCGGGGCTACGAACTGTACAGCCTAGGGCTCAATCCTGGCAAGCCCTTGCGTAAATTAAGCACTGCTAGGTGCACTGTTCCCTGGTTTGCACATGCTTAGTGGCTGACCAAACCCATGCATTGAGTTCGAGTTCAGGAGATGTGCAAGTTCAATCCTAAACACCAGTTAAGTTTCTCAGTCTTCATTGCTGTTGAGAGCTGCCTTTAGCAGTTCAGTCCTGATCCAAACCCCACTAATGTCAATGAAAGGAATCCCATTGATCTTAGTAGGAGCTGAATGATGCGTAGAGCAGGTTCTTAGGTGGTGTAAATTGACATAGCTCCACAGAAAACAGAGAAGCTTTACAGATTTACACAGGCCTGAGAATCTAGCCAGCTATGTTTCTGCATTTATATTCACTGTCATCCATTTCCTTCCTTCCCAGTCCCCTCCTGCTTACCTTTTCTCAGAGTCTCTTGCCTTCACATCCGTTTCTCTTCCTTCCGACCTACCCAGCAATGTTGCAGCACCTTCCCTCCTCTACCCTGCCAACACAGCTAAACAAAGCTTTTATGACGAAAACCAGGGAAGTCTTCTGGTTTTGCGTTGTGTAATAAACACAGAAATCAGCACAGATGAGCCCAGGAGTCTTACAAGTTTTGATGAATTTGGACTAAGTTTCAAAAAGATTTCAAGCTAAGTCCTTCCTTCCCTACTGCTTCCAGAGGAATTGAGGGGTTTGGTGAAAACCATGTGAAACTGCTAGGTGCTACATGGATACACAGTGACAGACAATCCCTGCCCCACAAACTTAGTCTAGACTGGGGTTCCAAAGCGTGTTGCTAGATTGTATTAGCTTGAGTCAGTTCATTCTAAGTAACACCTTTTAAAATTTAATTCCAAACAAGGTAAGTTATATTCAAGCATGTGCTAATTGGGTCTATTTAATACCTAGCTTTTCCCAGGTTTCCCCTAGGATTTACCACAACCAGCTTAATATGTGCTAAATACAGCTTGCCTTGTCTTGATTACCGTTTTGGATGGTGTGTGTTAAAGCGAGCTAGGTCCTGTAATCTAACATCACAATTTTAAATCCTAGTCAAGACAAAGCCAAAGAGTTTAGAAATCTAAATAGGCAAATTCATGTAAAACTCAGATGTATAGACCTACCCCAAGGATTTGCCCTCTTAGAACTGTCTGTGGCTGGCCACCAATGTTTGGCACTTGTAGTGTAGACAGACGAAGCTTCTATAAATGGTGATGTGCTCTAGTGCAATTTACACTGGATTCAAGCAAGTGTATCTGAATCAGTGAAAATTATAGCTTTTCCTGACTGTACTAGATGTTAATACTGGTGCAGCTGCATTAGTGGGTGATGGGTAACATCCCCACTGTAGACAAAGGGTATGTCTACCCTGTCGATGGCAAAGTCGCCACCGTCAGATCAACCTTTCTGGATCGATTGAGCGGTCAGTGAAGACCCGCTCAATCGATTCAGAAGTTAATGCTGGTAAAACCACCCCCTCGAGTGGTTGCATTGACGGGAACATGGTTCCCGTCGCTGCAGTGCAGTAAAGACGCTACGCAGAAAGGAAGCACAGCAGTCGACAGGAGTTACTCAAGCTACTCTGTGTAGCTTGCGTAACTCTTGTCAACTGCCACTGAATTGCCAGGTAAGCACAGAGCAGGGCACAGTCTGGATTTAGCTTTCAGATGTCAGATTTCTGCATAGATCTATCTACCACACATTCAAACAATTTTGCTGCCCACAGGAATCACCACCCACCTTCTATTTGAAGCTCCACTCCAAAGAAGACTTGTGCATATGCTTAACTTTACATACTGTGGGTAGTCCCACTGACTTCAGAGTAGAAATTGACTTTGTGGGTCTCCTCACTTTGTGTGAAGTTTCACACATGCATGAATCTGTGGAGGATTAAGGTGTCGGCAATTGTTTCTGAAATATAAGATTCCATTAAAAACCCTTTTTCTTAAGGACATTTTGTAAAATAAACTGATAGGTTTCCTACAGCAGTGTTTCTCAACCTTTTAAGTAGCAAGTACCCCCAACTTCTGAAAATTTTAATAAGTACCCCAACGCTCAATATTCCACAGGATTTTATATTTACAGACTAATGTGAGCCATATGTTGGAAGAAGGGCTGAGTATATAAGGCCGTGATATGGTAGATGTCAGATCTAGTGTGGGTAGGGTTACCACTTTTACACCCGGGGTGCACAACTCAAGTACTTACCTGGGCTAGAGGTGATGTTGGCCAAAGCTAGGAAGCTTTGAGTAGCATGCCAATGCTGGGGAATATAAAGCACCGTGCCAAATATTTTGCCATAGATTTGAGAGGAAGAAGGGGTGAGAGAGTGACAGGGAAGGAGGGTGAGAGAGAGACAGAGACAGGAAAAGAGGGTAACTGGTGAAATCTGGGGCTGTTATAGTTGTCACTTTCACTGCTCAGCTGGAGCAGTGAAATTGACAAGGGTCCTGGGCACTGGGCTTTGAGCCAGGTAGGGGGGACCAGGTAGGTAGGTCCCACCTGGCTGCCATCCCAGGAGGTGGGCGACTGCCACCCACTCCAAGCTGGGGCAGAGGAGGCTTCCACGCCAGCTGGGACACAGGGATGTGGGCAGACGGCTGCTGCCCATCTTCAAGCCGGAGCGCTGGAGGCTGTCCCTTGGCTTGGAGCCAGGGCACGGGTGGCTGCCACCCAGCTGCAAGCCCTGCTCACAAGATGCAGGAGGCTGCCACTGGGCTCCCAGCTGGGAGCTGGGACCAGGCAGGAAGAAGGGGGCTGCCGCGTGCCTTCCCCAAAAGTGGACGGCTGCTGCCTGCCTCCCAGCTGGGACTGGGAGGGAAGCAGGCAGCTGCAGCCCAACTTTCTGGGACTGTAGCGGCTGCCACCCACCTCCCAGCTGGGACGGGGTGGAAAGCTGGTTGTTGCCACCCAACTTCCCCAGAAGTCGGCAGCTGCCGCCTGCCTCCCCTTCCCTCTGTTTTTCCCCATGTACCTCCTGCCTGTGTCTCACGTATCCTCAGGAGTACGTGTACCACAGGTTGAGAAACTATGTCTTACATGAAACTTTATAGCTGAAGAATAGGAAATAAACAGTTACAACTCTGTTTTAATTGCCATCATGTCACTTTTGCATCTCTCCCTTACTATCAGTTTAATAATCCAGCATACTGACTATTAAATTGTACCAATGCACTTTAAAAATGTAATCCTATAGTTCCCTCACTTTAGAAGTGTGGTAGAACTGAGATTTTACAGAATATGGAAGTTGAGAAATCCTGAGACATCAGCAATTCTAAAGATCCTCAGCACTTCTACTGGGACAATAGGTGCACTTAAAGACATTCAGTTAGCTGGTCTATTTTGTTTTTAAAAAACAAAAATCCTTCTGCCCTTTCCCCACTATCCTTTTTATACACTGGGAATTGATCCCTTTTTCCCTGAGTTTTTACTGAGACATTTGTTTCCTTCTCTTCCAGATCTTTGGTTCTGTGTGGGTATGAGTTTTGTCTGACTTTGGTGTGTTTAACATTTTTACTTCGGTTACTTTACAGAACTTAGATATTCTTTGATTGGTGCCTAAAATATATATTCCAGGTGTATCCAGGCACATTGCATGAGCTAGGGCTCAAGATTCCATTGATATAAGTAGGAAGCTAAAGGTGACCTGCAAAATCAAAAAATAAGTTTGTGCCCTTTTCACTAACATTCTCACTTGAATGATACAGAGATGTGGATTGGGAGCTCCCCCAGCTGTTAACTGAAGGAGCAGGTACCTTAGCAAAGACAACTTTTCTCCCACGTTTTAGTTAAATAGCTGCTAGCAAAATGAAATAAAAGTACACTCCAAAAAGAATCACTTCTCCTCATTATCTGTGATGTCATAGTTCTATTAAGTCTTCAATCTATAAAATCTTTCAGACGTGATAAGACTTAGATTTCTAATATTTAAAAAAGGGCACAAACCCATTCTTTTTCAGGTCACCTTTAATAGAATAATGATAATTCTGGAGGATTAGAAGCAAAAATACCTAATTACAAATAAATATTAACCCATTCATATTAACTATATCACTTCAAACCGCAGTAGCCTTTTAAAGAATTATACAATCGGCTGACAATTTGGACTGTCTTCCCCATTATAACTGCATTGGAATGTAAGTCTTCTCCATTATAACTGCATGGAGGTTAATGCCACACATCCTCTAGCTTCCCAGCCAGGAGCTGGAAAGCAATCAAGAAAAAGACTGAGAATTTCCAGCATGTGTTGGGATCAATGTTAAAAGCTGGCGACAGTACTTTGGGAACTCAACAGTGCCCACATGCTTAATAAAGCTAATAAGTCTGAATGAAGCCTCAGTGCTTTGATTTTAAAAAGAAGTTCGTAGTAACCTGGGACACAACACCATTCACAGTAAGCAGAAAGCAAGATGAGTACTCATGCTTTTTTCATAGATGCACTCATTCCATGTGGAAATATGCCAGCGTTTCATTCCTAAGGCTGTCCTCGGGACAAACACAGTTGTCTGGCAGAAAATATACATTCATTTTGTCTTAGATGCAAAGTAGAAGCTCAGCTTTACTGTGATTTCATCTCATCTGATCATTCCGAGAGTGGTCAGGTCATTTTTTTCTCAAGGGTTCCATTATATGTTTAAGAACAACTGCCCTCCGTACAACTCAAGAAAATGAGAAGTGTAGCAAAACGGAGAAAGGGAGGCATGATCCTGCAAAGCCTAACATATACGAGTATCTTTACTACGTGTGCAGTTCCTTTGACTTCCATGGGACTAATTATGAGAACGAAACATTTGCAGGACGGGGCCTTATACCAGAATTACAAAAGGAAACAATAGAGACAATGTTATCTAGTGCTTAGGGCAGGGGACTTAGAAACTTAAGATCTCTTCCTTGGTCTTCCCCTGACTCAGTGCACACTCTTAGGTAAGTCACATATGGCCAAAGGTATTTATGTACCTAAAGACATAGGTAGGCACCTGGTGGGATTTTCAAGGAGCCCTAGGTGCCTAACTCCCTCTGAAATCAATGCAATTTAGGAACCTAATCTGCTTAGGTGTTCTGAAAATCCCACTAGGTACCTACATGCATCTTAAGGTGCCTGAATACTTTTGAAAACTGGCCCTGCTTTAGGAAAACACATGCATACATCGCTATTAAGGGACATGCCAAAGCATGTGCATAACTTGATTTGATTTGAGTGAGACATGATTCAAGTGCTTAACTGTATTCCTGAACTATGGCCTGACAAAGTGTGTCCTTTCATCTAGGGCACCCCCTCCTGCCCAGACACAGCATTTGCTTCTCACACCCCTTTGGGGGCTACTTTATTGATCACAATGACCAGTCGTCATCCCCTCCCCCCCCAGGTTCTTCTCCAGACTCTCTCATTGGGTTTTCTGTGGCTTACCCCTCTACCCTAGTCGAACAACATTTCAGTCCCTTTCAGGGGGTCAGCTTTAAACCAGAGGTCCTTTGGCCCTCCTGGGCTCAACTTCAATTGCCCCTTGTCAGGATACTGACCCCCCAGGACTTTCCCTCAAGGGAGTCAAAATACCACTAAAATGTGCCTTCCACCTCTCATGGGCTTCTATCTCATTCCCTGGTGCTCAAACACCCTAGCTCAGAGCTCCTCTCCACTTTAGAGACCCACCACAGGACTTCATGCTACTCCTGTAGCTCTGCTTTTTGGCCACAGCCAATCCCAAACTACTGGGCTTCTTCCAGGTCCTTCCCAAGGAAAGGAAACTCTCACTAGTCTCCCCCCATTAACAGCCCTCCCTCTGTTCCTTATACAGCCTATCTCCACTGCCTCTGTCCAGGAGGCAAATAGTGAATCTCCTCCCAGGAGCAGAGCATAATGATCTAGTTTCTTCCCTTGCCTCACAGGTGATGTGGATTAAGCCCCATTGCCAGGCCTATGCCCCTATTCTTCCACGTATAAGCCAGGAATAATAATAACTGCTTCTTAGTAGTTTGAGGTCAGAACGTGTAGGGATAAAGTGAGGAAGGCTAAAAGCCGCGTAGAACTGGACCTTGCAAAGGGAATCAAAAACAATAGTAAAAGGTTCTACAGCCACATAAATAAGAAGAAAACAAAGAAAGAAGAAGTGGGGCCGCTATACGCTGAGGATGGAACGGAGGTTAAGGATAACCTGGGCATGGCTCAATATCTAAATAGGTACTTTGCCTCGGTCTTTAATAAGTCTAGTGAGGAGTTTAGGGATGATGGAGGGATGACGAACGGGAATCTGGATGTGGTGATGGATATTACCGTATCTGAGGTAGAGGCCAAACTTGAACAGCTTGATGGGACAAAATCGGAGGGACCGGACAATCTCCACCCGAGGATATTAAAGGAATTGGCGCGTGAAATTGCGAGCCCGTTAGCGAGAATTTTTAAGCAATCTGTAAACTCGGGGGTTGTGCCGTACGACTGGAGAATTGCTAACGTAGTTCCTATTTTTAAGAAAGGGAATAAAAGTGATCCGGGTAATTATAGGCCTGTTAGCTTGACGTCTGTCGTGTGTAAGGTCTTGGAAAAAATTTTAAGGGAGAAAGTAGTTAAGGACATTGAGGTCAATGGTAATTGGGACAAATTGCAACATGGATTTACTAAAGGTAGATCGTGCCAAACCAACCTGATCTCCTTCTTTGAGAAGGTGACAGATTACTTAGACAGAGGCAATGCGGTAGATCTAATTTACCTCGATTTCAGTAAGGCGTTTGACACGGTTCCGCATGGGGAACTGTTAGTTAAATAGGAAAAGATGGGAATGAATGTGAAAGTTGTAAGGTGGATAAGGAACTGGTTAAAGGGGAGATTACAGCAGGTCGTGCTGAAGGGTGAACTGTCAGGCTGGAAGGAGGTTACTAGCGGAGTCCCTCAAGGATCGGTTCTTGGACCGACCTTATTTAATCTTTTTATAACTGACCTTGGCACAAAGAGCGGGAATGTGTTAATAAAGTTTGCGGATGACACGAAGCTGGGGGGAATTGCTAACACGGAGAAGGACCGGGATACTATTCAGGAAGATCTGGACCACCTTGTACGCTGGAGTAATAGTAATAGGATGAAATATAATAGTGAAAAGTGCAAGGTCATGCACTTAGGGATTAATAATAAGAATTTTAAATATACGTTGGGGACGCATCAGTTGGAAACGTCAGAGGAGGAGAAGGACCTTGGGGTATTGGTTGATAGCAGGATGACTATGAGCCGCCAATGTGATACGGCTGTTAAAAAAGCAAATGCGGTTTTAGGTTGCATCAGACGAGGTATTTCCAGTAGGGAGAAGGAGGTGTTAGTGCCGTTATATACGGCACTGGTGAGACCCCACCTGGAATATTGTGTGCAGTTCTGGTGTCCCATGTTTAAGAAGGATGAATTCAAACTGGAACAGGTTCAGAGACTGGCTACTAGGATGATTCGAGGAATGGAAAATCTGCCTTATGAAAGGAGACTCAAAGAACTTGGCTTGTTTAGCCTGGCCAAAAGAAGGCTCCGGGGGGATATGCTTGCTCTATATAAATATATCAGGGGGATTAACGTTAGGGAAGGAGAGGAATTGTTTAAGTTTAGTACTAATATAGGTACGAGGACGAATGGGTACAAATTGGATATTAGGAAATTTAGACTTGAAATTAGACGAAGGTTTCTAACCATTAGGGGAGTGAAGTTCTGGAACAGCCTTCCAAGGGAAGTAGTGGGGGCAAATGACTTATCTGGCTTTAAGACTAAGCTTGATAAGTATATGGAGGGGATGTTATGATGGGATAGTTTAATTTGAGCAATTGATTTGGATTATCGGCGGATAAGTCTGCTCAATGGTCTGTGGGAATGTTGATGGGATGGGAACTGAGTTACTGCAGGGAATTCCTTTTTGGGTGTTGGCTGGTGAGTCTTGCCCGCATGCTCGGGGTTTAGCTGATCGCCATATTTGGGGTCGGGAGGGAATTTTCCCCCGGGGCGGATTGGCAGAGGCTCCGGAGATTTTTCACCTTCCTCCGCAGCGTGGGGCATGGGTCGCTTGCTGATGGATTCCCTGCAGTTTGAGGTCTTCAAATATCACTTTTGAGGATTTCAATAACTCAGTCATGGGTTTGGGGTTGTTATAAATGTGTATGGGTAGGGTTTTGTGGCCTGCCTTGTGCAGGAGGTCAGACTAGATGATCATATTGGTCCCTTCTGACCTATGAGTCTATGAGTCTATGAATAGAACTAATTAGTGTGTGTAAAGCATTTTTAGATTCCCAGACAAAAGGTGCTAGGCCACTTTATTTTAAAAATCACAGTAGTTAGAAAAATTATCAACTCTTAATATCTGACATCAAAAAGGTATAATTCAGATCTCATCTTCCTCTTCAACTGTGCTTGAAACAATACATGTTGCATCTTTAACCTTACATTCACCCAACATGCAACCTGATTGAGTGTTTAAATCAGATGTGACTAAAAAGTACTGCTGGGTACTTAGCATTAAAATAACATCCACAAAGACCTACATACATTACATAGATAATATTTATAACAAAAATATAGGCTGCTCAGTTTGAAAATACCATCCTTTCCTTTTCTCCATATTTCTGAGTTAAGAGTCAAAGGTAAATAGAGTATAATGTTCATAATACGTAGAAAATGGGCTTCAGGAAATCTCAGATGAAAAAGCCAAACAAGACAAACGAATGAAACAAAACTCCCATGTCCTCATGAAAAACTCCCCAGGAAGCAATATGTTATTCATTCGAATGGAGGTCAAGATCAGATGAACCTCCAATAAATGTGATAGAAAAGTTGCATGTTAGTGAAGGCCTAACAAAAACAGCAAGTGTAATATTACATCGATGTCATTGTGAGATTCTGAAGATCTCTGGCTGCAAACTCCATGGGATTCTGAGAGGCAATCAAGATGGCACAATAAGTATCGCCAACTCTCTTTCATATTGTCCCCATCTGATGGGTTCCCCCGGGATGCAACCTGGAAACCGTAGGGACCGTTGTGCCCCCTTAACTCTTCAGCCTGGGCTGGCTCTCACAATACCTCGCTTCTCACACTGTAATGCTGATGTCAAGCTACAAACCTCTTGCAGGTATTGCACTTATACGGACATCCACAGACAGGAGCACGCCCAACTGAGTTATGTGAATAGCTTCATGTAGTACGTTCAATCCTCAAAAAAGCAGTTTACATATCTCAATTAATTATTTCCCACGAGATCTGTGTAAGGCAGGCCAGTGGTGTTATTCCCTTTCTAAAGATAGGGAAACCAGAGAGAGAGAGATGAAAACTTCTCCAACACCAAAAAGTGGGAGAAGTATAAGACTGGATTAAGATCCCAAATGTCTGCTTCTCAGCTCTGTGCTTAGACTACCATACCCTGTCTCTGTCTCTCCTAATGTTACTCAGTATTACTACCCCCAAATGTTTAAAAAATGTGTCATAAAAAATCATTAGAAAGGCTTAAAAACTGTGATATTTAAACAAAAAAATAAATATTGGGTTCTTTTTATCCTCTGGTTTTTACAGGCTTTAGTGTGCATCCAGGTCACATTTTCAAGCTTTTTTCCACAACTACACAAGCCAGAATTCTTATTTAAACAAAAGGTGATATTCTCAGTTTACCACATGATTCCAGGAACTGGAGCTTGAAGTAAAACATTAAATATCACAAAAATCACAATAAAATCATGAGAGGTGACAACAATTTGATACCTGATGTCAGTTTATGTGGTGAAAAGTTCATCGTATAGAGAATTCTTAATCTTTGAGATGCTACAGTGGTAGGTTGGAGAAGGGACTTAATAAAATGAGACTTCTGGATGGGCATTACCCTTTAGCTCACTACCAAAGCACATGGGATGAAATTGTGATCCAGCTGAAATCAATGGCAGAACTCTCATTGACTTAACAGAGCCAGGATTTCACCCACAGTGTCTGGTGTCTCCATGTTCACATTTGTCTCTCAGTCACACTAAATGTATCCTATGCTGCCGGTGCCATTATCAGAAGTGCAGGATCAATTGAGCGGCAGTGAAGACCCGCTTATTCGATCCTGGAAGTAGACGCTGTTAATCCACCCCCGCAAGAGGAGTAAAGCTGCGCCGACCAGAGGGCATTGCCCATCTGCGCAGCACAGTGGGGACAGCACAGTAAGTAGAAGTTAGTAAGTCGATGGGAAATACTCATGCTACTCTATGTAACTTGCGTATCTCCCGTCGACTGCTGCCAAAATCCACTGGCAGCGTAGACCAGGCCTAAGTCTCTCATTATTTTGGAAGAATTTGATACTGCCCTTTGAGACTTCAGAGGGGAAACACATAAGAGTACAAGCAATGTATCTAATTGTACTGTGCTGTTCATGCAAGGATCTTGTAACTTAATAACAAAGCAGTCTACATTCAACCTAAACTTTCAGTGTGATATGAAAGCATGTTATAACTTGTTATATGGAAGAGATATCGTATTTTCAGTTCACACAGATACTCTTCACCTTCTTTTTTATGTCTGTTCTACACTGGATGTCACCGGTGATGGAAATGCCAAAAGACACTGAGACACTGTGTTCTTTCTGTGATCATGATGTCCAGGGCTTCCAAATCTACTTGGGAAACAACAATTATGACTCTTTGGAAAGAAGAGGAAAATGATAATCCATCCAACACTTCAACAGAAACTCATGTCAAGGTGTTGACAAAGTGGTAGGAAAAAATACAGAAATAGCTCTTAAGCCCATCACAGAGGATGTTTCATTGTTTCAACACAATATAATGAACAAGCAGCTGCAGAGCCCAATTACTGCCTTCACTGGAGCATCCATACCGCTCACTTCTTTATACGAGTTTCTGAATTTTCCATAAGTTCAAAAAGCTGGAACAAGTTGTCTGTATACTGACAGAGAACTTCACTCTCTGAAGCAGAATATGATACCCCTATCAGAAGCCGCTGCATATAGATTTGGACAGATCCAAATGTTTTGGTGAGATACATTTGGTCCTATTATTAAGAAGCTGGGGATAGAATTCTCAAAGCAACCAGCTACTTACAGCATTGACAGTGAGCCACCTGGGTTCCCCAGAAGCATCAATGTGCTAATTGCAGAGAAAACTATATCATAAGCAGTCCCCTCCTCCTCCTTCCCCACATCTGAATCTGGAAATAGCTTTAGTTAAGGAGTTTGGTCAATTTGCTGAATTTTGGGGTGAATCCAACAGGCAGTGTATGTGCAGACTGCATCTAAGAAAAGATCAGACAGTGTGGCATAGAAGAAACCTTTCCTAGGGTGATATAATGACATCTCAGATATTCTTATATTTGATGGCCGCTAACTGCCATAATTAAGGAGACCTGCATCTCCAAGTTACTGCAAATAAAGGATGAAATGTGACATCGCATGTCAGAGAAACAAAGTGAATAATTGGTCAGTGCCAGCATGAATTGCACATACTGTGGACTTTGAAGATATACTGTCTGAATTTTAAAGAACAAAACTTTAGAGGACCACTAAGTGGGACCACCCAGAAAGGTAAGCATTATGTCCAGTAGTGACTGTTTGTGGGATTGGGCCCATAGGTATGACATCCTCTCTCTAATGTGTTTATGTGTAAGTTAAGAAAGGCAAGCTGAAAATAATGAAAGAAATTCATGTTAATGCTTCTAGAATTATCATATTGTGCAGTTGTATGTCCCCGTGACATTTTTGACAGGAAAAAGGATCTATTTTCTCAGGTCTGTTTCTTTCAACTCTCTTCCAAGATAGTTGGATTTAGATCAGGAAGTTACTCATCAGTCTTGCTTCAAAGCTCAAGAATGAATACACCAGCAGGAATAAGGAATTCCTGAATTCCAGTTCTGACTCTGACGCCCCCTGCGCCATTTGGTAAGTCATCCAGTACCAGCAGGTTGTGCCACCTGGACTCATGTAGCGTTGTTTCTTATTCCACAAGTAGTTCTACCAATTTCACCAGGAATAGCTGCAGAGGAAAGCGATATTCATCTTTAGTAAGGGTGGAGCAGGTTGGGCCTTAATTTTTCTGCCCATCTTTCCCTCTGTAAAGTAAGGATAACATTTACCTACCCACCTCACAGAGGTGCGGTGAAATTTTATTGTTTTTTGAATCCTTTGAAGATGTAAAAAGCTACATAGGTAATAAGTAGTATTCATAACTTGCTTCAACTGTCCTGTAAGTAACGGCGTCACCACAGATATTTAATAAATGCCACAGGCAACTGTAGTTCCTTGCCTTAGTGCAGTTGATGTAACCTTTTATCTTAATTAATGTGTGCGTTAAAACCTTGTCTACCCTACAGTTTTTGAGGGAGTCACCCACTATTGCATTGTACCTGGTATTTCTCCACTAGTTACACAAATAGTGGGAACATTAGCACAGACTGAGCAAAATATTTGTGTCCTGTCCATGCTAGTGCTCTCACCATCGCTACTGCCAGTGGAGCTGCCCTGGTTATGCAGTAAGGGTGCTCATTTCCCCAAAAGTGCTAGTGTAGACAAGAGTTTAGGCCAGTATTTTCACAATGGATTTATGATTTTTGGTGTTTCAATTTTTCAGTCACCAAACTGAGCTCCATTTTCTGAAAATTAGGCCCACTGTAGGTGCTTTGCCTTTGGCTCCTACAGATTGAGGCACCCGACATCAATACACAGTTGGAAAATCTTGGTCTCACTGTTCTCACCAATTAAGATAAAGGTAGCCAAAAGGCCTGTTACAACGGACATGAAAGTCAATGAAGAGTCTTTCCACTGACTTCCATGGGCTTTGGATCAAGCCGCAGAGCTTCCACTAATCTAGAAATAAAATGGGTCTTCTTTTCTGAAGAAACAATGAAGTTCTTAATATATTTCTTCCACTTACAAAAGGCAGTGCTCACCACGTACTCCAATATAGCATAATTTATTATTAAAGCTGAGGATATACCATGGTCTAATATAGATTCTGTTTGATATGTCCAGATGGAACTGATTCTCATTTTCATTACCACTCTGACAATGTAAAATGACTTAACATGGGAATAAACATAATTTACATCTTCTTTAAGGTCTTTTTAAATGGCAAGACCAGTGTAAAGGAGGCACCGTGTAAATGAGAATCAGACCTTATATTCTTAGTCACTAAGCGTTCTGCAATATTTATTTACAAATAATACTAGACAAATAAAGGTTATTGATTTTTTGTGGTGACAAAAGTATCTGAGGGTTATTTAGTTGATAGAAATTGTTTTTGAAATGTTATTAATAATGAATGCTTTGTGCACACAACTTTGCTCTCTCTTTAGCCCAATGTACACATTTTTCTCTGTCATCTTTCTCATGTCCTTTTAGGTAAATTTCCTGAATGGTAACAATTCGTCCTACTGAAGAAGTGACTTCATGAGAATCTTTTGTTAAAGAGTCCAATGGGTTCAGGGGTTCAGCCAATAGACTAGGGCTGGGGAGACCTATGTTCAAGTCCATGCTCTATCACAGTCTTCCCGTGCAACCGTGGGCAAGTAACTTCTGATCTGTGCCTCAGTGGAATGTAAACACTTCCCTACTTCACAGGGATGTTATAAAGTGCTCAGATGCTATGGTAACAGAGACCATGTAAGTGCCTTACCTAGATAGTAATCAAACTTACCAGTAAATATATTTTTACCAACTTTTCTTGAAGAGAACAGAATTTAGAAAGTGTGGGTTATATTTATTATGCCTGCTGTGTTTCTCAAGGGCCCAATTGCCATATATACATATATATCTGTCAGGCTAGGGAAAATTACAAACTTCCCTCCCAGAGAAGGAAACCATTTGAGTGGTGTCACATTCTGGGGTGCAATCCAGACCAGTGAGATGTTGTCACCGCCCACCCTGAAACCTTGGATGTCTCACAACGCTTTGCTGTTGTAGCTCCCAACCGGGGCCACTCACAAGCAACTAACCAGCATGCAGGTCACACCCTGAGTGTCTGTGTGCTAAGTAGCTCTGGTTCAGCAGCCCTGATCCTAGCAGCCTGTCTACAGCCCCACCACCCCACTCTGGGGGTGATTCCAACATAACTCCAGTCCCAGATTTTCCCAAAACGTGTGTTCTGTACTGTCCAGCCCTCTCATAGGCTGTTCAGATAGTAAGGGTCGATGCACCTGTAAGGAGTCCATATTCAACAGCTTGTTACTTTAACTGGAGTTACCCAAACAGTTAGTTTAAACACAGCACTGGATTGGCTTAAAATAAAACGAGTTTAGGATTAAGAGAAGATAGGATTTTAAGTGAATTCAAATATAAGAGATAACATTAGAAATGGGTATGTAATGGATTGGAGTCATCCCTCGGCATTGGCGTCAGGGGAAAACCATGCCTCTTTGTAATCCGCAGTACAGAAAGGCCCTGGAGACAACACCGGGAGGGGGGCGGGGGGATATCAGTCTGCGTGCCCGACCCTTCAGGCAGTGAGGGACAGCCAACAGTTAAGGGGTTGATCTGTAACCAGGTAGCCCCTCAGAAGTCTATAAGCCAAGCCTTCTGGCAGGGCAGGGCAGTAAATGGCTGGGGGCTGAGCTGTACCCAAGCAGTCCCTCCAGGAGTCTATGAGCCCAGGCCTGTGGATAGGGCGGGGCAGCAAACAGTCTATAGCCCCCAGTCCTCAGGCATGGAAGGGCAGGCAAACGGTCTATAGCCCAGGCCCTCAGACAGGTCAGCAAGGGAGAAGTTTATAGCCCCCAGCCCTCAGGCAGGGTGAGGAAGGCAAGCAGTCTATAGCCCCTGGCGGGGGTTTGAGTACCTCTGCAGTCTTGGGCTCAGGTAGGGGGCTGCTACCACCCCAAGGGGAAACACCAGCACAGTTTAGAAGCTCAGACAAGGGTGATGAGGCAGCTTCCACCCCAGGGGTTGGAGTTAGCAGCAGGGAAGCAG
The DNA here is from genome assembly GCA_007922155.1 of Mesoclemmys tuberculata. NCBI lineage: Eukaryota > Metazoa > Chordata > Testudines > Chelidae > Mesoclemmys > Mesoclemmys tuberculata. The sequence goes on from ML675610.1 coordinate 3,971,878, forward strand.
GGGGACCCAGACCCACCCTACTCCACCGGGTTCCAGGTCAGGGCATTCACAGTGGAAGAATGTTCTACCACTGGGTCAGCAGGCCTCCAGCCAAAATACACCGATCTGTGCTTGGGGGGAGAACACAGCTGCGGTCGGCCACCTCTGGGCTACCGCCTACTTCCCTTTTGTAGAATACTTGCGGCGAGGTGGGGGGGGGGTCGTCCTCCATCTCCCTTGGGTACTCTATCCATATCTGTCTATCCAGGCTGGGAGGCATTCTCACAGCTGTGGTGTAGTCATACCCTAGGTCTGCAGAGACCAGGTGTGGCACAGAAGTAAGGCGGTCTCAGCTCTTAATATGATCTAGGGCCCAGGATTTGGTCAGCAGAAGTAAGGACACGCATAATTGCAGAAAAAGAAAAAAAACAGACTGAGAAACAAACAGCATTTTAAAATTATCTGAGTTCTTTACCACTTTACCAGTTATATACAGCGGCATGTGTATTGCTTAACATCTTCTGGATAGCACGTTAACAAAAAGTGATATATCGTTGTATATTTTGATTCTTTTTTCTACAGAAAATGATGAATATGTTGGCCACAGTTCTGACCTGCCCTGTGGTCCTGGACACCATCTTTGTGGGCATATAAGAGTCACACAGCTGGTGGTTCTCTTCAGAGCAAGGGAGATTCCCCATTGGTACAGGACCTGCAGAACAGCCCTCTTTGCACACCTTCATGAAGCTCCCATCCTAGGGCCCTGTCAGGCCAGACCTGGGAACAAGAATGGAAGCATCCAGTAAAGGACAAGGAGTTGTTGAAGCACACTGTGCCACATCTATTCTGAGCGTCTGGATGGCTCCAGACAGGACTGCTGCAGGTAATGTTATGGACTGGTCTTGTTTGTGTTGGGGTACCATTATAGTCCCCCGCCCTCTCCAGAATCTGGAATAGAAAAGGTGGTGCATGGCCACTTTTCCCCAAGTTGTGTCAACCTCAGCTTGGCCAGAGCCCATTACAGGGGCCATTATATTTATAACTGCAGTCACTATCACTGAAAATATGATAGAAACTTACTACTAGTTCTGTATAATAAATTAACTGAGCCAAAAAAAACTGTTGAGAATAATCCTGCACTAGTGGGGGTACATAACCTAACTGGTATTTTCCATCTGAAACTCCTATAATTCTGTGAAAATGAAGTATTGTTTTTATTCCATCTCCCTGTTCCAGCTCCCCAGCCCCACCCCCTGCCCACAATTGTTAATTAATTCATTAGATTTCTTGACTAAAATCCAGAATAGTCCCTACAGTGCAATCTGCACTAAAAAGTTTTTAGTTGTTGTTGGTGTTTGCAGGGATCTTCTGTGTACTCCTTAATGTTTAATTTTACTTTTTACCATTTTTCTAACAGTCTCATTGTTTACTTCCATTAATCAATTAGCAAGAGACATTAATTGAGATGTTTATAGGAGTGTGAGATTTCTAACGTTAAAGATTAAACAATTACTCCATACTACAAACTAAAACATCTCTCTCTCTCACACACACACACACACACACACACACACACACACACACACATTTATCCCCATTATGCTGGTGGAAGGCAATATTCAAACTCTTCAAAAACAACCAAATTGCCTGCTGGCACTTCCATTTACCAAGTGGTTCACTAAATTGTTTTGTAAAGAAAAACATTTTCATTTCACTTAATCATTGTTCTTCTAAACAGTTCCAGAGGGGTAGCTGTGTTAGTCTGTATACAGCAAAAACAATGAGAGTCCTGTAGCACTTTAAAGACTAACAAATTTAATTTCTGCAGGCATAAGCTTTCGTGGGCTGTAACCCACTTTGTCAGATGTGTTCTAAACAGTATTTCCCTTTAGAAATTTCATGACTTTTTGCCACTATTTTTTGATGATGTATGAACTTCACAATCCCTGAACTAGTCATAGTTAAAGGTATGTTGTTTATTTGAAGCTTAATGTAAAAAAGAATGTCAGAATGTTTTCAGTGTGAATGAGGTCTAGGCTACAAGCCCATATCTTCTTGATATGAATGAAGCCAAGAACACAATTAACAAATAAATTACTTATATATAAATGAAAAAACGTCCTGTTCACTTGAAAGCAAATTGGCTGAATTGCATTGTTTCATGTATTTATAATACATTATACAAATCAGTTTACCTTTAATTCAGTATAAATAACCTCATTTATGATTGGCTGACATCCGGAAGAACGATATTCTTTAAGCCAGTCTGAATGCAGGTTTTTCAGAGAAAAAGTTGACTTTATTCTTAACTCTAATTTTCATATAATGTCTACATAAGCATGGCACCTGACAGCTTTCTGCCTCAACCCTGCCAATGTTTATATATGTGCTTAAAATTACTTCATTGGGACTACTCATGGACATGATCCAAAGACCCACTGAAGCCAACGGCAGTCTTTCCATTTACTTCCATGGATCAGGCCAGATGTATGTAAAGTTAATGAGTGGTTGCAGGTTTGGGGTCTTAGGACTTCTTTCTGTTGATGATGTATCTGTAAATGGAATGCAGAAGGAGGATACAAATCAGCACTTCAAAAACACATCACCAGGCAGGAGACGCGCTCCTGACTCAAATTCAGCTCCAGGTACAGATTGCAAATGTCCCAAGGTTTGGAAATGCTTGGAATCAGGTTTCTGCCTAGTGACTTTTTAATTACAGCAAGTGCAGTATCTAAGGCAGTGGTTCTCAACCTGTGACTCATGGGCCACGTGCAGCGAAATCAGCACACAGCTGAGGCCCATGTGACATCTTCAGGGCCATACAGGTAGCATATATATTGTGTGGATGCATCCCACATAACACAGAGAGAACTGCCTATGTGGCCCACCATGGTAAATAGGTTGAGAACCACTGATCTATGGCAACAATTTCCAGTGTAACTTGATCCAGTTTCATGTGCCAATTTGTACACTGGCCTTAACTCTTCTTTGGACATGGTATCTGTATACCTTGGAACTTCCATGTCCAGGGTTTCCTCATACCTTGCTCACACCTGGAGAAACCAGTTTCTTTTCTTGAGCTGCTTTTGATTCTATGCTGCATGCTTCATTTTGAAATGGAAATTGTACAGCACCCAGATACATATGAAGGGGGCTTTACATTAATGGATAATAAATATTTAAGCATGTTTATTTTACCCCAAATTGTCTTGCCCTGATACTGTCAAACACAGAACAGGTCCCTAATTGTTTTATTACCTAAAACTGTAAAGGTCATCTCTTCCTAACTTGAAACAGAATTTGCTGAAGTACATTTGTATTTCTGCTGAAAACCAAAGGTCTCAACAGGATATCTGAGTGATTCCTCCAAAATCCTAGACAATATTCTCCAGAAAATGTCACATATCTCAAGCAAGTTAAAGGTTATGTAATTTCCGTATCAGCTCATGTTTTCTGTCATCAAGAGGTTTCAGAGAAAACAGCTGGGACTGCAGTATTTTGAAGTAAAAGCATGTCATAAGACTGCTTTACAGCTGTGGTGTGCCATCAAGCTCTGCCATGTCACTGCTATCTTGTGGCATATCCCTCAATTGAATGGCAGGTGCGATGTGCCATTCACTTCAATTACATGCATGCACAGAATGTTGTAATCATCTCTGACATTCCATATAATCATTTTCTACTGGGTTCTGTTCTTTTCCTCTGCTCAATTAGAATATAGATGGAGCCATTTTTGTTATCCCTAATATCTAACAGTTCCGCATCTGACAGAGAATTATTTTTTTGTATGTGAAATGTCTTAGGTTGTGATGTATCTTATCTTTGGAGATCTAAACACTTGTTTCAGACTGTAGGTGGTTGGCTCCACCCTTCCCTGTCTGTCTGGGAGGGAGGCCACACCGCCTCATTCTTGCACCTAAGGAGACAGGCTAGAAAATGGGTAATTAGCTGTCTCGGGGCCCTAGATCTCAGGCAGGGCGGGGCAAGGAGCAGTCTGTCCCTGGCCCTTAGGCGGGGGTCCTACGCCAGGGTGAGCACCCAACACACGCCTTCCAGCATAGTGGGGGGAGCCTGCCACACCAGGGATGGGGTGGCAGGAGGTAGGGGGTCCCAGACCCACCCTACTTCACTGGGTCCCAGCCCAAGGCCCTGACAGGATCAACAGGGCTCTGGTCAAAATGCACCAACTGGTGCTTGAGCAGGAGCAGAGCCAGACTGTAGTCAGCTATCCCTGGGCTTCTTCCTACACCCCCTCTGTAGTCTACTTGCAGCTCGGGGTTGTCTTTCATCTCCCCAGGGTAAACTGTGAGCAGCAGTCCCAGCATCTCTTTGGGCTCTTAGTTGGCCAGTAGCTCTGGCCAGTCCTCAAGTGGGTCAGGCAAGGTGCTGCTGCAGTCCTTTCCGGGTCCTCTCTCCAGCTGCAAGCAGGAGACATCCTTTCCCGCCAGCATTTTCCCACCCACTAAACTAGAGAGACCACCTTTTATACTTCCTTTTCCTGTTCCATCCCGCCCCCACTTTTCCTCCCCGGCCGGTGTTCAGTGGGGTGGGAGCAGATGCCCTGACTGTCCATCAGGGGACAGGGGCAGGTTTTTCCCTGTCCCTGTGCAGAAGGAGGCTGCAACACTTGCTACACAAACCTATAAAAATTTTATCAGTTTAAAGGCATGATGCACACAGAAGCTGGTTTATAATATAACTTTATTTTTAAAAGCATAATTTCTTACAGCATTTCAAAGATCCACATGATAGTCTTTGCAAGTTTTTGCACTGTGATGTTTACAATAAAATCGGTAATGATTATATTTCAATAATATATTCCTACATCAAAATGAGATATTGACAAGGCATCAGACAAGGCAGCAAAGGGTGAGTTATTTCCCCCCAAAGAATAATGAGCATTCCTGAAATGGAACCAACTTCGCCAACTTCATTCTACCTTTTTGCAATATTGCTGTAGTGATAGAATTGTTAGTCAGAACTTAATAATCTTAAGACTTGACTGTTGTACAATCTTATTTGAAGGTCTAGCAAAGTTCACCATCAACATCCTTCCATTAGAACAAAATGCAGCAGCTCTTATTATCAGTAATTCCAGATTGTATCACTCTATCATCTCTATTTTATAATCTCTTTGCTGTCTTCCCTTAAAAGTCCATGTTGATTTTAAGGTTTTTTCCCCTCACTTACAAATGCTTTAATGATAGCTATCTAGCATAGCTTTCAGATTTTATTTTACCATATGTTCCTAGTCACTCACTCAGCACTGCATCTGTTGAATATCTGCTCCAATATGATTTCAGTATCAACTCAAAGCAACTGGGGCTGTAGTCTTCATAATAATTATGCTCTATAGCTGTGGAATCGGCTTCTGTTCAAAATTCAAAAAGCTATGTATCTAGTCTCAGTTTTAAATCTTGATCAACAACATGTATGTTTGTAGTTTTTTATTCTTTTTTTGTTTGAAAAATGGAAGCAGAATATCGTTAGGTGTAATATAAACATACATCAATTCATTTATCTGGTCTTTGCCATCAGGGATTCTTTTTTTAATATATGTAAAAATCTCAAGATGTCAAAGACATCATTACATAATGTCTTATAAATTAGAAGCCCTGTTTGCAAGTAACATACCAAGACATTATTTACAGAAATGTCCTTTCTTTCTACAGGTTGTGTCATGATCTTCCAAATTTAAAAATGTATTAATTAGATAAAAGCCCTCACAACCCAAAGTTTTCCTTCTCTTAGGATTTGTGAAGAGCATTCATTGTAAACCAATGCACTGCTGTCTTGCTTTTCTCTGCAATCAGAAAAACTGGAAAAAATAATCTATTGTAGCATCTCTTGTTTTACTCATTCATTTTGAAGGGGACTGATGTTTTCAAAGAGATTGTTTCAACCTAGAAAGTCCTCCTCTGTAGCAGACATATCCTAGGACCTGGGAGTTGTCAGATCTGGCAGCTTGGAAAGAGTCACACACAACAACGAAGACAATGAATAGTGTTCTGGAGTGTCTTGGCCTCCTTTTATGGAGATAAAGTATATGAAGTCTAATCTATTTTGGGTTATGGATAACAATACGCATCTTTACCCACAGGCAATTCTGTGATGGTAATGAAATAGATACTTCTGTAGCATTATTCATTTTTGTATTAATTATTATTACTATTACAGTGCTGTGAATGGGCATGGTGCTCTAGCTGTCAAGTAAAACAAGACAATGTTTCTGCACCAAAGATTTTTTAGTCTAAGGCCCCTATCCTGCAAACGCTTACAGATAATTCAGTCACATTGATCCAGATTCTCAAAAGTATTTAGGCTCCTAACTCCCACTGATTTTGATGAAAGTTAGGAGCCTAGACACGTTTGAAGATCTGGGTTATTGGGATTACTTGCATGCTTAAAGTTAATCACATGCATAAATGTTTGCAAGACTGGGACATTATATGACAAAGGATGAGAAGAAACATTGGGAAACAAGGGCAAGATTTTAGGCCCTTTCCTCAGAATTCTTCCTGTTCAAGGTGAGGAGATGAGTTGCACTGAAGATAGCAACATAAAGCAAGGTATCTCTTCTGAGCCAGATGGAGCAAATTAATGTTTTTTTTCAGTGTTCGGTGGAGGTTGGAGTGTCGGCAACATCAAACTGGCTGAGGCTCGATCCAGATAAGATGGAGGTGATGTTGGTGAGTTGGGGAAAGCAACCAGAAGATATGACAAAAAAATTATATCTGTACCATCAACTCACGGTATGGCTCCCTCCCTTGTGTTGATAGCCTGAGAGTCTGGTTGGATTCCCAGCTGTTGCTGGATGATCATGTCCTAGCAGTAACTAGGGCTCCTTTTTGTCATTTGTATCTGGCTTGGAGGGTAGACCTGATGTGGTTATCATCATCATGATCCAGGCTTTTATCACCTTGAGATTACATTGATGGTGTCTACTTAGGGTTACATCTTACATTCATTTGGAAGCCAAAGTTACAACAGAATGTGGCAGGCCACTTGGTCAATGAAATGTTTCACTGAAAGCATATTCAGTCAGCGCTCAGTGATCTGCCTAGCTGTAGGTGGGTTTCTGGATGGAGTTTAAGGAATTGGTATGAACCTATAAAATGAGTAATTTGGTTTATTTGGGGGATGTCTGGTTATTTAGTGCTGTTTCTCAGGATTTATTGCACTTTTAAGTGTATGTCTAAGGCACTTAGACTGTTCAGACAGGCACATCTTGTTATTGTTATTTTATAAATCTAAAAAACGAATAAGAAATACATATTGACCAAAATATTTCCAGCTCATAAAATATCATATCATGATTATTTTATGAGTGTTAATAAAAAAGTTAAGGCTCATTTGGAACAGGCTGACTCCAATGAAACTTCATAAGCTAATGAAATCCTGATCACCTACAAAATTAAGGCCTGATCTATTACACCTGTATACTTGTGAATAAAATTACTGACGTGTGTAAGTATTTTCAGGATTGGGCCAAAGATTATACCTATAGGAGTCAAGAAACTGATTTGGGAACATAAATGAAAAGACAGAGATAGGAAAGAAACATTTCTCTTGGTCAGAAAATTATTCCTCAATTGCAAAATTTTGGGGGAATAAAAGTGGTATTTGCATTCATTTAGAGTTTGCCTAGAATAATGTCTACAGGATCAAGCCCCAAGTGGGCTGAACTTCAGATAATCATCTGCTAGTCAAGTTCAACAACTTCACATGAACTCAGTTTAGGTTATTTGTTAAGGTTCTTCTCCCCAGCCCCAAGCTAGAATACAGTAATAATATTAAATGTGTGTGTGTATATATAGGGATTTACATCTTCAAAGCACTGCACTTTTAAAAATGTAAATTAATAAGTCAAATACAGTACCACTTTACTGGAAAAAATATATTTAGTAAACCAATAATATCTGCCTCAATTTTAATATCTGATCACATATTTTAAATAAGTGCACGTAAGTATTGTATTTAAAGTAATGGTTAATGGATGTATATAGAACCAAATGCTAGGAAATGCAGTGGATCTGGAGATTGTTTTTACTAAAAAATGTGTGTAAACACATGGTAAAAAGATAGGAAAGTGAGCACATTAAGCTAACAGCTGTATACCAGCCTTTTGAATTCTTTCCCACTGAAGTCCTACTTAGGGTGCAGAAGAAATGCAAGACAGGGCTATTGGAATTTTTATATTTTAGCTAATGGGGGTCCAGTTTAAAATCTGCTTACCAAAACAGCATGTAAATAACAACAGAACACAGTGTTTGTTTTCAGTTGGGTGTGGGAAAGGGTGAATATTATATGAATCAAGTGTTACAATTTCACGGTTACACCAATTTCCTCTCTGTCTCTACACCTCTCAACTTTTTATCAGCTAAACGTAGAGTAGAAGTATAGGAAAGAATAATAATAAGAATAATAAATTATGGATAACAGTATTAATTCATAGACCTCATAACAGAGAATTCTGCACTTTCTTCCCCATGCACTAGCAAACAGCTACAAATCATAAGAATGTTGTTACTAATATTCCTATCTCTCCAGCAATTAATAAGCACTCTCTCAGAAATACCGTTGCCTCATCCACTATCACAGTGGAGTGGCACAGTTTGATAACCATGGATTTACAGACAGTGAAGAGTTCAAATAAAGTTTCAGTCTGAATGGAAAATTAAGATTTTATCCAATTGCAGAGACATACGTTACTTAGAGAATCTTAGTCTTTTATTTTGCTTTACTTTCTTTGTATTACCTTATTTCAAACATGTAGCAAAAGTGGAAAAGATATGAAAGTAGCAATGCTGTGGAAATAAATATTGGGGCAATATTGAGGTCCTTAATTGATCAATCATCCCATTTAATGGGAGTTTTGCTTGGTTAAGGACAACAGAATTTGGCCCATTACATATGTGTAAAATGTGTAAAATTACAAATCTGTGCTAGGTAACCATATAACCAAGATCTGAGGTAGGAACCTGCTGAATAACTTCATAGCCTCTGCAGCTATTTATTAATGCTAATGGGAACTTTATTTAAGATAGGTGAATCCTCTTTTTTCTATCATAGATAAACTGTTTAAAAACTGTTTATTATGAACAAAGATAAATGATCTTGTAAGCCTTATAAAATTCAGTAAAAGGAGGAGAGCTTTAATTTGATTACTTAAAGAAGCTTTTCAGAGAAAATGTCCCTGGATTCAGCTAAGCATTTAAGCATATGTTAAATTTAAGATGAATGGGATGGATTTAAAAACGATTCTTAAATTATGAATGTGATTAAGTGCTTTGTTGAATCAAGGTCTATTTGTGCACAATTGCAGCTTGTCTTTTGAGCACTGAATTCCCTTAAAGAGTGTTTTGATGTAGGCAGATTAATGAAAATTAAAAATCTTAATTTCAAAGTAAATCTCACAATATATCTGTTTCACCATAATCAGTTTCCATTTGCTCTCCAGGAATGTTAACAAGCCTTAAATTACAATAACATTTCAATATACCATTAGAGACAATTTCAATTAACCTAACCCTTAGTAGAGTTTATGCAAAACTTTAGCTCACCAATTGAAGCTTGATGTTTCATAGCAGGATTTGCTCTTTTTTTAATATAATGTTATTTCATTAAATAAAACAACCAAAAATAAGAACATCAGCTAATAAAACACACGAGCATAAGATGAAAGAATATATGAATGTGCACTGCTTCTAAAACTCATTAAAGGTGAAGGCAATTCATGGGATGATACCAATTGTAAATGAATCATTGTTTTTATTAATAATATTTTTAAGTTAATCGTTTTTTGCATTGAAGTTCATAGTTATTCTTCCATGGACCAGTAGGGGAAGTGAATTCCAAAATTAAAGTTTCCCTCCTCCCCCACTTCTATTATAAATTCCCTGCCACTGAATCCCATATATTCAAACTCCAGCTGATCTCAACATCAGTTGCTTTGCTTGGGGAAAGAAGTAGTGTTTCACATATCTAGGACCCTAACTATATAGCTATAGAACTTAATTATAGACCAACGTAAACGACTTTTGTGGTATTGCAAAATCAGTACAATTTTCCCATCTGTAAAATGTGCATAACAATGCTGACCTCCTTTGCAAGGCACTCTGAGATCTACTGATAAGAAGTGCTAGAAGAATGCTATGTATTATTATTATCTTATTATCTAGATAGCTAATGTCTAAACATGACGGTGAAACTGTCAAATAAATGGGCTGCTGCACTCTGCCCTACCACTGACTTCCAGTTAGCCTTGTCCATGTGTACTGCAATAATCCATTCTGGAGGTAACAAAGACACGTATAATTATGATAAGGTCCTTACCTTAAAGAAACATTAATGTTTTAGCCAGACACAGATTAAAAAGTTGTATTTAACCACCAGTACCATCTGAGACACTAAATTGCTTCTCCAAATTGTGTATCACTTCGACAAAGGGGGAAAAAAGGGAAGACATCCTTAACGATGAGGTAATAAACCACTCACCAGAAGTGCTTCTTCAAACATATCTGAATTATCGCTCTCTTAATTGGATTGAGCTTCGGGCAGTACACCTTTGTTCAGATCCCAGTCTTTGGCAGGCACTGAGATTGCAAAACGACCACCCTTAAGCCTTGTCGACACTGGCGATGGCATATAGGGTACAGGCATTACATGTATAACTATGCGCCATAGTGAAAGCTCTGTGGTGTGTAGCGACATGTGTCTGTGAAACGCTCTGGCAGAGATGAAGTGGCAGAGAAAGGCTCTGGCAGCTCTCTGGCACCTTTCTGCTGCTTCCCTGCTGGGAAGGGGGACACTACAGTGCTAAAAATAGTGTAGATGAGGGAGGCGTTGCTTGGGCATGTAGAGCCCTATAGGGTATATAGCATACATTTCTAGTGTGCCATTACTTGCCCAAGCAATGTCTCCCTGTCCACACTGCTATTACCTATGCTGGTGGGTATGAAGTGTATGTAACACGCTGTGATAAGATTTGTGCAGTGCAGCTATCCCCTATGTGGGTTGGGTGTAAATGAGATAAATCTGCATGTCATTCACGTACTGATAATATTTCGTCTCATTTTATCTGTGGATTCCTCAGAGATTTCATGTGTACTGAATGGGAAGGGCAGACCAAACAGAACATTATGGAACACTACACAAGAGAGCCCTCAGACTGAAAAAGAAATTACCCCAGAGGATGTTATCGGACATCTCAGAGAGGACTGAGTGAGACCACTCAAGAAGCTTTTCTTATATGAGGGAGGAAGTTTACTTTCAAACTATTCCTGTAGGCATAGAGAAAAGGGCAGAAGTTCTGTTTGTTATATTAATTTGGGAGGCACTCTGTAGGTAGGCCCTATCTCAAAGCACCTCTGAAGATCTCAAAATTTGGTTCATAAAGAGGTGTGAAATGGCAATACTATCGCTTGTCATTACTCAGTATTTGAGTAACATTAATTTATCATAGCCCAATTGTTGTACTAAAATCCTTTGCAGGTGAGAAGGGTTGGTAGCAGATTTTGCTTTCAAGAGGCTCTTTCCTCCCTTAATTGACATGACTTCCGAGAGAGACTACAATAAACTCGAGGATTAGTTGCAATAGTGCAAAAGGAGATGGAAACCTTTCCATTTAACAGCAGTGCTCACTCATTCAGTCCACCACTGCATATATGCCTCCTACCTAATAAATAATAATAATAGAAACAATAGCAAAGGTGAACATTTGTATTTTTGTGCACCATTTCAGTGCAGGACATTATAATCACCACTTGTTCTAAACCAAAAATGAGTGTTATTAAACTCTCTCTCACCCCTATTATTCCCTCCCCGATTCCCCCTTTTATTCTCGTAAAGAAAAATTATATTTTGTTAAAATAAAAACGGTGAAACTTTATACTTGGAGAGGTGATAAGTGAAGGAGTGCAAGATTTAGCAGGATTGTGATTAATGCCTCCACTTTCTGCTATGCCTCCATTTTGTTGACTAGATTTTACTACTATGTTTTGAAGAATCCCAAGCAAAAAGAGTTTAGTTTTGGAATGTAAAGGTCCTGCTCCTTCACCAAGGAACTGATACTTGTCCTAAGGCATCTACCTGTCTTGGAAAGTACGCTGCATATAACAATATTCCTGGGGAATAAGTGCCATGAGGTCTATAACATGAAGCTCATTGTTTATCAGTACAACTGCAACAAACCTGTTTGCTCATTATAAGGTAATATCCTCACCCCAGAACGAGTCGGGGGAAAAAAAAAGACTGGGCTCTAATTCGTTCTGGGCGGAGCAAGGGTGCAGATAGACCTTGGAACAATAAAGGGCACTGTATTACCCAGCTCAGCATCTAGCTGGTATGGAAGTGACAACCAGAGGGCAGAGTGTGGGGGGTTGACCAGCAGGCTGGAGTCAGCAGCCTTGAAGCTGGCTGTGGAGAAGAGGCCAGAGAGCAGGCAGCTTGTGAGCTGGGACAAATAGGCTGCATGAGAATCTGAAACACAAGCAGAGGCCAGCAGCAGAAGCAGCAGGATACAGAAGGAGCAGCTTGCAAGTATGAGACACAGGAACATTGCCTGTCTTGACATTAGGAGAAGAGAGCCCAGAGCCTCCAACAAGACCTCTCTAAATGAGCCTGAGCTCTGGCTGGCAGGATCAGCAGAGCAGTGCTACACTGCCCTTTGAAGGCGGGATGAACTAAAAGGAGTATTTCAAGTACTAAGCAAGATGGGCACAACAACCCTTATATTCCTCTACTAGACTACCCCTAGGGACTGAATTAGAAACTACTTATTTTAATCGTAACTGTTTAAGCCATAGTGCCTGTGGGATGTGCATCCTTTTCTTCCTGCCATCCCTACGTAGCAAAGAACCCTGTGTTACTTATTAAAAGCATGAGTGTTAACGGCAACCCACCAAGGGCTACAGACTGTAGAATCTAGGCCTTGGAGATGTTACTGCACATGCCTCTGAACTCATGGTACATAGAGTTCTACCAGAAGGGACTGGACACCACAGCATTTATAACATTACCGTGCAGTGGGGTCAGTTATTCCTTTGTTTCTATAGTCTGCAGCTGTCTCATTCTCAGTCCTCTGTGAGATGAATGTCACTTCAGCACTTCTCCTTCTACTGCGATGAACATTTTGGCCACTGTGAATATATGATGCTGCCATCAAGTCAGTCTGCCTACTAAGGACGAGCTACCCATGGGTTATCATCATCTTCTATGACAAAGCTCACACATTCTCCCTCAAACTGTCAATAATCCACCAACCAAAAGGCTGTCTGCCAATTCTAGATATATTGGCAGAACATGTAATCTCCTTTCCAGTACTTTCCACAGGTATCTTCGCAGTTCCTGAATGTAATGAAAGGGTCATTATCACTGGAATTCACCTCCTCCAAACCTACTTTTATTGCTGCACATCAAAGTTTCAGCAAATGTGATTTTATTCCTCCTACAGTATTTTATTTGCTTTAAACACACCTGAAATCTCAACTGCGAATGCTGTAATCTAACAATATGAACAGGAGTTCTACTTTATTGTCTGACTCTTTAATGTAGATATATTTTAAAATAAAATATTGAAATATTACCACTACTAGAATGGCACAGATTTAAATAATCCTTTCAAATGTAGCCTACGGATTTTGTTTTTTATTTAATTCACAGAATTATTCAGAATTCACAGAATTATTATTTATAAAGCATTATCCCTGTGGTTTTTGACATATGTAAAAACATTGTTTAAGGTACTTTAAATTTAAGAATTTCTCTCTCTCCCTAGTCACATCAATATCTCTCTGCCTCAGTTCCCTATCTGTAAAATTAGGATAATAATTCTTCCTTTCAACCATCCTTTGTCTCCCTTGTCTAATTAGATTGTAAAGTCTTCAAGGTAGGATCTTTCTCTTGCTATACGTTTGCACAGAGCCTCGCACACTGAGAGGCATCATGTTTGTGGTCTTTAATGTCCTACTATCATATAATAATAATTGTTCTCTCATATGTCTAATTTCAATATGCTTAACCAGGCCCCCCTTTGCCTTCAATCCTATTGGCACATTTCCATTCATTTAATAATAAAATCTCCATTTCTAATAAATACATCCGTCTTACTAAGTGCTACTTTTAGCTTCTGGGAAGCCCACTCCCAATAAACAGGACGTATGTCCAATACTTAGGAATTTTTCAATTTCCAAACATCCAGGATTTAAATTTGGGTTATAAATTTAGCCAGTTAAACAGTGGAGGGTCCTGGACATTTTTCAATGAGGAGTATGACTGTTGTTTAGGAAGGTGCCTCTATCGTTCACGTGTACTGCTGGCCCCTTCTAACAGGAAAAATCTCACCTTGGATATAACTGACACATTGGGACTAAGCATCTCCTTTTATGTAGTTAGCAGCTGCTGTTTCTAATCTGATGTAGCACAGATCTATAACAAAGTATGTAAGGAAGAAATTGCAATGCTGGAACATAAGTCTTTGGATTCATTTACATAGATCTGCATGAGGCAAGATAAAAAAGCAACATTGATTTCCTGCTGACCACTCTCTCCCAAGTTAATGAATGAAATCTACTCATGTTAAAAGAAATGGCTGCATCAAAAGATCGGCTATCATTATCCGTGTAGCAGGGAGGAAACTGATAAGCAGGACAACTGTTAGGATTTGAGGACACTCCAATCATAATTGCCAACCATATTGATTTAGGATGTGTGGTATCAAATTTATGCTGCCAGCACTACATAATAGTGGAACACGGGTGCTGTACCTTTCTCTTACTGCTCCCTATTGGCATTGATGACACTACTTAGACTATGTCTACACTATGCCTATGCCAGCATAGCCTACTACTGACAAGTTTTTCTGCTGCTGGAGGACCTTCTCCCTGGATGATATTAGCTTATGCCAATACAGCTATCAGCATAGCTGCATTCGCAAGGGCAGTTTCGGCATAACCACATCTGTCAGGGGGATGGGTTTTTTCACACCCCTGACCAGCGTAACTATGCCAATATACAGTTCTTAATGTAGACCACACCTCAGCCTACAAGTTCCTACTGTGCTGGTCAGAAGGACCTTCTTTCAGTCACTGACAGGAAACTCTCTTTTCAGAGGAGCTGAACTCAGTACTGTGGTAGAGCCAAAAAACAGTGGTATTGAACACTAAGGGCTCACCCCTGTGTGTCACTGAGGCAGTGCAAAGTGGTCAGAAATCTGTTCTAAAGGAGCCGCCGTGGACTCCTCCTGACACAGGGGAATCCTCAGGTGGTGTATAGTAGGTATAACTGGCTCCCTGCCACACATTTCCCCCCGCCTCCTCCAAATAGGTGCTGGGGCATAGGGCCTACTTTAATTACAGGGGCCAGTCACCCTGTAGCAGTTGCTGTAAATTTAGGCTGATTAGGGTTGATGAAGGAGATATTTAAAATTACAGTGATCATCACTTAAGATACGAGTACCACACTGCACATAGGGTGCATTGGAATGAAAAGTGGAGAGACAACAGAACTCAGAGTTTCACCTGATCTTTGGTCTTTGCAGCTCTTAGGCTGCTCTAAATTGCACAAAAGTCCCAGGCTTAAAGCCACCTACCCCTCTCCTCAGCAACTAAAGTATGAGCTCAGTGCACATGAGGATTTGGCCCAAATGGCTTCAGCCACCCTTACATGGCATAATCCCTTACTCCATAAATACTTCCATTGGTTTCAGTAAAGCAAGGGCCCAAACAACGCGAGAAAAGGTAACAGAATATTGCCCTGGAAATATTTTTTTTCTTTTCACAACGTGCCCTTCCCTCTTTTCTTCTCCTCTTCATTTTCCATTTTACACTTCTAACCCTAATCTAATCTTCCATTTTTATCCTCTCACTAGCTTCAGTTTCTCTTTATTCGCTATTCCCATCCCATCCTTTCCCTGTAGTCTTTGTTTTAATGGTTCTCCTGCTTTCCTCTATGGACTTAGGGAGGGGCTTTCTATTAACTTCTGTGGGCTATGAATGGGACGCCATTCCCTTGCCTTCACTCTCCGTCTCCTGTATTCTACTGCCTTCCCCGCTATCCACCCTCCCTCTCACTCCTTGTTTCCACAGTGCTGCATGCAATGTCTGCAGCCCACTGATATGTGGCTTGTTCTGCATGAACCCCCAGATTAGTTTATAAAATTAACGAGGGCACTAAGCACCAGCGATTTTATATTGACCCCTGTATACAACTTATACTTGGCCTGTACTCTCTGAATGTCATCACTATACCGATCTAACCCCATTGTTGACACAGCTGTATAGACAGAACGCTTCCATCGCTGTTGCTACCATTGGTCAGGGAGACAGTGCTCTTGCACTGAGAGAAAAGCTCCTTCTATCGGCATAGGCAACAGCTACATGATGGGGTTACAGAGACCTCGACATGCCCATATAGTACCCATCCAGCAGTTCTCAAACTCCATTGCACTGCAACCCCTTTCAGACAACAAAAAATTACCACACCATCCTGGGACGGGCTTTGGCTTCAGCCCTGGGTGGTGGGGTCAGGCTTCAGCTTCAACCCCAAGCCCCAGCCAGTCTAATGCCAGCTCAGATGAGCCCATTAAAACAGGGTTGTGACCAGGGCCAGATTTCCAATTAGGCCTAGGATGCTGGCATTCTGGGGTGCCTAAACAGTGGCAGATTACCACATGGGCCAATGGGGGCCCATGCCCTGGCAGCCTCAGACAATTTCAGGGTCACCTCCCCATCCTCCTCCTCTTTCTTGGGGCCCCACTGCCCAGCTCCTCTCCTTCAGGCCCCACCCCAGCCAGTCCACAGGTCAGAGCCCAGGAGTGAGCATAGTCCTCTTACTTGGAGCTGGCCAAGACAGTCATCCCAGTCCCTCATGGAGCAGGCCCAACCAGCCCCTCCCATCAACCTCCACCACCTGGAAAACATGAAGGTGGTGCAGGCCAGTGGACACTGAAGATGCTGTACCTAGGGGCACATAAATGGTATATCCAGCCCTGGTTGTGATCCACTTTAGGGTTCCCACCCAGAGTTTGAGAACCACTGGTATAGACATGCCCTTACTCACCAACATTCCATTCTTCATTACTGCCATCTCACTAATAAAGTTTAGACATTATGAAGCGGTGTATTTAGTCATTAGAGCAGACGGCAGAGTCAGGAATTCTGTGTTCTGTTCTCGGACAAAAAGTTTGCTGTCACAAGGCAGGGCTTCTCCCCAACTTGCAAATGATCCACTGCTACACACAGAGTTTCTTCTAGGCAGGGCTTCTGTCTAAACATAAAGTAAGCAAAGAACACATACAAACAAAAATGTTCCACAGCTCACCCTTTACATTTTAGGCTCTCACTAGCCCCCCCCCCCCTTCTAGAGGGCTTTAGCAAGTTTACTACTCTACAGCTTCCCAGCCCTCTCTCTGCCAATTTGAACCCTTTATAGTCCAGGTGCAGCCCTGCCCCCTTAATTGACCAAGCTGGGAGCACTAGCTCTGCACAGGGGCACTGGACCTACTTTAATTACAGGGGCCAGCCACCCTGTGTAAGTTGCTGTATAAGTATCCTGATTAGAGTTAATGAAGGACATTTTTTAAATTACAGCGGTCATCACTCAGGATGTGTGTACCACACGGTTACCTTTAAAAAAGTGCCAATTTAACACCTTCTTCGTCACCCACAGAGAAATCCATGGTATAAGTCAACCTTTGAAACAAAATCTGCAGTAGCCTCTGTGAAAAGTTCTTTACAACCATTTTAAATACAGTGATTTAAAAAGGAAACAGTTACTTAAAAATCTACCCAAATATAATTAATTAGTTATGAATCACACTTACTAATGCAGGACAAGGTCAGATTGACTGAGGAAAAATGGGTATTATTTAGATGTAAAATCATAATGGTTTTAGAGATATTAACATTACTAAGCCAGGTAACTCTTTGGCAACTGCTCTAAAGAAATTCAAGGAAGTTACATTTGAGATTTGACAAATGACTGACAGGTTGCTAACAAGACAGGCAAATTGGCAGCAGAGCATAAAATAAGAGTTTACAAGACTTGGCATTTTGCTTTTTTCATACTTCTTTGTTTAGATGCTTAGCCCCATTGGGCCCCATTGTGCTATTTTCTATTACAGTATGTGAATATGAGTATGAATTATTGTATCTTCCTTTTCTGATGTAAGTTGCAAACTCTTTTAGGCAATGCCCACCATTTATATGTGTATATCCTCCTCCCTCCCTCCCTCTCATGCTCTGTGTAAACTTACTCTCAGCTAGAGGCATTCTGCATATTCTGAATATAGTGCAAATGTCATGTCATTTTCATGAGATGGTTGTAAAGCATGGTCCTTCATTTAACTCACATCAAAAACAGGTGTGTTGGATGTGAGTGACAAGAAACTAAATTTGTTTTAGGAGCTCAGATACCACAGTGATGAGTTTAGTTTAAATGTGGTCACTCTCTGCATTTGAGGAGAAATTGGTAACAGAGACTCAGGGTATTTTCTAGTGTAATTTTATTTATTTGCCAAATGTATTTGTGTTCCATTTACCTTGAATAGGGATAGCCAAAACTGCCAACACTTTCAGAAACCCCAGCTAAGACACCATTGAATCAGCCCTGTTGCCAAGAAACAGCTCCCTTCTCTCTGACACTTGGCCCAGTCTCTGTTTTTAGCGGGTTGTCTGTTCATCTCTCTCCTGCTTGTGTCCAGTACTTTTCACCTGGGATATTCTTTAACCCACAGTTACTCTCCCTTGGTCAAACACAACCTGTATTCCCATATATAATGGACTAATTCAGGCAGACCTGGGCATTAACTTTCTTTTTGTGCAGCTGCTATTCAGTGCAAAGCAATCTCAGACAAATCTGACTATACTCTGTGTTCAGTGCAGCTGGCTTCCTTCTGTCTGGGTCTGATCCAAAACCCATTGAAGTGAATGGAAAGACTCCCTTTGATTACAGTGTGCTTTGGGTTAGGCTCCTAAGGCCAAATTTTTAAAGGTATATAGGCATCTAAAGATTCAGGTAAGTGCCTAGTGGGATTTTCAAGACAGCCAAGGTGCCTAACTCCCAATACTTTTTAAAATCTGTCGCCTAGTCCCTATCCAGACAAAAGAAAATGCCTTCTGAGTGCAGTGTAGCCAAGCATCCTAGATCCCAGTTATGCTTAACACTTGCTATGGAGAATTTCATACTGACTACTTACAATAATATTTTATGCACCTACTGAATTATCTCCTTTGCCATAGCAATAGGTAGAACAGGTAGCTGAGATAGATATACAGAAAAACATCTAGAAACAATTCAATCCTTAACTTGTAAAAGTAAAATCCAACATGACTACTCAATGCACAGTGAAAAATAAACATATCAAATATTTGCCCTGTAAACTAGTTACAGTGTTAGCAATGGAAAACATATATTTTGCACACCACCTTTTAGAATGCTGAACCATAATGATCTGCACTGTTTCACTGACATTACATTTATTATTGTGTCCTAAAGTTTATTCACACTGAAAACAGTATAGACAATGGATTTTATTAGAGTTTAATGTACTAGCGGTGTTGTGTTGTACTTGACTCAACAATATTCTCCGCTGTTACTAGAAACTTGCTTTTCAAAAAATCAGTGCTTTATTCATTTGTTGTAAACTGAAAGTGTTCTTTCAGTTTAACAAAAGCTATTTGTAACGATGCACAATTCATCGTTAATGGATTACACCATTAATCCATTTTGTCACATAACTGCAAAAGGCATGATTTGATCAGATTAAATATCTATTAAAGAATTTTCTCATTAGTTTGTTTTATATGTAACTATTTTTCACAGAAGAAAATTTTTATAATAGTAATTAGACTGGTTTTGTATTTATTTATTTTAGAACTTTAAAAATATGCTGTTTCAAGGATTCAGTCCTGCTTCCATGAACTTCCATATAATAAAAGAATTCATTATCAACCACAAAATCAAGGATACATGAAATATCATAGCAAATAAAGATATTTCTGAGCATCATCTTGACATTTAATCACATTTAAATTTCTTTTAAAATTATAAAAATATTTGAGTAATCCCACTCTGAGTCATTTTCTATTTATTCAAATTTATAAAAGCTTCTTTCAAATGCAAGTTGAAAACACATAATGACCTTTGAAGAGAAATGCCCAGATAGTGAGGGAAATCCAGAACAAAGCATGCTTCCGTATTAAATTTTGGGCCCTTATGGTTCTGATTTTTATGTCCAGAGTGTTTTTGACAGAAGCTGCATAGACTTCAGAGTAGAATATCTACAGAATACCGCAAGGACAAGATGTAAAGTTTCTCAACCTGTGTTTCTGTGGTTTGACTGAAATCTGTGGTTATATATTTCTTTTCACAATCTAGAGTGTCTCAGCATCCTGCAGTTTGGAATGATTACTTAATGTTTACAGGCGTTTACTCCCCGCACACCTCCCCAAAATGTCCATTGTTCATTAATTTGATGTTAATTTAGGTATATAATGGATTATATATACTATAACTGTTTAGGAAATAAACACTGATCCAGCAAAACACTTATAAATGTTTACTTCACTGAGGCTACTCATGTTTAAAGTTAGGCATATGCTTAAGTGAATTCCTGGATTGGAACCTATAAACCTTCACTTCTGGTCTTATTAGTGTTTCAGGCCATTTCTAGAGCCTGATCTTGCAACTCATTCTCTCACATATAGTCCCACTAGCTTCAACAGGACTGCTCATATGTTGCAGGATCAGGCCCTTAATGCTCTAATGGAGCTGGAGGTATCACGAAAGCAATACACATTCCTAATACCATTAGAAGTGAGGGGTATTTTAACAAGAATATATGCCCCACCGGCAGGGACTGTCTTTTTACTGTGAGCTTCTAGAGTGCCTGGCACAAGAAGCCTCTGAGTAGAGCCTCCAAATTCTACGTAATAGAAAATTATATATACTTATCACCAAGTATTTTGCACTACGCGTAAATATGGGAGAAAATTACCCTTTTTAATCTTTTATTTTTATCTGTGATAGGGTCCGATCCTGCTATTGATATCAGTGGAAAACACCCATTGGCTTGAATTCTGTGCACTTCTGGAATGGGTTTAGTGATGCATTCAAGTGAATTACTGGAGAAAGTGTTGGGGAAAAAGATCACAGGGTCTGATTAGCAGTAAACAGAGAAAATAAAATATGTTTTAAGCTGATTGCACCATATAAAAGAAGAGAAAAATAATTTGATTTGAAGACAGTACAACCAATACAAAATTCTGAAGATCAGAAATACTCTTTTTATTTCATTGGAAAAATACAGTAATGAAAGAAAAAACAAGAGGCATCAATTTTATCATACTTAATGTTAAAGACTGCTCTGTATGTGGTATCTATCTTTTAAATACTTCGACTCTATTTTGTCACTGTGAAAATTGTTCTGTGGATACTGACTGTATTTATAGAATAAATGTGATGTGTGTGCGTATATTGGTTGTGGGAGTTTTGTAGAGTTCAATTTTTGCTGTTCACTTTCTCCTAGTGAAAAAAGATATGACCACTGCTGGTTTGGATTTCACTATTAAAAGTCCCACTGGAGTAGGCACATGATGTGAATTATGCATGCTTTTATTTTGCAGGTATCAAAGAGGCTTGTTTTGAACTATGATGTACTCGGCAGGATGATCAATTTTATTATTAGTCATGAGACTTGCTATGATTTCAGGCCAGTTATGTTTCCTATTGTGAAACGGCACTACCGTTGCTTCCTTAGTCCAGTAAAAAGGACATGGCTGAAATTCTTCTTGCTTAACTTCAAACAGGAATCTTTTTTAGCTTTAGGTTCAGGTCAGCTGACTTACCAGAAGTGATGGTGATATTTTATGCAATAAAAATGTGCTCCTGCGCCTTTGCCATTGTCTCACACAGTCACCCCTAAATGATTTTGATTGGCTGTTTTTTGCATCCTTTTTTGCTCTGTGGGTTTAGCGTTGGCCCATTCTAGTTTAAAAGCAGGCCATTGAGTGAACAGGCAATTTATCATCTGGGGATTATTTGCTTCCTGTTTTAAAATATTTACATTAAATGTTTGGCTTACAAACTAACACAAAGGAACGATACAGGTAACTATTAGCATTTGGGAGGTGCTAGCTGGGAGAGTCTGCCAGGTGGCATGGTGAAGTAGCTACTTTTTCTATACCTGCCATTTTCCTTTGTCTTTTTTTTTTTTAAATCGAAAAGGGGAGTTTAATCCGTTTCAATGCCTGTTTTGGCAGTCCATGTTCAGACAGATATTTGGTGTAAGGATCCCAGGCACAAATTGGAAAGCCAATACCCAGCAGCAT
Source organism: Mesoclemmys tuberculata (assembly GCA_007922155.1). Classification (NCBI taxonomy): domain Eukaryota; kingdom Metazoa; phylum Chordata; order Testudines; family Chelidae; genus Mesoclemmys; species Mesoclemmys tuberculata. Next base: position 3,994,185 of record ML675610.1, read on the forward strand.
GGGCCTATTTTGGATCTGTATTCCACTGCACTCCCCCCTCAACCAGTGGAGCACATGCCCCACCCCAGGCTCAGGTTCTAGAGCGGGGGTTATTATGGGGTAACAATGGGGTTATTACGGGGGTGAAGGTGTGGTGAGCTGTCAGCCCTCAGGCACGCCGGTAAGGGTCGCATGGCATGGGGCAGGCCATCACTTTTGGGGGCGGGGGTCGTCCCAGCCTGAAATATTTGCAAAGGGGGTGGGACACAAAAAAAACTTTGAGAACCCCCACTCTAGAATACCCTGCCCCCCCCTTTGAGCACGCGCCTCCCTCCCTTGCAGCGCGCGGCTCTAGGGCTCGGGCTCTAAAGGGCCCCTCCTTGCAGCACGCGCCCCTAAAACCCGAGGGCCAAGCGCGCGCGCGCCCACCCGGGGCCGCAGCGTGCGGCAGCCGCGCGTGAAGAAGCCACCTGAGCAGGGCTGGGCGGCGGCGCGGGGGAGCAGAGCGGGAACGAGCGAACCGGGGGGGGGGGGGGAGGAGGAGGAGCGAGCCCTGGGCTGGCGCCGCCTCTCGGTCTCGGGGATTCAGCGCTGGAGCTGGAGCGCCGCTAGGCTGTCAGAGGGAAGTAGCCGCCTGCTCCTGTGCCGCGCGCGGACCCTGCCCGCCTGGAAAGTTACCGAGCCGCCCGTGCGGGGAAGCCGCCGCCGCCCCGGGAGGAGCAGTGCCCCGCGCGCTTCCCGCCCCGCACCCCCCGGAGCCGTGCGCCCCGCGGCCGGGCGGGATGATGGAGACTCCGGCTGCCTGCGCCCGCCGCCCGCCGCTGCTGCTGCTGCTCCTCGTCGCTGCCCTCTGCCTGCGGCCAGGTGAGCGCGGCGCGCTGGGGCCGGGGCGGGCCGGCCGCTGTCACCCCCGCGCGGCTCTCGCCGGGGACCGGCGGCCGCGCTGCCCTTCATCGCGCGGGACGCGGCGGGGCAGCCAGCGGGGAGCGGAGCCGCAGCCTCCAGCCAGCCGCCGCCGCCTGCCCCTGCGGGCGCGCTGCCCCGCTGCCTCCCCCGGGCGTGGGGGGCCGCCTCCTCCCGGCTCACGGGGCGGGCTGGGGGCAGAGCGGCTGTGCGGGAGGGCGTCGGCGTGTCTCCTGCTTCGCTGGGGGGAGGCGCTCGCCGGCGTTTTCTCCGTGTCCTGTTGGGGGGGGGGGTGCGGTGTCTGGCCCCCCTTCCCGAGACGTCTGCCTTTGGAAAGGGCTGTCCCCCGACCGCTGCCTCTCCCCTCTCCGCCCCGTACGTGGGAGCGAACCCCTCCGGGCCGCCCCGGGCGGCGGTCCCGTCGGGGCTCCGAAATCGGCTGCGAGCGCTTGGTGGTGGCCCGAGGGGAGCGAGGGCAAAAGACGGGTCCCCCGGCAACGCGTGGGTGATGGTCGGGGGGAGCTGGGTGGTGCACACGCGGCCAGCCTGCGCTCCCTGGCTGCCCCTTGCCTCCGGGAGATTGAGTCGCGAGCCCAAGACTCCCGGGAGAGAAGGGCCGCGGTTCTTGGGGTGCGGGCTTGTATCTCCCGGACAAAAGTTGCTTTTCTGGTTGCGCCAGAGCTCGTGGGAGGGGGTGACCTCACCTGCCGGTACGAGGAAGGCTAAAGAGATCCGAGTAAATTGTGACGAGCCGGGTTCGTGGTGGGGGAGGTTGGTTTCGTTACGTCCTCCTGAAAGTGAGAGCGATGCAGCCGAAGGGGGGAAGAATGCAAAACCTAAACATGCTTGTGTATGTGGCCGGTTACGCTTTCTGTTTTCACTGCACGTCAGAGCGACTGCCTTAAAGTTTCCAACAGCTGTATTTCCCCCTTAAAAGCACCTTGTCATTGCGGCTATTTCCTCTTTTTGCGTGCAAACGGCTGAATTGCTGCCGTCTCTCTGGGCCTTTCCCCCCGCGCTAGTTCCGGAGTGAGACGAATCCTTTTAGGAAATGGTTTCGCCTGTGAAATTCGCCGTAAACTGTCCCACACACTGTGTCTGACGCTTATGTTTTATATGGACTAAATTCATCCCTCCAGCGTTGTATTGGTACCAGAATATGCAACTCTGAACGAAAGCCAGTGATTAGTAATAATCCCATCAACAAATATGCCACGAATAGATCTACTTTTGCTGTGGGATGGCTTCTCTTTAAATGTTGCCGGCTTGAAATAGATAGGGAAACAAGGGACGCGATTATATGTGGGAATACATTGTATGCGGTCTGTTCTTTGCATCTCTTTTTCGAAGGCGTGATGGAAAACCAGGTGTCACCGTTTTCCTGCTCTAAACTTCCATAGTAACTAAATACTTTGATCGGACTCTGGCAAAGCACGCGACTGTGTGAAAGAGGTTGAGAGATTGCCACGCTAGACAAAGTCCGGGCATTTCTCTTGGGTAGTTTTTAACACGTGTTTGATTAGAATGAGATGACAGATCAGTTTCATGTGTGTAGTTCTCCCTCCCCCCCATCCCCGAGCTTTTTTAGTCATTAGGGAAGTGGGAACACATGGGGCATATTAACATTCTCTTTAACTGTTTTGGCTGTGAGATGTTTATATTCTTTTTGTCAATATTAAACGCGAAAACTGAAGTCCAAGGAAAAGCTGAAAAGTGTGTGTTCTGCATTCTAGGTAGAAAATGTCTCATTATTCTTGTAGAAAGAGCGTCAGCCTGTGGTGACATCTTGTATTGCTTTAAGAAACAGCCTTTCTGTTGTGTGCTCGCATTTCCAACAGTCAAGAGGGTGGGGAAGTGTTGCAGTGGAGTCACTATGTTTTTCAGCCATAGGCCCTACATTTTTGTTTGCCCTCCAGTTACCTATTTATGCCTAGTATTCTATATAGGAAATGGAAGATAAGAATACACTTTAAGAGAATATTATTTCTCTTGTGTAATTTTCATATTTGTTTACTATGAATTTCCTAAGGAAACAAGTAGATAAACCGATAGAATAATATAATCCTGGTAGAAGCTCTGTTTTTAAATGAGTGTAGCAAACTATCCTTAGAAAACAAAACATTGAACCATGTTGCAGTTTTCTGCCTCTAGCAAATTATTAAACCCAGTATTTAATGATTGTCAGTCTTTCTGTAGCAATGGTATAAAGTTTACATGGAAACCATTACTCTAGGACAGAGAAACGCTTTTCAGGCATGATTGCAAGTGATACTCTCACCTTGTTGAGTATGTTTTCTTGGAGAGTAGGTTAAAACTCTCTGAAAGGGACACCGGCAGGTGTTTTGTCCCTAAAGTTGAGGAGCCTCATAGCATGTTGGAAAAACTCTGAATTCTGAATGGTCTTATTTTATTTTTAAAGTACATCATGCAATCTAGCAAGAATTATTTTTTTAATATTGCTCTAATAATATTTTGTGCTATTCTTTGTCTCTCTTCTATTATCTCACAGCATCAGTTAATCTGCAAATACTGTACCTGCAGAATGACACTGGTAATGCTGGTATACAAACAGATGTAACATGATCAAATGGTATCTAAACAGGTGAAAGCTTTTATCCACTCCTCTAGTTTTCTGTGCTCTCCTGTTTCCCCTCTCCCTCCAAAAAAGTTCACTTTAACTCCATTTGAAACACAAGCAAACACATGAGCGTTTGTGGTTGAAGGGGAGATGGGATCAAAATTGGTAGGAAAAAGCTTCATTCCCCTTCTTTCAGGGTCAAAATGGAGGGGAAGATACTACTAAAACTACTTAATTTCTAGTTTATTTTTCAAACAATAACTTTGTTTGAACACTTTAACAAATTTTTTTAGCTGTAAAATTGATTTGCCTTTGTTGCTAAAATTTTGGTTTCCCTATTTGCTATCCACAACCACTTTGTATTGTTTTTTAATTCCCAACAATAAATTACTCTGCATAGTTCAGTTATTGTGTACTGCAGTATCAAAGTAATCTGACTCTTCGAAGCTCCTAACTCCAGTTGACACATGCAATACTATAAATACGCAGATGTGTATGATAGAAAACCTTATCTGGTATATGTGGTGTTTATAAGCCTTCCATGAATATTTAAATTTATTGCTTTATCAGTATTTAAACTTCACTCTTTATAGAATAAACTGTGATGGGACAGACTGCTTCCTTCTTACTAATCTCTCATTATTTAAGTTGATATTTCTGCTTGGTCCTGATGTTTGTTACAGTAAGTCTTCTAATATTAAATTGCATTTCTGTGTGGTAATTTAAATGAAAATACTGATTTTAAAAGTGAAATAGGTACCACCATAACTTTGAGCTCATTTCATTCTTCAGAATTCCCCCACCCCAGGAGACAATAATATGTTAGTTTCTACAGAATCCAGCCTTATCTAACAATGGTCTATTAACAAAATGTTTGGTATTACTACATTATCTGAGTTTCTACTCATATGACTATTCCAGAATTCATTTATAATCTTATTCTGCTACAATGTCTTTCCCTTTTCTTTTACTAGACCAGTAAGAACATAATATTTTAAGACTGAAGTCACAAACCCCCAGTGGCATGTAGATTTATTTTTATCCACTATGGTTTTTTGACTGCATACAAGCATAAAATAGTTACCTAACTAGCTCATTAAAAATTAGCAGTCACTCATTCAATTTGGGAACTGTTTGCCTGGTTTTAAAAACTCCGAATTATTTTTATGCTTTGGAATAACAAGAGCAAGAGTGAGCTAGCTCTTGATGAAAAGCTTGGGAAGCCCATCTCCTTTTAGAGGAATTGGCAGTAACTTTGGGGATTCTCCTTTTGAGGTTTTTTTGTTTGACAAGGTAGGAGATGACAATAGAAATAGCTTGTGTAATCAGAGTAAATCTATGAATTTTGTGATTGAGAGGAAAGCAAAGTGCCCCTTTCACTTGTACACTGCATTCTGAACCCAACCATTGCTTTTGTTCTAGTGGAGAAAAACTATATTATATCCAGATTAATAACAAATGTTTTCATGACACATCATAGCTACTTGCAGGATGCATCTTTTCCCTCCAAAAACCCTAAAAAAGTAGCAGCTTTTATTTTCTAACACCTCTTATTCCCTTCATCCAAAATTCTTCCCACACATTTAAACTTAGGCTGAAGTAATACCAGGATAAATGACTTTATGGCTCACATTGAGAGTATTAATTGGTTTATCTCATCCTAAAACTTAGGAGAAACGTCTGAACACTTTAACATGATGATATATATGAAAGGAAAAACATGGAACTATTAAGCGCATTACATAAGTTACAGTGTTTCAAGAGTTTATTCCCTTTCATCATGAAGCTGAAACATTTTCAAAAACAGTCTTAATATGGTTTGAACTGTTGTAGCTGTATTAAATGCTACCATCTTGCCAGACCTAGTTACTGTATAGAACAGAAGTACCCAATATGATTAAAATAAAGCTTGTTCTTGTAGTGTAGACAGCACTGAAAAAAGTGTTTTTAATTTTGATCACTGATCATAATAGTGCACAGTCTAGGAACAATGTTGATGGGACTTGTGTGCAGTTTAAACATTACCAGACTGAACAGTGTTAATTGTGTCAGCGGCTCTAATGTTGTGAGTGGATTCTTAACATACTTTTTGCACGTGTGGGATCTTACATCTTTTTAAAGTTTTACAAAACATATTACAGTTATTTTATTATATGGGTAGCCCTGTCTATAGTGGGATTTGAAAGATACCAACATAGTGTCTAGAAACATACTGGTTTGAAACTGTTCAGCCCTGCTCAAGGATCTTCATTAGTAGGGTTAACACATGGGTTTTATTGTGGTCATAGAACTAGTTGTAGTGTAAATGTAAACCATGAGTCCAATCCTGTGAGAAAACTGAGCACCTTTAGTGAGTTGCCAGGTGTCCTCAACTTTTTTTGACGTGAATTAAAAAAAACACTGCTTTGTATGTAACCATAATCAATTGAAAGTTTTTTCAGAAATTGCAAGTGCTATAGATTGTGATTAGAACTACTTGAGATTTGACTAAGGCCTGATTTCCTCCTCCCTTTCCTTTCCCCTCTCCTGCCTAGGAGCTGAGCACCAGTGCCTTTTACTGATGCCAGGTGAAGTCTTAGGTACTTTGCACCTTTTGAAGATCAGGCTTTAACTGTTAAAATATTCTGACTTGTCATACTATTTTTATTTTAAAATATGTATTTTAAAGGCTAAGATTTTGCTGAAATGCATAGTATAAACTTGTAAACTTCCTTTAGTTTGATGCTCCCCTGAGACAAGGGATGGTAGTAAACTGGATATCCTGAAAACATTATTATTAGTGCACATACCAAAAACCAGATGATAATGAATGTTAGTTTCCCAGAGGGTGGCTTAATCTCTACTCAACCCTACCTTGATTGGATGGTAATCTAGTACTCTGATGTGGTGGTTCTTTGAGGAACATCTGCCCAGTGTGAGATTAAATTGCTATTCTTATCATACATATAAGTCTCCAGAACAGCACATCAGTATCTCTTTATTAAAACAAATCCTGCGTCTGGTTCAGCTGGTATTTCCTTCACAGATAAGAAACATGCCTCCTTTGTAAAGGAAGTGATAAATCGGTGAAGAGACTGGTGGAGCTTCAGGGTATGGTTTGGAGGTTATCAGGGTTTAGAACAACTCTGTAATGTTTGGTTAAAAAGTATTTTGAAATGTCTGAGTAGATATAGCTAAAGGAATAGTGAGCTGCTCCCATGATCGCAAGCAAAAACATGTAGTTTGCTTACTTCATTTCACTGAACAGTCAATTATTTGTAAGAATTGTATCAGCAATCTCTATATCCATGTCAACTGTTTTCATTTAGTTTGTTCATACTATATACAGTAAATATTTTTGCACAAGGAAAACCCTTAAATACAAATGTTTGTAAAATGATTTGTTTTAATTCAGTTTGTGGTTTTTGCTAGCAATACTAAATAAGGATGTTACTTAAGTTTGGTCCGGCCTATGAAAAGCACTTAAACATGTACTTAAGTCCTTATGACTTGAAAATTTTCCTGAATGTGGACCATTTCCTAAATATGGAATCTTGCCTGAATACAGAATGCTTCCTGAATCAGGTCTTTAAAGAATAATCAACAAAATTCTAGGTGCATCAAGGGTTCTGAATACCTGCTGTGTCTACTGTTGTCAGAAGATGCTGTGGGTGCTAATCCCCTCTAACAATGAGCCCTGATTATCTTAACTAGAAAGTTGCATAAAATACTAAATTTACAGTGGTTCTGACAACAGCATGATTTTTAAACATGAGATTTTGTGAACTAATTCAATAGAGGGAGCTCCACTACCTTATTGTTAAAAGCAGCATATTTGTGTTTGTACTTCTGAATCAAACCTCTGGTTTCCATGTAAAAATTACATTAAGCTTCCACATTTTTTTTTTTGTAGAGTGAAAAGCTTAATGGGAGCATTTCATGCTTCAAGATATTGCTTTGGAAAGCTAGCAGTATTGGTAGGCAACAACAGTGTGCCTGGTGGTGTACAAGACATAGAGAAAGAAGATAATCTGCCTGTCAAAGAGTTTACCAGTTCAGTCTAAACTGAGAGAGAGAAATTCAGTGCTCTGAGAAGCTCAGAGAATGGTTCTGTTTTACAGTATGACTTTTTTTTTTGATGGGTAGGAGATGGCCTTTTTTACTTAATTGGATCTGCCTGACTGGGCTTTATGGATGAAAGGAGTTCTAAGGAGAGATTTGATTGAAGAAAGCATGGTTACCTGGTACATTAGAATGGAGATGGAATACCAGGTTTAGGGTGTGGCAAGAAGTAAGGTACAAAGAGTATAGTGGTTGAAGGATATCATGGGAATGATTACATAGGGTTCTTTGTTGGGGCAAGAAGAATTTAGAAATAAGCTTTTGTTTATTACCTTGTTTTGTCAAACAATGTTATTAAATGATTTTGCAGTTACTTCTTTTAGATTACCCTCTGCTGTTTACTAGGTTATTACAAAACAATAAAGTCTAGTTTTGACTATAGTAGTAAGATCTTCCTATTTAATTTGAAACCAAATATTTATTCAAGAGAGTTGTAGTATATACAAGAAACAGGTAATTGCCCTGCAAATTCAAATATAGGAACTAAGAAGAACTTCTGTGTAAGAGTTTCTTATAGTGCCCATTACCTATCTTTGCACTAACTATGGAGACTTGTTAGGGATCACCCCTCTTTGATAAAATTTTCTTTTAAATCAGGGTGTCGTCCTGTTAAATTGTGAACTTGGAATAAATAGGGTATTCAATGTTTCTCTGTTGCTAAGAATAGCATGCTATCAATGAATGCTGGCCAGTGTCCCTTCTCAAGTTAATCAGTAACAATTTGCTGGTTTTTTAAAATTTGTTTTCAATTGAACAAAAAAGAAAGTGACTTTAAGTGTTTTAAAATATTATAACTTCCTGTAGCCTATATATAACTGGAGTTAAACCGTTTTTCATTTATATAACCATTTTATATTAAATACTTATTCCTTTTCAGTGTAATATCTTGGAATGCTTTGTTTAGTAAGGATTAGATGGCTTTTGTTTAATTGATTTTTATATGCATAAATAAAGATGGGAAAATGTAAAGCACCACTGCTTCCAAAATTACAGAATTATAAAGCTGGAAATATTTCAGTGTGGAATCTTAAAATTCCATCTATCCAACAAGCAGGATTTATTATTTTCCAGGAACTCTGTTAGAGTTCATCCTGCAGGGCAGGCTGAATTCTATGGCTCCAGGACTGCATGAAGCTCGAGATTTTAGAGGAATGAAAAAGGTGTAGTGCAGGTCAGCCTAGTAAAAACTAACAATTAGGTAACACTTCATATTAGAAAAATCATTTGGAATTTGTTTTTTGTGAAAAGCAGATGTCCCTATCCTGATAGAGAGAATCCAAATCAAGGTCAAAACATTGGATAGTTGACTAGGAGTACTGTAGGGATGGGTGGTGGGTTGCCCCCTTTTCTGCCTTTGTCCTCTTCCTTCCCCCCAGCATTTGGGTTTGGTTGATAGTGCTGGTAGGCTAGCGTATTGGTGGATCATTGTTCTGTTTCTGTATGGCACTTTTTTATTTTTTTACTTTATTCCCAATGAACAAAATGCCTTGCAGCTCAGAAAGCTTTTTGCAGGCTTTCATGGTAGCCAGAAACAGCACTATGTTTTTTTCTTTGCCTTTCTGGGCTCTATATCACTTATTCCGAAAGAAGACAGCATTTTCTATTGGTAAATTCTAATTGATTTTGAGACTAGAGATAATCTTAATGGCCTTTGCCTATGGGTGTACATTCTGTCTGTCATTTTATAATTGGAGAAAACGCACTGACTATTTAGGCCAGCTTTTTTACGATTCAATCCGTGAGGCGGATCCCAAATGAGCAACTTAGTTTAAATCCTTGGATTCCTCTGTCTTGATAATGAATGCCAATTTTTAAGTTGAGTAATTGATGCATACATATAGGAAGAAAAGTGATAAGATAAAAGTTATTTTATCTACTAATGTTTAAAGTTCAGGTGAATTTGAATAAGTTATTCTGTGAGTTGCTCCCCCTTCCTAAACAGGAGATCTCATTCTGTCCCTGCTAACATTGACCCACTTCTTTGGTAAAGACAAAAGGATAGGCAGGCTGGAAGAGAGAATGAAAAACATTTGCCACTCCCAGGTGATGTCTTGAAAGCACACCAGAAGAGTAATCTCTCCAGTTTGTGTACAATACGGAGGTCTTTTTTCCATTTGACTGAAACGCTCAATTCTCAAACTATTGCATAATTGTTTTTAATCTTGGACTTTGTTTGTAGAAGGGGTGATACAGTGACTCTCATAATATTGACTCATATGGCAGTATCAGTTTGTACTAGCTAGCCATATTCCAAAACACAGTATTAGTGCACAAATAATAGAAGAAATTTTTTTGGAATATATAGTTTGCTCTGCAGGAACTATTTTACAGTTTAAATTTACACTGTTATCTAAGCAAAGAATATGCATCGACTTACTATTTGAACACTAAATTAGCAAAAATACATTCTTCCATTACTGCTATGTTGGTTACCTAACACATACTGTTTTTTTTTTAAATATATATATATATATAGGTTGCCTTTCTTTTTCCTTTTTTTTTTTAAAGTGGCTTAATATTCAATAGAATTTACTTACCAAGTTGTCTTAATTGCCTCTGTAAGAGGGCCATTATTTTCTTTAGAGTAACTGCTAGCTGATTTATCTTAACTTCACTCATGCTGGTACCCTTGAACAACAGAAAATGACAGTCCTCGCTTACCTTATCTAGTCCCCAGTCATACAAATATTCTGTACTGGCAGATTCCATACCTGGGGAGAGCTGCTTTGACTTAATGGGCGCATCTGTGAGTGCAGCATTGACGATTAGGTAACAAAGTAAAATTTTCAGTGTTTATGTAGATAATTTTGGACATGAGATTCCCTCTGTGTCACCTTCAATGCTAAGTACATGCTTAAGAATCCTACGATTATTTAACATTTTAGTTCAGTTAGGGAAAGGAGAACCAAACTTCAAAAACCTTTTGAGAAAAGGAAAATAGTGAATCCATCACACATTTTTACACATTCTAAATATGTATCTGCCCATGACAGTCTTGTGAGTCCTCTAAGTTCTGCAGCCATAAAAAGGATTATGGAAGGAACTTTCCCATCTGTAGTGTCCATGGAATGCTGCATTTTGGCCACTGCACCCTTTCCAGGGGGAGAGTTTGTGATTCTCTGTGGTTTTCTTGCTGTATAGCAAGGAGGGACTGTTGGAGGGCTTTTTTGAGCAGCATACTTCCTTCTCTGGAAGGTTCCAAAAGGTGATTTCTGGGCATTGTTCCTCTTTCCCAAGGGTGCTGTCACATGAGGTACTGCAGTGGTCATCTTGTCAGCCTTTGTTTGTGTTCATGAGGATGCTAAGTCAGTAAGCATGAGTGCAGTATAGTCAGTATGCTGATGATACACAGCTTTCTGTTTCCATTACATCAGACCTGACTCTTGCAGCAGAAAGAATAACCCAGAGCGACTCCACCCCAGCCCCTTTTTAATGAAGTGGATGAGTTGGCAGAGGCTTAATTCAATCAGAACTGAAGTGATGGTTGGTTGGTATTCAGGGGTGTTGTCAAGGGTGATATCTACACCTCTAGTAGATGAAGTGCATCTATCCTTTCCAACTCAGCCTCACAATCTTGTTTTATTAGATTCCGGGCTGCTTTGAAGACCAGACTTTAAGTGTAACCAAGAAGGCTGGGTTTTAATCTGTGTCTGGTTGGGAATGATTCTTGCTACAATCATATGTACCATTGACTGTTAAGACTATACTGTTGTAATGTGCTTTATATGGGGCGGCACATTAAGACCACATACAAGGTTAAGTTTGTGCGAGAATGTGGTCACCTGGTTTTTGAGCAGTTACAAAAGAGCAGATAACACCAATACTCCTACTGCTGTGTTGGTTGTTGATGGGTTTGAGTGAAATTTAAGGTACTGATTTTATCTTATGAAGCCCTAAATAGTTTGTGGCTGGTCACCTGAATGGTTGCCTTTCATCCTGTGAGACACTGCCAGTTGTGAACAGCAGAGATGCTCAAACTGGAGATTCCTTGGTTTAGATGAAAAAGGGCAGAGGGCTCCTGGTCTCTAGAATTCTGTTGCCTCCTTGATCTGCCAGAATCTGCATTTGTTAAACTTCAGGACATACCACAAAACCTGATTTTTTTCTCTCAGATAATGAGGGATGTAGGGGATTCCTCAGATGAGGGCCTGGCATTTGAAGGAAAATTTGAAGTATGTTTTGTGGTGCGAGTAGATTGCCTTCTGTTTTTGAGGTAGTCTATTAACTGGAAAACTTCTAAATGGAAACTTGAAGAATCAAGACTATTGCATTGAAAATATTAGATTTGCTAATAGTTAATTTTTTGGAGGTGCTTAAAACTCTGGATAAACACCAGATAAAATGGGTGAAAAAAATCCATAATACTTAATACACACAGTTAATCATCTTCTGGCCTTGGTGAGGTAGGCATCATTCATTTCACAGAAGAGGAAAGTATGAAGCACAAGAAGGTTAAGTGATTTGTTGAAAGTTGCACAGCACGTCATTTGTGGAAATGGGACTAGAACCCATGTCTTCCAACTCCCAGTAAAACACTCTAACTCAGCCACAGTGCTGCTTCCAAATGAGTTCTCCAATGAGTTCTTCCAACAAAATGGCATATTTGGAGCTGTCTGATTCATTTACTCCCTTCTCTCACAGAAAACTGGTGACTAGATGTTGTTTGAAGGGAGAGGGAAGAGTAAAAGGCTATGTCTATCGCTGAAGTAGCATACATTGTAGCCCTGTTATTTGGAGGCTGGGTCTAGAGTCCATCCCATTTCCCATCAATGGCAGTTCAGAGATAGAAAACTCGAATCAAGACTGGGGGTGTGTGTGGAAGAAAGCTCGTTTGACAAGTTGTCTTTCCTTCTGGCAGATTAGAAACTTCCAACCATGAAGCTGGGGTTAGGACCGAGATTTTTCTCAAGAAACATAAGCATCTCCTGACTATATTTGAACAGTCTGAATTGCAAACTGCAGTATCTAGTAATTAAAAATAATCAGGCTTCTCATTCATCAGACTTGTTAGAATATAGAATGGAACTTTCCTGGTACAGAGTGAGAGACAGCAAACAGAGAATTTTTTAGGGCCCAGTGTAACTAAAAAAACTTGCAACCTTTCAAATCATGCAAATTACAAAGGACTAAGTGTGCTTCTTCTGTGTCAGATGTACCTGTCTCTGATAGTTGCCATTGGTGGCAGACTGTTTGAAAAGCTACTATACTTGTCCCAGTACTGCTTGTAGTTGCAGATAGTTTTGTTGCATTGCATCCTAGTCTTCATGTGCTCTATTTCTGCCCCAGGGATTATCCATATTATCCCAGCAAGCTTGGTAACTAACTTCAAAACATGTATTACCAAGCACAAGCATCTAAAACTGAGTTGGGGCCCTCAAAATCATGAGATCTTAAAAAGAATTGCAGGTTCTTTTTAATTGTTTTATTTGCTTTTTGAGCATTTAGAGTACACTTGGATCATATTTTCAATCACAACCATAAGAAGGGCAAAAATATATTTGAAATGAAAGCTGAAATTTTTCACCTAATCACTTGACTTCATAAGCTGATGTGTTAAGAAAAACATACCAAATATTGCAAGATTTGTGATTAAAATTTGAATTGGCAAATAGATTTTTTTCAAATTACCGTAGTACTGTAATTTAATTTGTAAAATATGGATTAAACCTTATCCTCAACATGTACTTTTATGGCAGGAGAGTAGAAGATGAAATATTCCTGATTAACTAGTGAAATTTAACAAATGTGCGATGCCATAATCTGTATCTGTTCTTTTATAATCTTAAAGTGCAATAGAGGGAAAAGTAGCATGTAGAGGATTAAAAAGATTAAACAAAGATGGGGACCTTGGAAACTACAAAAACATCTATTGTCATGAATGTTTTTCCTATTTTCTTTTGTGACAAGACACATTTAAACAAAATAAGGAAAGGTAGTTTTCTTGGAGTGTTTAAAAGTTGGATGTGGTTTTCTAGGGTTTTTTAATAGCTTTACTTGTTGGGTAGTGGGTCACTGATTTATGTGTTCAAAGGCAAGGTCAAAATATGAATAACTTTTCCAGAGGTCTAAGTAAGCATAAGTCACCAAAAAAAAAAAAAAAAAAGGTAAGGTCCTATTCTGCTTGAGTTTCAGGGGTCTGATATATCCTAAATTATAAATACAGATATTTACAGTGGGATTTTTCAGAAGTGCTTGGCATTGGCGTTATTCTAGTGCTGAGTTCTCTTGAACATCCAAATCTGAAGTTATGTTGACAACACAGATGAAGGTGAGAATGCAGCCTGGATGCAGATACCTGCACTATCTTTACTCTAGCCTAGCACAAATAACTATAGCAATGGTGACATGGTCAATGGGAGTAACAAACCAAGTGTGTCTCCGGAATACCTGGTAGACTTGTACAGGGGCAGCTAGCTCACGCTGCCATTTCCTCACTACCACTGTTACCCACATGAGCTAGGTTACAGCGAGTGCGTGTATGTCTACCTGTACTACGGTCACACCTTCATTCATATCCTTAGTGTCTCTTCTGGATGTTCATTGGCTGAACTCATTTTCATACAATTCATCAGAAGAGCCACACAGCCAAGTTTGTTTCAGCATTTCCATTATTAAACCTCTGCTTGTCAACCATTTACAGCCTGTTTAAAAAGAAAATGATAAAAGTTGCAAGCTACAAATGATGAGGCAAATTCTGTTCTTACTTACCTGTTTGACCCTCATTTGCCCAAGGTCTCAATTCAGTATTTTTTTGAAACCCAAACTACTGCATTTGAGATTTTTTTTCAGATATGTATCACAGGGCTTTTTTTTTCTCTCTCTGGTTCTCTGTATAATGAAGAAAGGCAACATTCTGTTCTTAGAACCACAGCTTGAATACCTGTTCTCTTTCACTTTGAGAACTGTAATTTTTGGCAAAGACTTGAGATAACTGTTAGTGCATAATATCCAGTTTAAGGCACATTCTAGTATTTAAAAGCAAATCTAATGTTGCTTAGCTCAATTTATCCAAAGACCTTTTGTGTGAGGTTTGGAAATTTGGAGGAGTTGAAGGGGTTACTAAAGGCTGCACTCTGGGTTCTTCAAAGCCCAAAACATATTGAAATTGGCAGCAGTTGGCTTTGTAGACTGGCTAGAATAAAAAGGGCCAATTAGCCTTTCTCTAAAACTAGCCAGTCTACAAAGTTGGCTGGCATCCACTTCACTGTGCTCTGGAAATTTGGAATTGCCCTGACTGGATTTGACCCCTTCGGACACAAAGCTTTGATTAATTGTGGCTAAAGATTATGTATGCGTTCTCTTCTTCCAAATCCACACCATGTATCTGTGACATTCATGTAATTTAAATGAGACGGATACATAAAACCACTGCTGCTCACTCAGATTATGCAAACTATTCACCCATTGGGAAATATCTACATATTGAAATGTGCTGCTGCTATGTAGAGTTGTTGGACAGTGGAAAGGAGGCAAGATTAAGGAAGGAAGTGTAAGTATTTCAACGTACAATTTACAGTAGCATAACTACCTAGAGTAAATCTCTGACAGTATAAGGGACAAAAGTGGTTTTTCCATTATGTGTGCAGTGTATCTGTTTTTTGTCCTGAATCTCCTAAAACCAGGGAGGGGAGCAAATCCTGCTTTGTTACACTTGTGCATGTGAGGTAAGAATTTAGCCAGATGTTTCTTCTAGAAACATGACAGAATCTAAGAAATGCACACACAAGGAAAAATACCTATTTTAAGACCCTGAAATAGTTTATTGTGCACATGCAGATAATTTTCTTTACATCAACCTTGTAAAATTATCAAGAAAATTTACAAGCACTGACAAAAATTCCCCAGTTCCCCCTTTCCATTACTGTAGCACATAAGATCCCTGGTCATGGTTGAGGTCAAACACAGAACAAAGAGTTCTTACCTAAAAGGGCTCACAATCTGAGCATAAGACAAGAGACAGCATATGAATACAGACAGATGGGGGAGTACAAAGAAACAAAGTGATAGTAGTGGTGAGTCATCATGATAGGTGGTGAACCGTTCTCAGAATTTGTTTTTCTGTAGGCATCACCAAAAGAGATTTTTACAGAGAATCTGAGGATAATTACTTGTTTGAAAATTTAACAAGTGGATGTGAAGGTGGCATCATGGGCAGATCAGAGGCAGGACTCAATATCTTCATAGTGATTGAGAGATGTTAAGTTATGAAGGGCCTCAAAAGCAAAGGCAAGCAGTTTGCTTGATGCAATAGAGAAGGAAGGGGGAGTCAATGGAGGGACGCAAGAATAGGAGTAATGTGGTCAAAGCGATGGACTGGGAAAATGATCTTTGCAGCAGCATTAGATATGAGTGAGCTAGACTGTATTTGTCAAGCCAGAAAGGAGGATGTTGACCTAATCAAGTTGCAAGATGACAAGAGCTTTAGCTGTGTGGATTCATAGGAAAGGCTCATCTTAAAGTTGTCGTGCAGAAATGATCTGCAAGATTTAGACACTGCTGGATGTGAGGGCCCAGTGAGACATCCGAATTGAAGATAACACCTAGTTTACAGGCCTGACTGACAGGATTGTGGTGTTGTCCCCTGTGATCAAGGAAGGTGGTAGAAGGGAGGACTTTGTAGGAAGATTGAGCCATGTTGAACATGAAATACTGACTAGACATCCAAAAGGAGAGGTCGGAGAGAGAGAGAGGCTAAGATTTTACAGCCTGAGTTTAGACAGAAGGAGAGAGGTTTGGACTGGGGAGGTGGCTCTGTGAGTTATCAACATATAGATGGTGGTTGAACTTGCAGATTGTTGTATTTGCAGGTTGTATTTGCAGAGGAGATCACTGAGCCAAGGTATAGAGGGAAAAGAGAAGGGACCAAAGACAGCTTTGTGGAATCCCTGCAAAAAGGTGGAGGTGGAAATGAGAAGGATCCTCCAAAGGACATGTTGATGGAGCAGTAAGAGGCGTTGAAGGAGAGACAGGACAGAACCGAATCCTGAAAGTCAAGAGATAAGATATAAAGAAGAGTGTCCTCTACTTCACCTTTCCCATATGACCACATACGTACTCAATCTTCCTTGATGACCCTGCTACCAGTCTCATTATCTACCCCGTGTTCTCATTCTTACCTCACTTCCACAGTTACAATGACTGCCTGTTTTGTCACTGCTCCATTTACTTCCACAACACAGCATCATCAGTTTTTTTACTCTCCTACCTCCTGTTAAATATATTGGTTTTCTTGACTGCTGCAGCAAGTCACCTATATTCCTGCAGTGGCTTCTCAAGGTTGCACTGCTCCTACGTTTCAACTGTACTGTCTTTCATCATTGGTCTTCAATTTATATAACCATTTACTCAGATTAATGCAGCTGAAGGAACTCCTTTTTTCATATTCTTGGGTTGCCATTACAGATAGGCAATTTTTAAATTAGGTACTACTCTGCATATTTTTCCAGAGACCCATAATAGTTTCATTTTCTTCATTTATATAAGGGTGCATGTGTATATGAGGTCAGGTGGCACTGGGGGAGGCCAATACGCTGAGCAAAATAGGTATTTTAGTTAAAATGAGCAAATTACATATTTATCCAAGTGCCAAACTTTCTCTGGAGCAACATACATCTTCATTTATTTTCTTAATTAGCAACACCAGATTCACATTTTTAAGTCTTTTGGGTAAATCTGTGATCAGACAGTAACTTTCAAATACATTTTTTTTTAGACAGAGTAGTTTAATACAAACATTAGTATAAATATAGTTGTCCATTTCACTAATGCAAAGGTAATTAGCTTATTGGGGTTAACCAACCTTCCCTCCTTATCTTGCACCTTGTCAAACCACTGCAAAAATTAATATTACAAACCCTTTGGCTATGTTATCTGGATTGATTTGATTCAAAAATTACTTTAAAATAAAATGTAATGGTTTGAGAGAAATCATGTGACACATTTACATTTTGTGTCAGTTTATAACAATTTTAGGCTTGTTCCAGTACGTATGTAAGCATCTGATGTCAATAGGACTACTCAGGTGCCTATGTATGTTGCTTAATTGGTGAATTGGTCTATAAACTTAATGGTCAGTATTGCATCACCACCTAAACCTTATTTGTTTAGTGCACAGCTCCTCTCCCACCGATCATGTTCACTGATCATGTGTCCGTGAGGGCTACAGTAGTCTTAAAGTGCCAGCTGATTTCCTTTGTAGGAAATAAAAATAAATTCAGATTGCTGTTGGGATCATGGGCATGTTGTATAATGAGTTGTACTGTCCCTCTGTTCCCGTTGTAGGCGTTTTTAATGAGACAGTAGAGGACTAAAACTGGCTTTATAGATTTTTCAGGCACAGGATTCTCATCAGTTTTCATTCTGATTCTGACATATTCTCAATGCATGTTGCATGCAGTGGTTCATTTAATCAGTTGAGGTCTTCAGACTGTTTTTATGTTACCTTTACACTTGCATGTGTAATGATATAATATACAAGATACAGAGAGAATCGTGCTTTGAATTTGTCAGCTAGGAGTATGAAGTTTATTAAGCTTTTTGCTGTGAATGTAACAGAGAGAAAATGGGTCTATACAACCTCTTAAGGGCTTGTCTACATGGTGCTTGGTGTGCCCCAGAGAGGTGTAAATTCTAGTGCATGCTAACATGCCATGTACTAACTTGCCAGGTGGAGCTTGCTGGGGTACACTGAAAGTTTCCTCTAGTGTATGTTAATTAGTACTGTTTGAAATGGAACTACATTAATGTGCACTAGGAAGCTTTAGTGTGCTCCATGGGCCAGTTAGTATGTGACACATTCGTGTGCACTAGAATTTGCATCCCTCTGGCGAGAACTAATGCACCATGTGTACACACCTGTCAATTATCTCATCACAGTTTTTCTGATTGCTAATTAAAATGCAAGGAAATCCTTTAAAACAGATTTGTGTTTTGGTAACTATTTTAATGAGACTTAATGTAAAAGATGTATCTTTATAGATATTCTTCTTGATTAGTTTTGAGATCAGGATATATTTAATTAAATGCATGGCTATTGAATCTTGAAATGTTCACTTGCCCATTTGTGGTTGCAGCTAAAATTAATATAGTTATCATTCCATTCATGTGTGCTGCGTACCTTTTCTTCCACCGAAAGAGATGTAGTTTTTCTTTTTTGTAATAAGCACTAAAACCTGTAGTGGGAGTTTATCTTCACTGAAATTTACTTTTGGTCAGTAATTTTCAGTGAAGCATATTTTTTGTTAGACCATTGTGTGTAACTATCATGTGTAGTTCAACCTTTTTTGGGAAATCTTTTTCAGACAGAGAGACTGTAAATCTACAGAATGTAGCTAATGAGAGGTCGCCATGAGTAGCTAAAGGAGATTTAAATAATCAATTTATCTAGGGAAAACTGTAAAATCTTGGCTCACGTGGAATGAAATTGTGATAGGAAGCTCTATCTCTTCAAAATTTACTAGGGAAAATGGAGCTAACTAAAAATGTTGCATTGTTGCAAGTCTCTGCACAATGGTCTTGAACACTAAAAGGCCAAGAAAAGATTCAAGATTTGGCTAGAGTTAGATGTGGTGCCTTTTACTTGACAGCTTTTGCTCAGTTGGAATGGAAGAATGAAAGCGAAGGTCTGAACTGGTTTAAACTTTTTTTATTTGAAGCAAATACTTTATAATTAACTTTTGCACTTGCTCTGACTATCCAGAACTATGTGGTTATAAACTCTTGATAGTACTGATATTTTAATGAGGATGTGGT
This sequence comes from Mesoclemmys tuberculata, assembly GCA_007922155.1. Lineage (NCBI taxonomy): Eukaryota > Metazoa > Chordata > Testudines > Chelidae > Mesoclemmys > Mesoclemmys tuberculata. The sequence continues at coordinate 4,013,497 of ML675610.1, forward strand.
TGGTCATTTCAGACAACACTGTTGGCCGGTTCTCTAGTTCCGTGACTAACTGGGACATAAAAGGTCTGTTCACTTCTGTTCAGAGTGAGCTTCCCAGCTTGGGTAGGCAGACTTATGATAGTGGGGCTCAGGTGACTGTGCAAAGAATAGCAGTGTGGATCTTGCGGCTCAGGCTCTCAAGCCTAGGGGTATTTTGAGGACCTCTGCTGCAGCCTGAGCTGCAATGTCCACACCACTGTCTTTCATGTGCTAGCTTGAACCCTGCTAGAGTGAATTTGTTTATGTGGGCTGAGAGGCTCGCTCCCAGCTGCAGAGAAGACATACCTAATGAAGTTGAGTGACCTGTTTTATGTCATGGGGGGGGGGTGGAAGTTAGGAAGTGAGTTCTATTTCTAACCCTCAGTGCCGACCTTTTGACACAAGACCATCTTTTTCCCCTGTGTGTGTTAGCATCTTGCTAGTGTAAAACAGGATGATAAATGTGGAAAATATTAAAAGTATAACATCACGGAGGCCTGGTCTACATTAGAGTTAAGCCGTCTTACGTCGACCTCTGTCGAACCAACTCTGTCCGTGTCTACGCTATAACAGTGTTCCCGCCTATATAAATCACCTACTGTGCTGACTTAACTCCACCTCCGTGAGAGGTGTGGCGCTTAAACTGATGTAGTTAGGGCAACGCAATCTGTGTAGATGCTGCGTTCCTTACATGCCAGTTGGCTGTCAGCCCTACAAGGCCCGTCCTGCTGCTGCCAGCTTGAGTTGTCAGCCTGGCCAGGGGTCAGCTTCACAGCAGGGAGCCTGCCAGCAGTGAAATTGACATACATCAGTTTCCCCCATGCTGTTATTTCACATTTTGTCTTGGGCTGGGGTTGGAGCTGGAGATGACACCTGAAATCATAGCAGCCATGAAACTGACAAGAAGGTCAGTTTTACTGCTGGTAGGCTCCCTGCTGTGAAATTGAACCCCCAGTACCGCTACAGCTCCCTTTGTCTGCTGCAGGGCAGGGGAGCTCCAGCTGAGAGCCCCGCAAGGCTGTCAGTGCCCCACTTTGGTTGGTAGAAGCGCTACTGGTGAGGACGCAAGCCACCGGCAGGAGGAGGACAGCATAGACGCCAACAGCCAATTCAGTTGCTATGGTGGTGGTAGATTAATCTGGTTTAAGTTGACCTCATTTTGTAGTGTAAACAAGCCCAGAGAGAAACAGCTGGGTTTTTTTTCCCCTTTTCTGGTGGATATGCACAAGTGGTAGGGCTCCTTCACTGCATGAACAAAGTAAGGAGCAGAGTAACTTAGGGCAGGTCTACATTAGAAAATTTTGCAAATGTAGTAATGTTGGTTAGATACAGGGATGTAAAAATTAGTTTAATTAAAAATCCATTTAAACATCGTAAAACTAGAAGCTTTAAACGATTAAATGCTGGGGGAGCGCTGTGCTGGGTTCAGATCCTCACTGCCAAGGTAGTTGGGCAGCTCTCACTTGGGAGGAGCTGAGCCCAGCTTCAGCAACACCCCCGCCCCCCAATGTGCTGGGCTCCCTGTGAGCAAGAGCTGTCCAGAAGCTCTCTCTTGCCGGGCGCTGAGCTGAGCTGTGCTGATTCCCCCCTTCCCTCCCGGTTTAAATGGTAGTCAGCTGTTTAAACTTTTTAAACAGCTGACTCTCAGTTAAACAGTTAATCTTTTTACATCCCTAGTTGGAGTGTGACTTTATTATGCCATTTCTATGCTGTCAAAAGCTTTAGTGTAGGCACAGTTATACTGGCCAAAAAAATAGTGCTTTGGCTGTTACAGCATATTTCTTTCGAGGAACTGCTATAAGTTACACTGGCAAAAGCACTGAGGCCTGTAGTTTAGGCTTCATACCTGTATTTCTTCAAACAGGAAAGAAAGGGAAACCAGAGAGCGCAGGAGTCCAGACAATGCTATTCTCTTTACTGGAGGGGAGCGGCTGGTTGATGAGTAGAGTGGCTGGAACTCTTACCCTGGGTTTTTAACTGGATAGGAAGGGGAGAATTGAGACACGTGGGGTTTTGGAGGGTTTTTTTGAGGTGTGTGTGATGGGATAGGAAACATTGAAGATAACTAGAAAAGAGAAGTAGGGGATTTACAGACTTTTAGGGAATAAGTGGGTGAAGGAAAGAGACAACCTTACTGCTGTTTACTCTTTATCTTTCTGTTTCTATTTTTAGTCCATCTTTCATTCATGAAGAAAGTTGCCAGCCAAACAAGTACAACAATAAATAAAACATCCATGTTTCATATATACAGCCTTTCATAACAATGCAATTGGATGCATGGTAATAGCGTGAATCAATTATAGCCAGCTCTTATCAGAAGTTAGCAAATAGCAAATGGAATTGTTTTTCTAATCGAATGTCTAGCCCTACAACTTATTACCACAGGATACAAGCTATTATAATTCTCAGTAAATACCTGCACAGTGCTTTAGTATAGCGCTACAGGCTTCTCTATTGGAGCCTTATGCTGCTCTCTTTATATCTCCAACGGGTGGTGATGGGATGCTGGATGGGGAGGGCTCTGAGTTACTACGGAGAATTCTTTCTCAGGTGTCTGGCTGGTGGGTCCTGCCCTCATGCTCAGGGTCTAACTGATCACCATATTTGGGGTTGGGAAGGAATTTTCCCATGGGTCAGGTTGCCAGAGATCCTGGTTTGTTTGGTTTTTTTGCCTTCCTCTGCGGCATGGGGTACAGGTTTAAACTAGTGTAAATGTTGGATTCTCTGTAACTTGAAGTCTTTAAACCATGATTTGAGAACTTCAGTATCTTGGCCAGAGGTTAGGGGTCTATTACAGCGGTGGGTGAGGTTCTGTGACCTGCAGTGTGCAGGAGGTCAGACCAGATGGTCATGGTGGTCCTTTCTGACCTTAAAGTCTGAGTGTTTAAACCCTTTATCAGAACTGGCTTCCATGGGGTCAGGATTTAGCCCTTAATTTCTAGTGCAGTCTTTGGTTATGCTAGGGTGACTATGATGGTGTATTTTCTCATGAAATTAAATACTTGTTAGTTTGCTCAGACAAATGTCTCCCTTTCAGTTGCATGATGTTGCTGCTCACATCGCCTCCCCCAGATTCCTTCATCCACACCAGCAGAGATGTAGCAGTTTGCACAAGGAAGACAGGAAAAAAACCATTCTCCTATAACCACAATTTTTCTCACCAGTGTTCTGGAATTCATTAGTGATTATAGGTGGAGGGTCTTAGTTCTGCATTGCTGGTGACAGACAGTTGCCTCCATGGACTGTGATGATGTGCCTGCATCAGAAAATTGCAGGTCCTCATACTCTCATTAGTCTGTAGGATCATATGTAATTTGCTGTTCACTGTCATTCCCGGTCTTTATTGGCATTATTTTCAAAGTCTTTTCCTCTTGTAGAATGAGTTTGTTTTTGTTCAGGTATCTTAGCATAATTTTCTCTGGTTGAGTCTTTATTTCTTGAGGAATCTTCTGACCTTTTTGGCTCTTTCACGTTGCTTCTGTCCTTGCTAATGATTGCAGTCTATATGGAGACTAGTATCTCCTGTATCATTATTTATTATGATCTTTAAATAAAAATGCTACATAAAACCAGATGAAAGTTGATCCCTGTGTCATCACATTGACAGCTATCCTAAACGAGTATGTTTGCAGTCCTCCAGTCTCTTTGATTCATGTGACATTTCATATTATCTGATCTAATTTGAATTAACTTTTCAAGTAATACGTTGCGTAAAATTGCAAAAGTCCAGGTATTAATCTAATGGATTCTGTCATCCAGTGATTTTTGTATTTATATTGTTATAAGTCTGCGTATTTGTGCTTTATAAACCTATGCTGCTTATTTATCAAGGATCCTGTTTCATATTTTTCAGCTACTTTACTTGCCAGATGATGATGATATGCCAGGATACTGATCTTCACTAAAAGTGATTTAAGTGATTAAATTTTTTTTTTAATCCAATTCTTTTACCTTGGTGGGTTCCTCCATGACTCTTTGACAAATAGCGATTCAGTAAAGTTTACCCTCATTACCCTAAGATCCTAGGAAGAATATTATTCAGGCCTGGTGACTTTATGTTCAGATCTTCCAGTTGTTGTTGTTTTGTCATTATCCACTTTGAATCAAAAGATATAGTACCATCTTTATATTCTTCCATTATTGTCTACATCAATTATTTGGGATTTTTTCTTGTTAAAGAACACTTTCTAAAGGGAAAGTTCAGTAGCTTAGCGGTTTTATGAACTGGCTTGCTTCCTATTAGTTTACCTCTTGATATTTTTGCAATAGCTCTTCTCATTCACCTGAGCCATTTTGGCTAACATTGTTATTTTGCTGGTTTGCTGCCCTTATTCTCCACAGCCCCTTAACAGACATTTGAGTTTGGTTTCCTAAACAGTACTCCATTTCTATGCAGACATGTACTTTGACCTGTACAGTAATGACTAGTCATTTCAAGTGTGTGGTTATCCTTCCGTGTGCTCTCAACAATGGACGTCACACTGGGAAATCAAACTGCTGCAAACTGCAACAGATGTGAAAATGAAAGCGTTTCTCTTGGTACATTTGATATCTTTATTTAACAATGAAAAATAGTTACTTTACTTTGTCACTGTCTGGCTCTTCCAAAATTGGTTTCAGCCAAACTATTTGAAGGGTATTCAGCCAACTACTTCTATTTTTATATATATATATATATATATATATATTCTCAACTACTTTTAAATATTCACAGGTTGCCCCCACATGGTCTTCAAGCCATGTATGGAGGAATTCTGTGCTGCATTGGCAAAGTCACTATTGTGTGTGAGGTGGGGGGAAAATCTTCACTTCTGCTGGTGGCCCCTTTGAGGCCCAAGGAGAGTCTTTTGAGGCACTCCCTCCTCCTTCAGAGAGTCCATATAGACCAGGGGTGGGCAAAGTTTTTTACTCAACGGGCCACAGCACTTCAGACCACCCTCCGCCGTGAAATTGACAGTCCCTTGTCAATTTCGGCGGCAGAGCTGGAATCGCAGTCTCCGCCGTGAAATTGACTCGCCCTTGTCAATTTCGGCGGCGGAGCTGGAGGGTGGGGTCATTTTTGCTAGGGGAGACGCGTTCCGGAGCCGCGGCTTACCGTGGCTGAAGAGCCGCATGTGGCTCGGGAGCTGCGGGTTGCCGACCCCTGATATAGACGGAGAGTGTCTCCTGATGAAGTGGCCTGCTGGGATATCTTATATTCTATGAGAGGCATTTGGCCTTTTCAGGGAGAAAGCTCCTTCTCCCAAGTCAACCAGTCTTTTGTTCAGTGACCCTGCAGACACTGCTCAGAGCTGCCTCTCGCTATTACTCAATCAGAAGTGTTACAAGAGGGGGGAGAGAGTTACTTGAATAGTTGTGTACTTTAGGGGAAAAGAAAGAGTCCTTTCAGGGAAAGGAGCACACTCCTTGGAGAGGTCAAGACTTTCTGACTGGGGTGAAAATGAGACAGAAGTAGGTATTACTGATTAACTGGTAGGAATGGGGGAAAGGCCAAGCAACTTGTTACTCAGTGGGTGGGGGAGTAGGACTATAACTACATTGATAGCTGTTGGATGCAAGGACGAGTGAGGGTGAAGAAATAGAGGAAATGATATATGAAGTGGAGAACGAAAGTGGCAGAGTGGAAACTGGGTGGAGCAGGGGAACAACTTGACATATGGGGATCTCTTTCCAAGAAGCTGTATTAAAGTCTTGCCTGTTCTCATTTGTGTATGTAGCACAGTCTCTGAAGTGTGTTAGACAAGCTCAGTTTAGCACCAAGTAAATTGAGGTTGGATAGCTCATTTGCTTAGATAATTCATAAAAGTACCCATTACTCTGTTCTACAGGATACTTAAATGATCCGTTGGCACATGTAAATAATAGTAAAAATTGTTGGTTATGCCGGAGTAATTCATAAAGTTTACTGGTCTGGTGATTTAGCACAGGACTGGTAGCTCACAAGTTCTTATACACAATGTCTCTCTTTGGCCATGGGCAAGCCGCTTAGTCTTTGCCTGTTTTCTCATCTATAAAAAGGGGATGAGTCCCTCACAGAGTTTTGGTTTTCTTATTGTTCTCGCAGCATTTTGAAGAAGCAAACCAGTGTGTAAATATTTAGTGTTAATATAGCTGCAGCTATCTTGATCTATCAGAATGGTATGACAGACACACTAAATAGATCTTTCATTTTGAAATTGCTAATAAGTTTACATAAAAATAATTCTCTAGGAGAGACTTCTTCATGAAATAAGATGACTGATAAAAATGAGGTGTCCAAGGTCAGACATTTCAGTAGATGTAAAGTAGCAAAAGCAGATTGTTCTTGGCTTATGTCTGAAACTTGAAGTTCTGAAGTAGAAGTCAAAAGTTCCTCTGAAAAGGGGATTCCAGAGGCAATCTCTCGAGGCAGTGAAATATTCAAATGCTTTCTTTGCTTTCCAGTTTATATTCTGCACTTCTTACAAAAATGATATAACTGTACTTCATTTTTGTTATGTCTATTGATAATTGTGTCCATAATTAGGTGTTTTATTACCAGTAAACCCTACGTGGTTCAATGTGTAGTCAATATTATGAAATCCATATTTTTCTACAAATTTCTGCTGCTGATCAGTTATGAAAACTATTAATTTAAAATCAATGGCATAAAATATTTTGTTGGCAGTTCAATTTATTCAGAATACAAAGTATGAGAGAATAAGTAATGTATATGATGATGTTCCCCAAAACTTCTGTGTTGGCAGCAGGAGGAAAAAAGAAGGAAAAAAACAGTTCTTTAACTAAAATTTGGATTGGGCAGGATGAATGTGCATTTGGGGCTCTGCAGCTTTTGAAGGGAAATATAGGGCCATGAAAGAAAGCAGAGATAGGTAAGAACCACTTTCCATGGACTTATTCCCCCTCCAGACCTTCTGGGAGTTCACATAAGTTAATGCTGACAGTGTTCACGTGAACTTATCTAGACATCCAATATGAAACATTGACCCCAGCCCTTTTTGGGATGTGTGTTAGCCCGGTTCTGGAGAATTCCTGGTCTGAGGAGTCCATCGAAGCATGTCTCCTGATTATCTCCCGTCGACTGTCGCTGAATCCCATAGGTAAGTGTAGACTGGGCGTGAGTTGCCCCTACCAGACATAACTATGCTGACCAAAGCCCTAGTGTAGTTGCAGTTACACCAGCAAAAACGTTTTAACCGGTATAGCTTATTTTGTTGGGGGAATTTGTACGAGCTGTGTCTCCACTAGGAGGGTTTGCTGGTGTAGCTTTATCCACAACCTCTTCCTTGCATAGACAAAATCATAGACTGGATGTGACAGACCTGGCAATTTATCCTTTCTTAATGGATTTTTAGATAGAATGAGACTGGACCTATAAAAATCTTTCTCTGTCTTTATTTTCTAATAGCTTGTGTCAGGATTAGCTCAAAAAAAGTAAAATGACTCTTACCTAAATGGACCTTTGACAATAGCTATGTAGGACTGTCATTCGCTGTCTAACAAGTTGGTCGGAAGTAAGTGACTGGCCTACCTGGAAGGGTCGTAGCTGCATGCTGTAGAATGAAGCTGCACTGTTGGAAGATATCAGTGGTTTAATAGTCTTCCTCGGGCAAAATGAACAACTCGATAACACTTGACTGAAATCCTGTTAGTCAGGTCACCCTTCACCTTCATGTGGAAAATCAGGAGGGTGTCTATGTAATGTTCCTGTTTTTTCCTTTACTCAGCCAAAGCTGTTGTGGTGTCTTACATGTTTGTTTCTGTGATGTAATGAGTGAAATGGTAACTGACCTTTGACTGGATAAAAGAAAACATCTTGACTGAGGTTATGCCTGCATTGGAGCTTGAAAACGTAAAAATAGAAGTGTAGCTGCGGTGACACAAGTGCAAGGCAGGCTACCTGCCCAAGTACAATTGCAGATTAAGGCAAAGTAAGCCCAAACTCCTATTTTGATAGTCACTGAAGTCTATTAGTATTTTGATGAGAACGCCTTCAGTTTTGGCCTCAAGTAGTTTTTAATGCCATGTCAACAATGCAGAAATATCTAAAATGCAGAGAATAAATACTGTGCTTTTGGGTTTTGTTTAATTTGTGGTATATGAAGATTTTTAATTGGTGATTAAAGAATGAATACATATTTTTGGGCTAAAGTGAAACCGAGGCCCGGTCTACACTTACCTTCTGGATTCGGCGCCAGTCAACAGGAGGTATGCAAGTGACGTAAATCACTTGCATATCTCCCATCGACTTCGCTTTTGCTCCGCATGCCGTCCACGCTGTGCTGAACGGAACAACATTCCCTTCGACACAGCGCTATGCCACTTACCGGGGTGGTTTTCCTACGTATATTGCTGGATCGACTGAGTGGGTCTACGCAGACCGCTCAGTCGATCCAGAGCAATCGATTTGACGGTGGTGAATTTGCTGCTGTCAGTGTTGACCCAGCCCTAGAGATGTACGTTCTTCCAACGATATTTTGTTTGTCCAAAGTCATCTTAGATTTCTAATTCTATGGCTTCATTTTTTTTTGGTGGGGGGGGGGAGCGGCGGGGTTTGGAAAGCATTGTGCAGCTTCTAGAATTACAGTATTTCATGGGAGCTTTAACCTGTCAGATATAGAAATTCATTGGGTAGATTAGGTTGTGAGAGGTTTCTAAGTAACTACAGTTATGTCACCTTGATCATCTCTTTGCATCTGAATATTGCGTGCAATAACAGTGTAACAGGTGATTGGTGGACCCAATTTTCCCACTGAGCTGGAATCTTGAAATTTGGTACTCATTTATCATGGGCTGCTAAATACAGAAAAACATCCCAAATTGGATCTTTCCATCAGAAGTCAGCAACATTTCAGATTTTAACAGTGCATGTACCTTTACATGCATAGTAGAGGTAACAGTTCTTTCACATTTACACACACTTTTCTCACTTAGGGAGAAGAAATTAAGACAACAGTTCCAATTATTGAATTTTAACCAAGAAAATTTCCATAAATATATATATAATCAGGTGGACAGTTACAAAAATATATTAATTTTGCTGTTTTTTATTGCCATCTAATGGGTAATTTTATGTTGCGCTGGGATGTGTTTGATAATGGGCTGCTACGTGAGTTTAGTTGCAAAACATTGACGTAAAGAAAGATGTGCCGTTAACTAATGTACAGTGCTAGTGATAAAGTGAAAACTTTTCAAAGAGCCTAAGTTCCCTTTTCAAAAGAGCTATAAAGTCCTAAATCACTTAAGTACTCTTGAAAGCTTCATCCGATACCATTAACGAGTATATAATACTATAGTCTAGTATATAATATAATACACTCTTTACTTGCCGTATCCAACATGTAGCAATGGCAGTCTATAATGCTCGTAGCCAGTCACCTCAGGACACTCAATTATAGCATACTTACCCTCTTTCCTGCAAGCATTCTTGCAAGTGACACACACAAAGCACCTGGCACTCAGTGGTATATGGTGAATTGTGTAAAATGGTATCAGGAGCAGGTGTTGATCCTAACTTTCACTTTTTATTTTTAGGCAAATTATGGTTCAACTTTTAGGAGTAAAATTTTGTTGCTGTATTTTAATTTCCTCCCCCCCCCCCAAATTTAAGTTTATAAAAATGGCTCCCCTGTAAAGTGCCACATCCTGAGGGATGAAGTCCCAACAAGTGTTGGAGATATTTATGACTCACCACCCCTTTCCGATTAACAACTGTCTATTCTCAATAAAATGGGAACTTTGTGGAGTTTTTTCAATGTATATTTTACAAAAACTATTTTTCTTAACCTAAAAGTAGAAACGTATATATAATCTACCGTCTGAGTCATCCTGAACTTTCTGAAATTCAAAGAAATATAATAGAAATAGTAAGATTTCCTTACGTTGTTATAATTTTCTTTAAAAATATTCACTGAAGTCAAATTGCAGTTTTTGTTTGTGGCACTTTAAATAATACCATTAAAACTGTACAGCAGTTCACTTCCATTGAAGTGCCTATCTGCAGCATCACGTATCTAAATACATTTGTCATTCTGGCTGGAGGAGCTAAACTTTGAAATGTTCTGGTTTCTAATTGAATCTTCTTTACCTCATTGAAAATCTGCTTTACGTTGATGCTGCCATAAGGTGAATTATATAAACTTGTCAGTTGATAAGTTTCGCCTTTAGAAATGCTGCTTTTTTAGAGACCCTTGTTTAGGATCTGATATGATAAATAAAAGGGAAGCCCTGGGAGCTAATGTGGTGGAGGACTAACTGTGTGAAGACAGTATGTAGCAACATTGCCATGAAATTACTATGACTAAATGGTATCCTGCATGTTGTGTGTGACTATTCTACCAAAATTATTAAACAAGCAGTAAATTACTAACATTGTCTTTGTCAAATATTGTTCACATACATGATCCATATCTGTGTGGCTGTTTTAACTACCATCTTCAAAATGAGGCATGCACTGTAATTTGTCCTTTCTCAGGTTTTATGTAGCGCCTGCCATCTTTGTTATCTAAGCACTGAAGTTTGAGTGCTGAGAGTTAAGTTTGCTTTAATACCTCTATGATTTAAAGAAAGTTTCAGTGACAGTACATTTGCGCAAAAGACTGATCTCTACACTTTTATCAGTCGGCACTTGTGTGTTCCTGAGAATTTGTTCTAGTTTTGCCTTTGATAAATTCTTAAATGCTAATTCTTAAAGTGCTATATTGCCACTCACGCAGGACATGATTTCCAGCCCTAAGTGCTGTGTTTTATTAATGCACATCCTTTATTGATGTTTACAAGCTATAGTAGGCATAGTTAGAAGAAAACTTCAAATAATGCTACAGCTAGAAATGTTGTAAGGAATTTTATCCTTTCAGAAATGTTATGTACAAGTTAGCTTATGCATCTTAATTTATCAAAAAGCACCAGAAGCAGAAGATATAATGCATTGAACTGTTGTATATTACTTCATCTTTGTGTTATTTTCTCCTTGAATTTACATACATTGTGGCATTCTGCTATTTTAATTTTTTTTTAAAGGTAGTGGGAGCAAGTTGTGGGTCGTCTTCAAAAGAAAAATGAGTTTTTGGGTAGATAACATGTGGAAACAATATTTTTGTGAAAATTTGTGAAATATTAATGGGGCAGACTACATGAGATTTTTCATATTTTTCTTTACTGTCTAATTCAGTTACTGTATCGTGTGTATATGTAAGCAAAATATGGAGAGGAAAGGAGTATCATAATATTTCAAGCAGTGTTCATTTTACAACATAATCAGCAGGTTTATCACAAAGTTAAAAAAAAAAAAAAAGTGAATTCTATATACTCTTGTCAACACGAACAGTGTATGAGATCAAGAAGCCCATGTTCCTTCTTATCCAAGGGCAAGATTTGGCCTATGTAAGATCAGATTCAGCCCAGGCACAAGCAGATGTCAATTCCTGTTTACACCAGGACTGAATTTGTCCATAGCATGTGCCTGGCTCACAATCCATATTGAAATTCCCAGTGTTGTTAAAATGTATTTTTTACAAATACCTTTTCAGTAGTTTGTGTTCTACAATAAAGTGTCTTTGCATGGGATAACTTGTTGCATATTGAAATGTTTAGAGTAAAGTCATCCTTTTTTTCCTTCTTAATGCCAATATAATCCTACCTCTTTCCCAAGTTAAATTCTTATATATAACACTGTTTAATTTGGCTAAAACTCAATTTAGGCTTTGAATGCAAGGACTGATATCTGTCATTTGACGGCAGTGCAGAATTTCTTGCCTGCATGCCAGAGTAGGATTTAGCTCTTATTGTTGGCTTTGAAAAGTTGGAAAAATGGTGCATTACACCAGTTCCCTGGAAGCTTTTCTCTTCTATAGCTCCACCTATGTCTGAGAGAGAAATCAGTTGAGGTTAGAATATGAATCAATCATCTTCAAATTCAATCCTCAGACAACATAAAAAGTAGATGTAAGGCACTCATTTTTAACAGCGAGGGTGAGCAACAGTTGAAACAAACAACCACAAAAAGAGGTGTATTTTCCATCTCTTGTCTTCAGATCAAGTTGGGATGCCCTTCCGGAAGGTATGCTTTAGCCAAACAGAAATTATTGTGCTCTATCCTGGAGTAACTGTGTGAAATTTATCAACCTTTGGTATATAGAAGATCAGACTAAATGATCTAATGGCTCCTTCTGGCCTTAAAATCTACAAAGCAAGGCTGTATAATGACCTCAGAAATAAAAGCCCATCACAGAGCTGTTAGTACATGACACTGACTTGTGAAAGATCTGTAGTCTGTCACTAACCTAGGCTTCTAAACAGACTCCCAGAGAACAAGTGAAAATGTGAACAGGTATATCGTTGGCACATTGAAACAGAAAAGCAGGTGTTCCCACCAGAACTTCTGCTGACCAGCTGAAGAGTTGGCAATAACACCAGCTGTGGAAGTATGTGCTTGCTATCATCCAAGAAAGAGGAGTGGTGCTGAGAGGACGTCCACTCGAAATAAAATATTCATAACAAATTATTATTTTAAATAAGAAAGCATTTTCAGATGTCATTCACTTTGTTTTTGGTAAATAAAACTTTCACCTTTTCCACTACATTTGCTTAGCTGGTTGCTAGCACGTGAAGGGCTGTTTGAGCACAGCTTTGTCGTCTGTTGTCCTGCTGGTGGCACTTCTTCAAAGGGCCATTGCCAGGGCAGCTCAATTCTGTGCTGGCAGTAATCCTTTGAAATTGATGGGGCTCAACTGCACTAGATAATGAACATTTAGAGACGCCCAGCTTTTATCGCCTGAAAACTTCAAAGATGTTTGCAAATAGTCATCTCTTAAAATATATAAAAAGGTCCCAATCTCCCTTCTACTCCCTGCTACCCCCCCCCCCACACACATACACACACTCCCTAGGGTGACGATATTTTACAGGGATAGTCTCGATATTCGGGGATTTTTCTTATATGGGCACCTATTATCTCCCCTACCCCCGTCCCAATTTTTCACATTTGCTATCTAGTTACTGTAACACTCCCCTACCTTCTTTTTCGGTTGGCTATTTTAATCTAGTACGTATGCCAGCAACAACTAGTCTGATTTTATCTTGTTAAATTACTATTTTAACATTTGAATGTAGTCTCAAGGTACATGTAGTGCTTTACAGAAAGAAAAAGTCCAAATTAAAACTTCACCAGCTGTCCTGTTTTATAATTCAATTTGTTTGTTAAACTCGGCATTTGTGATTTAGCTAGTTCTGTTAGCAAAATGCACAAGAAGAAACTTTGAAGTTCATATGCAATTAAGGAACACGGTTATGCTGGTACTGCAGTTTCGTTGCACCTGCCTATCTGCAACATCAAGAAAAAAGATGGGCACCTCTGCAACCAGTAGTAGTAGCAGTAGATTTTATTCATTAAAACTTGAACACTGAACAAAAAAATTATATATAAAAATCATCAATCCCTCATATCTGGAATTTTCACTATTGTGGACTTTTCTCCTAATTTGGGTGCATTATGTTCTGTTCTAAAATTGCTACAGAAAGTAGTAGGCTTTATATGTGCAGAAAAAAGGTGCAGAATGCTGGATTTTGTAATATGTTAAGGTGCTGAATTCTCATTGGGGAAAAAACGTCCATTAAAAATCAGTAGGTACAGGCGAAGGTTGAAAAGGAAGTTGACAGTGATGTGCGCTGATCCATATAGAAGAAATAAATGTAATTCATTGTATCATCATCTGAGCAGAAACAGAGAAAACGCTGATCTACATGTCAGTGTGTTTAGAAGAAAAATATACAACTAAAATATTTCTTAAACATAAGTCTGGGCTCTGTGACTATTTTGCCATTATCAATGATAGTTTTAGAAAGATACCTCACTTCCTAAAAGTAGAAGTGGCACTAAGATATCAGTTGTAGATGGAGGACCTAGAAAAAGATGTTAACACTAATCTAGTTGATTGGACACTAGTGTAAAGCAGGGTTTTTTTTTGTGCAGCTACTTAAAATAAATGAAGTATTGCAGGAAGTCTCCAAAAGAAAAACTTTCTAAGCAAAACAATGATTGGGGGGGAGGTGGCGAGGAAAGGAAGAATTGTGAAAAGATTACATAAAATAAATCCATATCTGATCAGAATAATCGTAAACCCGCAACTATGAATTTTAAAATGGCAGGCTAGAAGGCATACAACATGCTCCTGACAGCCTATAATGGGTTGACCTGAAGCACTAGACTAGAGCATGTTGTGGTAAACCCAATCAATCCTGGGAGCACCAACAGGCATTTTAAATAGGAAAAATTAAAGACAAGGGAGAGAACAATGACCTACAGAAACAAATTTTTGTTAAATTTGGTGGCAGGCACGAAAAGGTCTCTCACTGGGAATTTCTTTAAAATGCTGTAGGCTAGAAAATGGAAGAGTCTTTGTTTTTTCAGTTCAAGGATCCACAGTTAATCTTAGACAGGGTGGTATGTTGTGGTCAACATAAGCAGGTGATAGTAAATGAATTAAATTTCTCTTGAAGAATTTTAGTGACACTAATGAATAAGAAAAATGCGTGATTGAGATGTGGTGTTCTGCATGTGACAAAAGTGGGTTTAGAATGAAAATGTGTTTTTAAATTTAGGATAAAAATTCTTGCTCTGAAAAATCTTGATTTTGCAGAATTCTAGTGGCACATTTTTTGAATCATCAAATTCTACTCAACTACATTGACAGGATGTACTGGTATGTACCTTACTGTACTGTGCAAAGAACCTCCTTTCCTCTTCCTATTCATTTTCCTTATTGAATGGTAAGACTCCTAGGATTTATGAATAAGGTTTTCCTGCCTCTATTGTTGTCATTCAGAGTTGGTCTTAAAAGTAAAAGAAACAAAACCGGTGTTTATCAAACCTTGCTTATCACAGATAAGCACTTCTACAAGTTTAAAAGTTTTAAAATACTGTAGCTATTGAGTGAAGTCCTTAGCTGATGTAAAATGGCATAGTTTCACTGATGTGAGTGGTTACACCTGCTGAAAATCTGGCTCATTATTTTTCTGAATGCCACAAACCTTGCAGTCTGCAATTAACTTTAGAACATTAGTTATGCTCCTCAGGATATCAGACCATCTTTCTTTTTTTAATTAAATCTTCTTCATCTTTTTCCCAAAACATTATAACAGTATACAGGAAGAGCAAATTGGATAGTCAGTACAAAGAACACACTCAGTACAGGCATATGTAACAATAATCAGGAAATTAAGGTGCAATTCTTCTTTGTAAAGTGACTGAAAATGGCACCTTCCTTATCAACAGATTTATTCTTCTTGTCTGTTCAGTCATATCAGTTTACTTTACTGACAAAATAACTTTTCATTTTTTTTCCTTTTAGCACTGCAGAATCAATCAACTAACAGAGTGTAAGCTGGATTTCTTTTCTTTTTGTGTATCCTCACCAAATTGGAATTTGAATCTGTTGTGTGTGCGCAAACCGGTTGAAGACAATGAGATTGCACACATGACACCTGAGGATGCACTTTGGCTTTCAGCCTGTATTATTGGTGGTGTCTGTAATAATGAAAGGAACCTATCTTGGCACTCAGAATTAGAGCTGAGTTTCCAGGCTTGGTAGTTAGAGGGGTAGGGGAAATCAGAGCATAATTGATATGGAGAACATTAAAGAACAATGAACAACATTGAAACTTTCAGTCAATTTACACAGCAGAACAACACTTAAAAAGTGGGGAGAAATAGATCTATTGTTCAGACCAAAAAAAAAAAAAAAAACCCCCAACCAGAAAATTTTGATCAGACTGTCAAGTTATTGTGTTGGATAGCAATAGTTAACCTTACTGATTTTGTGTAATGTAAACTGACGAGGAGAAGGAAACCATAAGATGGAGATGGAGAAGAGATTGAGACACAAAATGAAAGGAAATGATAGAGGTTGAAGGATAGTATCAAGTGGGGATCCCCTAGCCCAAGGGTTCTCAAACTTTTTTTTGCTGGGAAAAAGTTTTTTGCCCCCTTTGAAAATATTTCAGGCTGTGATGACCCCGCCTGCGATGCCATGCAATCCTTACCAGTATGCATGGGGGCTGACAGCTTGCGACCCCTCTTCCCCCCCCAATAATAACCTTGTGACCCCCATCAGGGTCACGACCCCCCAGTTTGAGAACCCTTACTCTAGCATATGTCACATAGTGCTACAATTAATGTGATCTTAGGAAGAACTGTTACTGCATGGGGATGTCTTGCAGCATTTCCCAGGACTCCAAGAAAAGGTCTACGCTATTTTCTACTGATTTCCTCCTTCCCACTGCTCCTGTGATAGTAGAGACTAACTTTCATTTTGCATTTTGAGGTTGGTGGATGTTCTTTCCGGTGTCTGTGTCATGGAATGAACTCCTGTATTCAAATCCTACACATTATTGTAGTAATTGTACAAAATATGCCTCGTGAGGTATCATTTGAAAACTAATAACTTGTGGGTCAATAGCATCATGGTTAAAGTTAAGATTCTGTTCTGGGTAATTTTAGTAAAAGTCACGGACAATAAACAGAAATTCATGGAGGCCTGTGACCTGACCCTGGCTTATACTAAAAATACCCGGAGGTGGGGAGGACTAACAGTCAGAGCGCTGCTCCAGTAGCTGCTCCAGCTGCGTTGCTGCTCCAGTCCCAGTCCCCAGGGAGCTGATCCAACCCTGGCCGCTGTTTCGGCAGCCTGGGCACTGCTGCGTCAGCAGCCCTGGGGCTGACAGCTGGCCTGCTGTTCTGCTGGCCCTGGGTCCTGCCCCAGAAGAAGTCAGGGAGGTCCAGGAAAGTCATGGAATCCATGACTTGTGTGACAGAATCATATGCTTAGTCATGGTGAAATGTATGTAATGATACCATATGTAAAGTTAAGAACATAAACTGAGGTCCTGAGTGAAGTGTGTTTACCAAACAATTCTGGGAAGTGGATAAACCTGCTTCTCAGAGATAAAGGACAAGTTGACTCCTCTAGTCAGGTGTCATCAAAGCTGAGGGGCCATCACCTATCAAGTGGCCATTTTTTGTCAAGAAAGGGGACAGGAAAAAACAGATCTGCATTTTAGCAAACAGCATAAACCTCTTTCCTTACAGACTCCATGTCTCCTTGCTCTCAGCTGGAAAGAACTTCATCTAGGAGGTGATTCTCAGGAAAATGTATTTTCAAAGGGTGACTGAACTAAAAAAGTGAGGGGCAAAAACACCTCAGGTTCTCTCCCTGTCCAACCTCCCCAACTTAAGAAGACAAAAGAAACAGCCGTTAAACCTTGGGGCAGATCCTGATCTGAAACTTGGTCAGCAATGCTACTGAAAACCTGTGATGTAGTATCACTTTGAGCCAAGTCTAGTTTAGGCTTAGTATTAGGAAGCATTTTCTCTTAATTTTTTTGTAAACATTTCTGATTGTTAACGCCTTAGTACTTGTACTTACTTAAAACCTCTCTCTGTAGTTAAATGAACTTGTTTGATTCTTCAATCAAAACTAATCCAGTGTTGTGAACTGTTTAAAGTGGCAAATTGTTGTATATTGATCTCCTGAGAAGGGCAATGGACCTAATATTCCTGGACTATCCAGGAGAGGGCTGAACAGTGTAGAATGCATGTTTGGGGAGAGGGAAGGAAATCTGGGACTGGGAATGCATTGGGGTCACCCTGAATGTGGTAACCAAGACTGGTGGAAGCCAGAGTGTGGTTGATGTTTGCTGACAGTCAGCTGAGATTAGAGCTGTTGGACCCGGACTGTAGCACATTCAGGGTGTGATCTACATGCTGGCAGGCTATTTGTGAGCAACGCAGGTTGGAAATGACAACAGTGGGGAAATGTAATAGCGTTGAGACTTCATCATTGTAAGATGGAGGTAATTCTCATCATGGTTGAGGAGGCAGAGTTTCAGAAGGGGTAATGTGGGGGTTAGATGCTTGTCCACATGTGGCAGGATTGTAGGATGTGTGATTTTCTAACAACTTACTTCATCCGTTAGAAGCTACAGTATCAACTACAATAGCTGGCTTTTAATTTTCCTAAACAAAATTTCAGAAATCAACAGTATAAAAAGAACTCTCAATGAAAATTAGTCCCTAAACAGCATCCTGTGAGCGAAGTGTGACCCCCCAATATATAAATTTTTTTTCTAAATATTGTCTGTTCATCTACTCTTTTTTGTGCCCAGAATTACTGAAAATAAGCAGTCAGTTTCCTGAGTGCCAAAAAAGGAACACCCTGTTATTTTTCATTTCATTTGGAAAAAAAATTGCTCATTTTGTGCCCTCATGAACCAATATGAGGAGCTGATTCTCAAACAGCCTGATGGCTTTCCTTTGTTTGTGAGCATCAGTTCTCACCATTTCCCTCAGAGTTAGTGGAATGGAGTGATCAGGTGGAAAAAAAATATTAATACATGTAAAGAATGAATGTGCTGACTTATCTGGGGAGATGACACACAGCTGGACTATTGTATGTTGCCACTGCTCAGAAGTATGAGATTCATGCTAGCTTATTTTATAATGTTTTTACCATCTAGAAAATACCATTATCAAATGTTTGTGTTGTGTGTTCCTTCTGTTATAGATGATTAGAAAGGTTAGTTGACCAGCAGGGTTTGAAAACTAATGGCAAAATAGAATTACACCATATTTTAAAGTAACAATTATAGTATTTGTATTGCAGTGCTTCATTTCTTAGAATCTGATCTTTGACTTTCAAGTGAGCAATAAAGCTCATACTTTGCTCTAAGCCTAGCAAAAGCAAAGCAGTATGGCAAATCACTGTAAGCCTTGTATATAAAGTCTCATTTGCGTACTCCTTCCTTCATAGTGGAAGGACAAACACAGGCAATGATGACATGATAAAGAGGTTAGGGGATCCAAGAACCTGTCAGTGTTGAATGAATCTTTAACTGTATAGTAAATGAAATCACATTTAGTAGGGATAGTTTTTGTGTCTCTCTTCATGCCATCCAGTGTTGCCAGCAAAAATTCCTGATCAGGTATACCCGAGACTTACTACATGGTGTGTGTTTAATTCTCTGCCATGAGAATGTGTCTTTCATTTCAGAACAAAGACCAGTACTAAGTCAGTGGCAGCTAGGACAGTTTGGCAGTATGAATGCTTCCCTCAGATTCTATTTATAAATGATAGCTCCACGTTTTTTTGTTAGGATACCTGAAGTAGTATCATTCACATGCTAACTGTGGATTTAAACATGCAGTATCTTGTGCTTTGATATGCAGTAAGTACTAAAATCTGCAGAAAAGCCATCATTTGCTTTAAATCCTGGATCTGAACATAGTATTGTAACTATTTTGCTTCATACTGAATTTTATTTTAACATCTAAAGCTATTTTTAAGGTAACTTTGGCTAGAAGTCTTGGGCAAAATATAGTGTTATTTGTTTAATGTAAAAACTTCTTGCAGTGATTTCTCTTATTTTAGATCTTTAAAGCTAGATCCTTTGTACAAACTCACGTGGTTAAAGTCTTGGAACTGTGGAGTGGAGAGAGCATCTGAAAATGACCAATTTAGTCATCCGGGGGTGTCCCAAAACATCTTAGTTGTCTGTTAGAGTTTGTGATGTATATCAAAATTACTGCTGTGGATATTAGAATTGATGATCTAGCAAATGAAGACTAAGAGGACAATGTTCATACATGTGCAAAGACATTTTCAAAAGGGTTACGGGTACCTGTTGTGTGAATTAAAGTTTTGGTACTCCTATTGGTAGCATAAACTATTACAGTGGTTACTTTTGAAGTTGTTACAGTAGGGGTGGAATGCATGAGTGAATAAACAAATCATTGACTACACGGAATTACCGTTTATATAGAAAAAACAAAAAGATTCCTGTAGCACCTTAGCAAATTTGTTAGTCTTTAACTAGTTAGTCTTGTTTTTGCTTTATGCAGACTAACATGGCTACCCCTCTTGAACTGTTTATATAGTAGATTGACAGAAACCTCAGATCTCAAATTATACGGCAGTGGCACATTTCCCCCTCTTTTGCCATTATATGGTGGGGAGGTCACCTCATTATCACATCATAAAACAAAAATCCAAAATAAAGCAAATTCTCCCCACCACAGTGTGCCTGTGTAACTTGGGGTGTCCAAATGGTGACCAGATACGATCCATTCAACGTAAGACTTAATACAATAGGAGAGTTTTTGCTTCACCTTCTCATTTTTGTGATTAAACATTCTGCACATACAATCGCAAATTAAATAATTATTGGAAATAGTTTTAATTTTTATATGGTTTGAACTATAAAAGCATTTTTTATAACCTCCACTTTGCCTGTTTTAGAATAAGATCAGAATTGTTTTTGCAGAGCATGGACTTGTGGGACAAGAAAGGTTAAGTTCTAACCAGATCTGACACTCTCTTAAACTGACCTTTGTCGTCATATATTTTGCAGCTTACCTTGTTGGTATCATGCCAGGTATTGTTCAGACTGTCTGAGAGGGCCAACCATCAAAATTCACCAGCGAACCTTTAAAAGCAGCTCTCTAGATTTCATTATTGCCTAATCAATCTAATAAAAAACATGTTAAACAGAATGCCCCAACTCCCCTTCTCCCTTGTTGTCTCACACACGTGGTTTGAACATTTTTAAATAAAAGTTGTTGAGTGAGCTTAAATTGTTTCCTCACAATATTTCAAAGGTTGCTGTTTTAACAAGGTGTAAGAATTAAGTTTTTCAAACATGTGCAGCCATGTACCAGTGCAATTTCCACTGATGTTCATGTGGGGATTGGCTGTGCAGTACCTATGAAGAGGGAAATTTAGCCCATAAATAAAACTCAAACCTCAGTTTATGGTTTCCTTAAGTTTTTAGGTGTTTTAATATGTGGGTTTTACAGATCTCAGATGGAAATCTCTGTTAACAGCTGGAATAAATGTGCATTATGGAGAAAGAAACGCTAACACCTGGACCAAAGTGAACAAATTTTAAACGGTTTCTCGCATCAAAGTTCATACACTTACTTCACAAACTTCCAAAACTGACTTAAAATTGAAAAAAACCCACCCTGCCATGATAAAACCAGGAAGTCTTTTCTCCCCCTCTAACTTGCCCAAATTATATGCATTTAGCTTATCCCAACCATATACTGAAACAATCTCATTCAAAGATGGAGATTGTAAATTCCTTTCATGTCGTGGAAGAGTGTGTCATAAAAATACACATGAGGATTTTCTCCTGTTTATACACACACAGCGATGGAGACCAGCTGTATTCCTTGGACCCAGGGGGTTACTCTGCAGGGCTGAGGGATGGTCTACACTGGTGGCAGTGATCAATGGGAGATACGCAAGCTATGTACTTACATTGACATATCACGGCATCTTCACGGTGCTGTGTTGACAGAAGACACCCTCCTGTTGATGCACCTTTCCCCTTTTGGGGAGGTGGACCGATGGCATTAACCAGAGAGCCCATCTCCCAAAGACTCCCTCAATGGATCTCGCTGCATTGATTGCCGCGGAGCTCTCAGTGTAGACAAGCCCCGAGACTCTGTAACTGAGTAAGGAATACACAAGGGTCAGGTAGGGCCAGCATCAAGAGGAAGCATACAACATGGGGAATCTGCTTAGTTCACATGGCCTAAGGCGGCTCCTCTTTCCCCTCCTGTGGAACCCATCAAGGGCTTTTCCAGGGATGACAACTGCCATGAGATGACACGTTGGTGTCACTCTGGCAAGAGAGAAGGGAGGGTTGCTGCAGGGGTCCATGTGGCCCAAGGCCTAAGGCTGGGACCCTGATAAATGACTTTTTTTCCCATTTGTTTGAAGGGGAAACCATAATCCATTGCTGGATGAAATTTGTGGAAACTGAGTTGCCTCACTCTTACATTGGATTTTGCCCATAGAATTCAGGGCATGTATGTGGGTTTTTTTAACAATCCAGCCCTAATAGGTAGGTATAGAATTTGTTTACTAAAGGCAGCACAAGTTTAAGATACTACAGTGGTTTGGTGAAGTACGGTTTCAATGGTAATTAGATTCCTAAACTGCTTACACATGTCTGAAAATCCCACAAGGTGCCTATCGGCATCTTTAGGCACCTAAATACCTTTGAAAATCTGGCCCTTAACTGTATAAGTAATCCCAGCTCACTATCTTCTGTAAAATGTGGTATCTTGAATCATTATGAAAAGATTAAGCTAGCTTTTGGATGCAGTTAGAAATGGTGGTATTGGTAGCAAAGAGTTTTCTTGTCTCTCTGCCTCCTGAAAAGTGCATAGAGTCTTCCAAAGTTAAAAACACAACTACTATCTTTGCTAATTGGCATCCTTGCTGGTAGACTCATCAGAAGAAACAGGGACTGAATAGACATGGAGAGTTGTTCTCTTACTGCTTGGGATGGTTCCTCTGTCACAATAAAGACACATTCTTCTTCGCTTGGTGCTTGCGCACACGTTATGTGTGTGGTTGCTGCATGCACAGTTGCAGGAGTTTTTTCCCTCAGTGGTATCTGTTGGATCAGCTCTAGTGCCCTCTGGTGCCATGCGCTCATGCCTCTGTATAAAGTGTCCCGCTGGTTCTGCACCATCTCAGTTCCTTCTTACCACCCATGAAGGACACTGGAACAACATCTCTTGCTTCGGCAAAGTGATTTTCAGTGGTTCTCGCTTTTTTATTTCCTCCATCCTTCCCTTTGCACGCACCTCGCCCTTCTCCCCCCCACCCCCATTGTCGTCAGTGTAAATAGTTGGACTCTTGCATCATTAGCAGGGTATCTTCTGCTCCTGGAGCCAGGCGTTTTCTAGGCTTCAAACCCTGTGCCTCCTGTGGCAAGCCCATGCTGGTGGGCAACCCACACTCTAGCTGTCTGCAGTGTCTGAAGGAGACTCGCTTACAAGAGCATTGTCAGATGTGTCACCAGTTAAAGCCTCATGGAGGACAGGGAGGCTAGGTTAAAGTCCATCCTAATGGAGCCGCATTCAGACCAGTGTTGGAGCGAAGTCGGTTGGACTCAACACCAAGTACCTTGGAGTCAGTACAGCATGCTCCTCCTGCAGCACGGGACTCTCTGCACCATTCCCCTTCTCCAGTAGGGGAAGAAGCACAAAAAGCAGTGGTCTGAGGGGATATTCCCTCGACCCAAGGAAGGACAAGCACAGTGGGACGTGACCCGTCAGGCTTCTCCCTGGTCTTGCTCCACAGGTCTCACTGTTGGCTCCAGCCAGCTTGTAAGCACCGTTGGTCCAGTGCAGGATCAATCGCTGGCACCAGGAGGATATCATGGTGCCAGCGGGATCGCAGTGCTGTGTACCCCAGAGGCGTTTGTGCAGCCAGTCACTTACTAGCGCTCTTGGAACCACCATCACCAGCAGTGCGAGATGACCAGAAGGGAGCATATTTACCTGAGGTCCTATTCAGTAGCAAGTCTTCTGGTACTGTCCAGAGGGAAACCGACACTGCTGATGTCCGGGGGAACCATGTCGGAGTGGAGTAGCCTTAGTCGACATCAGTGCCAGCCAGGGGAATAGGTGGTTACTCCTCCTCCAGGGTCCCTGCAGGCTGACTTGTCATTTGAATCTGAAGTAGAGTTGTGCAGAGTTGTGTAGAGTTGAATCTGAAGTAGAGTTGTGCAACCAGCCGAGGGGCCTGTCTGGCATCAATATCTAGTCAGTCAGCCCTAGTGGATCCAGTGGCTTCTGGAGCAGGTGTTCCTCCAAGCACCTGGCCCAATGGACAGTAACCTGTGCAAATGCATAGCCATTTTGGAATCCCCCAATGCTGAACCCTCCCTTCCAACCATTCCTACTCAGTGGTGTCAGAGAGAGTGGCTCTGTCGCACTGACTGGCACCCGACTTGGACCCTGTACCGAGCCATATATTGATACCCAAGACGTGAATCTGTGGATCAGGTCAGTGCAGAAGGAGGGGAGGAGGAGCCTCTGCTAGTGCAGGCCACCACCGCCTTCTCCCCAGACAAAGCAGGACCTTCTGTTTGAGGGAGCTTCCCTCTTCTTAGAGCAGAAAAACGCGAAGCTCCTCAATGTCCATGGGTGTGTCTGTCCCAGTGTCTTCAAGGAAGCAGCTCAGGTTTCAACAACTGGCCTGCTTCTCGGCTCTGCTGCTGCGCCAGAACCTGTTTAAGAATCAAAGCAGGGGTGATAAAAGCAGACAGCCACCCGCATCTGCTTCAGCCTCGCTTCCAGGCCCTCACAGATACTCAGGAGGATTCAAACAGAACTTTTGATAAGGCGCCTGAGGGCATTATACCAGTTCTTATACCAAATCCTGTTCACCTTTTTGTTTTCAGACCATCTCTCCTACTTCAGTCTGGTCCCTCATCACCTCGGGCCATTGAGTATGATGAAGGAAAGTTACAATCTCCAGCCCGCCCACCCATCCCTCATCCCTCTTCAGGGACTCTTCTCATGAGCAACTTTTAGCCCAGGAAACGCAAGCCGTTCTCTGGATAGGGGTGGTAGAGGAGGTGACTCAGTACTTGAGAGGGAAAGGGTTTTGCTCCCGTTATTTCCTAATCTACCTGACCATATGGAAGCTCCATGGTTAAATACCGCCTAGCCATTTCCTCAGTTAAGGTACAGCTAGCAGCCATCTTAGCCTTCCACCCTGTGGTGGATGATAGGTCAGTCTTTTCATCCAAAATGTCTGTTCGCTTACTGAAGGGCCTAGAGAGACTATATCTACAGATTCATGAACCCATTCCCTCTGGGATGTAAACCTGGTCCTGTCCAGATTCATGGGCCTTTCCTTTGAGTCACTGGCATCATGCCCCTTGTCATACTTCTTCTGAAAGGTCATCTTCCTAGTAGCAATTACCGTGGCCTGGAGAGTTTCGGAAATCAGGGCCCTTGCACCAGAACCCCTGTATGTGAAGCTCTTTTAGGACAAGGTATAGCTTTATCCCACTCTACATTGCTCCCAAGGGCAGTTTCGCAGTTTCATAGTAATTAGACGGTTGCCTGCCAGTTTTCCCCCCCAAAGCCACACAAGAACAGGGAGGATCAACATCTCCACATGCTGGATGTTAGAGGTGCCAAGCCCCTGGTTTTCTGTATAGAGAGGACCAAGCTGTTCCATAAATCCACGCAGCTCTATGTGGCAGTAGTAGACCGGGTGAAAGGCCCTACCAGTTTCAGCCCATAGGATTCCATCCTGGATCACTTCCTGTATTAGCATGTGCTATGAGCAGGCAGACGTCCCACTACCTACCATCTGGACACCAGGAATGGACATAACCATTTGACTAGAGCCCAAGCTTCATCAGCAGCCTTTCTGGCCCAGGTCCCACTTCATGACATTTGCAGAGCATCAATCTTTTCAACGGTGCATACCTTTTCCTCCCAGGCTATATCTGATTCCAAGTTTGGTAGAGCAGTGTTGCAATCTGCATGTCCATGAACTTTTGAGCCCACTTTCTAGAGTGCCGCTTGGGAGTCACTTCACGTGGAATGGACATGTGCAAGGACTCGAAGAAAAAACAGTTGCTAACTTTTTTGTAACTGTTCTTCAAGATGTGTTGCACATGTCCATTCCACTCTCCATCCTCCTACACCTCTGTCAGAGTTAGCCAGCAAGAAGGAACTGCAAAGGGTGCGGGACCAGCCCGAGTCCCTTATACCAGTGCATGAGTGTGTAGCACCAGGGGAGTTAGAGCTGAACTGATGGATATCACTGGGGGGGGCAAATCTCCTGTGACTCTGCACGCAGTGTCTAACTCTAACATGCAATGGACGTGTGCGACACATCTCGAAGAGCAACCGTTGTAAAACAATTACGAACCTTTTTGTATGGTGGATGGGAAAGCTTGTACTGCCACCATGTATGTATTGCCTGGCTCCAGTTGTGTGAACAAGGGTTTCAACTTCTAGAGTTCGTTGATCTATGGTTTTTTGACAATCTCTCAGTTCACTTTAAAAAGTCAGAAAAGTCTTCTATTATTTTGTAATCAGTCAACCATTTTTGTACACACAATTGAAATTGAGGAGTAATCCAATCATGAAATAAAATGTGAGGAGCCAAAATGTTAGGTTCTTGAATCTTAAAGGTGAACTTTTTACAAGTTAGTTTTGAACAATATATTGTGAAAATGCTTCATATACTGGAAAAGGTGAAACTTTGAACAGCCTTGGAGAAAGGGTGTAATGTTAGTTGTGTAACAAAACATATTTTGAGTCCTAAATCAGCATCTCTCAAACACTGATGTTTTAAACAATATTGGATTTAGGCTTTTGTCTGAGCCATCCTTAATTGAAAAGGCTTAAAGTACATTCTTCCAACAACCAGGTTTTCCAAGTTTTATATTATGAAAAGGAAATATGTATTTTGAATACATAAAATGGATTTTCTTGTAGAAATGGACAAAACATTTTCTACTTTGTAACTGAAAACACCTGGGGTCTTAATAAAATCTAGAGATTGGACAATATCAAGGAGAGAAAACAGTTAGGTTGTTTAATATGCTTGAAGCCTTTCAAAAGATATGGAGCTGATCCCTTGACATCTGTATCAGACTGAATGATGATTGCATTGCTCTGTTGTATCTTCTGAATTACTTTTAGAATTAGCAGGAGATGAGGGAAGGCATATAACAGCTGGCAAGCAAGGTTTCAAAGAAGACATTCACATATCTCAGCAGTTTCTTGTTCATTCTGCTTGTGAGATGTGTCATTGTATGTTCTTGCAGAGAAGTTTCCTTGGGGATCTAGCTGTGACCTTGGATACAGGAAAGGAGTTCTGCCTGGCATATCTTTAGCTTCTGTTTTACAAAGCAAACAACTTTGAACATGGGTAGATTTTTCTATTACACCCCAAACATTTGGGATATACATTTTTTTAAAAATCCAGCTGATGCTAAGCATTTGAGAACTATCAGTATTTCTTTATTGAATATTTTTGATTTTTTTACAAATCTGAACCAGATACATGGGAGAGAAAAATGACATTGAGAAGCAAGTGCACCTAAAGGCACCCAGGGCCCAAGCATAATTTTTTCAGGCCCAGTACAAATTTGTAACACGGACTCCCTCCTACACACACACACCCATGGGGAGTTGCAGCCTGGGCCGGACCCCCCAGGGCCTCCGGGTCCCCCAGAGCCTCTGGGACCGCAGTAAAGTGTACCCTTCCCCCCCATGTGTGGGCCCTGGAGCCACCCCAACTCTGTAAAAATAAACAGAATGTGCAGTAGTAGCTATTAACAACCTTGAAGACTTCTGAAGGTAAAAGCAAGAACATTTTGAAAATTACAGACTTAGGTACATTATTTTTCTTACGTACCCAAAGAACTGCTCATTGCTTTGTTGCTCTAAGACCATGGAAATGCTCTCCTCTCCCCCCAAAAAAACTAAGACTAAATCTTGTGCTTCACAGAGCAAATGATTAAAAGATCAGTTTTGTTTTTGTTTTTTAAAAAAAGTTACATGGATAGATTGATTAGTTCCCCTTCCTGCTAATTTCACTCTGTCATCCACTCCTTCCATCAGTAGCTCTACATTGTTCAATTCCGCTCTGCACAGAGTTTCACCTTGTCCTCTTGTATACCATGTAGAATAGCAGTTAGCTGTAGAAGGAGTGATTGCTGATTTAGGAGTGAGAAAGGAGAGTGAGCAGTGTGGTGAGCGAAAGGGGGAGTTGGTATGGGGAAGTGGAAAAGTGGTGGGTCATTTTCCCCCTAAAACCAGGACATGACCAGATGGCCTCATAACGTGAGGCTGGCATTATGTGGACATAATTAACAGGGATATACCTTCTTGGAATAAGGAGTAGCCACACTGTTGCAAAGCCTAACCGTTCATAGATCTTTTACAGTCACAAAGTCAATTTGGCTTGAACAAAGCCTTTATTGAAAAGGGACATCATTTGTGACACTAGAAGTATGGAAGTTCAGTGTCAAGCTGTAACCCAGGTTCCAGTGTGCTAGAATACTGTCTTCATATACTGAAACTCTGCTGTTTAATGTTTAAAATATTTTTATTGAACTATTAAGGAATGTACATAAAATTTCATGTTTAAAAAAACCCAACACTTTAAAACGCTCTGCATGCATCTGATATCCTGGAAGATTTTCTGCTGAGAGACTGGTGATTTATTAAACTAGGTAAAAACCACTGTAAATAAAAAAGAATATTTAAACAGCTGGTGTCTGTTTTTAATATTCATCTTCTCTTTGGATGTGATGTGTGACACTGTAAAGAACTGTTAACACAAATTTCATAAGATATAGGCAAAAATTGGCAGATTAAATGTATTCGGCTGAACCTTTTATGTTTACCGTCGTAATGAAAACATTATGTTCTGGACAGAGCAAAACATAATGTTTGGGATTATATTTTATAATATAGGATGCACTCCAAATTTTATGTTCCACATGGTAGTACTGCTTATGCTCCTTAAAATACAGCTTTACATAAATAGCATGGTAAAGGTAATATGTCATAATAATTTTAATACATTTTTATAAGATTCTCATGCCAGAAGGATTCTAAATGTCTTGACAAAGAATATCTAAGATAAGGAATATTCCCTAATAACATGGCCTAATAAATATGTGTCAGCCCTACATCTGTAAATAAATACCTAGTTTAGTCACCTCGTAGCTTTTTTTCCCCTAAGGATGTTTTTTTAGTTGCAGGTACAGTATGTGAAATTATTTTGCTTTGTGAAAAAGATATTCAGGTATTTGTATGTTTTGGGCTTTTTTGTGTTAATTTTGTGGTTTGTGTATGGTAGTTTAAATAAAAGTAAGTATGGAATTTACATATAGTTCTAAAAAAATGCTTCATTGTGAATGTATCATTTGGTTCATTCATTTAGACTTGTTACTGTGCTGTTTTTGTTAAAGACAGTTATTAAAAATCTTTGGCTCTTACCCAAACAACTTTATTACTTAACCTTAAAACATTAAATTTTAATAGCATGAATGTGTGAATTGATTATGATGGTTGATGTCAAGTTCCTTATGTGACCTTAGTTGTAATTTCCATACTTGTTAATGTTTTGGGGTTTCTGTGGATGTGCTCAATGGCATCTCGTTTCTGAGGTTGTCAAATACAAGTCAGCTGACAAAGTGAATATTTTTTGAAGTTCTTCATAAGAAAGGTAAACATACTAAATGAATGAAAATGTCATGTACCAAAAGTGAAGTGCCATAATTATGAAGTCTGTATAATAGAAGAATCTCTTAAACCCCTAAATCTTCTCTACTTTATTTGTGCCCAATCTAGAATTTTCTGAAAACCTGCTTAAATGAATACTCAAAATAGAAGCCAGTGGTGTTAAACAAGTCTTCACAGTTGCACTGTGAAATAGTAATTTATAATTGCAAAATATGCAGTTTTTGTTTTGCAAACAAAAGAAAAACAGAACTGTAGTTTAGAAACTCTTGCATTTCAGATCCTCATTCTTCTATTTAAAAAAATAAATAAAATAAACAAAAAAAACCATCTCAACCAACCAACCGTGTTTTCATGTTTATCTGAAAGTGGATGGTTGCTATAATAATGTCTCATGTTTATATAGCATCTTTCATCCTGAAGGTTCAGAAAGCATTTAAAAAATATTCATATAGGAATTGCTTCACCCTCGCTGTTGAAATAGGAGAGAGCACAGTTGCACTTGGCAAACTTTCCATGCAAAACACAAGTGAAATTTTGTCTAAGGACACAGGAATTAAACCTCTACCCCAACTAAAATACCCTGGGATCTTTAGTGTCAATACTGAGCAAACAGGAACTTAGCATTCACTTGGAATGTAGTTAGTCTACCATGGAAGGATGAAACTATGCTGGAATTTGAACTTTTTATTCCAATGAGTCTAGCTATCTGATTCCTTATGTGTTAAACCACTAAGCTACCCGGATTCCTTGTCTAATGAGAGAGGGTGGAGAAGGGCATTCAATTTTCTCAGTTAGCTCTGATATTCCTACCCCCTCCAATTGTTTGTTGGAAGCTGTTCAGATGTGTTGAGATCATGAAGCAGTGGGACAAAAACTATCTATATTTTACAATATATCTATAACTTGCTAGTCAACCTGAGTCTGCAAACTAAATAACAGAGGTCTTGTTTAACTACTACTTCACAGATCTTAGATTTGCTACTTTGGGGAGTGGTTGGAAGTCATTTTAAAAATGCCAACCATTCACGTTTTGTCTTTCCTAAGGCTGTGAACACCAGATTCCATTGCTAGACTTCAAGTGAAGGGCCATAGTTGTGAAATCTTTTAATTGTCCAGTCCAACAGAAATACAAACCAGCCCTCAACTAATAATGCTTTTGGAACCACTTTATTTTTATGAAGTTCCTCTGACTCTTCGCTTTCATGTCTTTTGTTAATGTTCCTTTCACTTCAGTACAAGACAATGAAAATCACTGTGCTTTTCTTTGTCATTTTCTTTAAGTCATTTAAGCTGTCTGAGTCTGACGTGCCACATACTAGGGCTGATTGGAAATTGGGCTGGGGGGGTGAAATGTAATGATTTTTTAAATCAAAATTTCAAAAATGGAAAAACTTCTAACACACTATCGAATCTCTTCTAGGTTTTTCTTTCCTTGCAATCAGGGTGGGAGTGCATGCTTCTGGTAGTAAGAAGGTTGTAGAGAAAGGGGCTTGGGGCGTAGCTGTTGCCAGTGGGTGGAATGGGTAGCTTTAATTTCTGGATGGATGGCTAATGAAAAGGAGAAAAGTAGCTGGTGAATTCCTGTGATTGCCTGGTGGGTGGGACTTGGGAGGAGTTGGGCAGAGAACCTGGCACTTGGGGAAGGAATGTACTATGAAGAGTAACTGATTTTCAAGAATACTGGGTCTCTTGTGTATAAGTGTTTAAAGCTTCTGCTCGTCATCTGGGCGGGGGGAGAGAGAAAACTGAGAAAAATCTAAGCTCGGTCTAGAAAAACATATAAACTTAAGATAGCATTCAAAGTACCCATCTTTCCAAATGAACCTAATGAAGAGTGAGGTTCCCTCCTGTGAGAACTTCTCAAGAGGCAGCAAGGTGTCAGTCTCAATATTCTAAGATGCATTTTGTTTGGTTTGTTCTTTTTGTTTTTTTGTTAAAGGAATTTTTTTTTAAAGTCAGGTTTAGGTTTTTGGTTTTTGTTTTTTTTTAAAAAGGTGTAATCCTGCTCGCATGTGCGCACACGCTCTTGAGTGATTTAAGTGTATTTTTTTTTAAATTCACCACCACCAAAATCATCTCTGAGTTGGTGCCTAAATTTGGAGAAATTTCATTTAATTCAGAGGCATTACATCAGTGTAAATTTTGCAGTTTTGAGCAAGTAGAGAATTAAGACAAAGTTTATTGTGAAATGTTGGTAGAACAGAGTAGGGTTCACATTACAGATGTAAACTGATCTGAGCTAGAAAGGGACTGGTGTGGAGGTAAATTCCCTCTACTGATGAGTTTTCAAAGAAGAAAAATAAGCAGGAGAGTGGGAGTTATGGCCTTCTGTTTGGGAAAAGGGGTAAAAAGTAATTGGAGGTTTTATTTTGCCATATAAACGGGTAAAAACCATATAATTTGGTACAACTGCCATACAAATATAGTTTGCTGAAATCCAGGAAAGCATAACCTCAAGCTTTGGAGCAGATCTGTAAATATACAATATACTTAAAAATCTATCAACACACCCAGAAGAATTCTTTAGTCCTGTTTAAAAAATATTCCCCTTCCCTTCCCCCCCCTCCATATTATTTATTAACCTTTTCAATGGTAAAGAGGTTTAGAGCAGCACCCTGTACATTCTTACATGAGTGAGTAACCTTCATTTACATGAATAGTCCTGGTTTCAGTGTGACTGCTCACATATGTAAAGCTACCTGTATTGGCAAGATCAGGCTCTTACTCTGTTGTAGAAAAAATATATTTTCAGTTCATGTGTGTGTCATGGCACAAGCAAGGGTAACTTGGCATTATTTTACAATAAACCATATTACAGTTTGAAAAGTCTTTGTTCTTAACAGGAAAACGTCATCGTCGGGCTTGAAGGATGCAAAGGATTAGATTAAAAAAATGTTTTGTCATCTGGTATTGTATTACATCATCAAAACTAGTGTTAAAATATTGGAATGACTTTAAATACAAAATGCTGATTTTTTTTTAATCTGATTTTAATTATTTTATTTACGTTTGTAAAGCAGAGAGGCCACTATTCAAGACAGCAATTATGCACATGCATGTGATTCAGTCCCATTTCAAGCATGTGCTTAGGTTCCATTGACTTCAGTTGGTGTTAAGCACATGTTTAATTAAAGGTAATGATATTTTTGTCCTCAGTAAAGTAGGTTATCTGCCCTATTGTGGGTTGATTTTCTCTTACAGCTCCCATCATCAGGTTATATTTGTGTTGAAACCAGCTGTCATGATGCCACTAATTGACATTTTGACTAGGAAGACAGAACTACACCATTGTATGGTATTACTAGTTCTAGAAACAATTGTTGTTTCCTTATTTTTAGTCTTCAAGAAACTTACAAATGAAGCCAACCAATTTTTGTTTCTTTAAAATTTCTAAAATGTTTCTTCAGATATATATGTTCCAGATATATATGGAACTAAGTATCTCTAATACACTAATCGGTCATGATTCAACAGTAAA
Source organism: Mesoclemmys tuberculata (assembly GCA_007922155.1). Taxonomy (NCBI): domain Eukaryota; kingdom Metazoa; phylum Chordata; order Testudines; family Chelidae; genus Mesoclemmys; species Mesoclemmys tuberculata. The sequence continues at coordinate 4,046,052 of ML675610.1, forward strand.
AAGATTTTCTTTGCAAATGATTTATAAAATTGTTCCAGTAAAGCTTACTTTTAATAAAATACAAATCTAAAAGTGCCAGAAAGCTTTTGTACCAAAAGTTGATAAAAATAATGCCACTTTATTCTTAACTAGTTTGAACAAAAGATATGCCCAGTTAGGGTCCAGTCTAGTTAGATGCTGTGTCCTCTCACTCAATTCCTCATGGATCTGTTAGTGTTTAATGCAATACCCAAAGTAGTCACTGGAAGAATTCCCACTGATTTTGAAGAGTAAGTAGGATACTCAGTAATGTTTTGCAAGATCAAGCTGCTAATATATGTTAGGATGCTGTTGCCTTGTAAGAATGCAGCACATTAACTCATTATCATATTACAGTAGAGAACATATTTAAACTTGTACACATACACTTGCCACCTTTAGAGATGAAATATATGAGATTTTTTTAATCCAAATTGGAAGGTAATTTTCTGAATGCTTCAAATAGTAAGCTTAAAGTACCACTTAGCACATATGTGATATCAAACTTTTTCTTGTTTTAGAAGCCATGGATAACAATCTTTGGCTGCAGAGCCAGGCCCCAACATATGTTGTGTGGTTTGTGGACCAGTGGTTTGCTGTTTACATGCCATTAAAATATAAACGTGTATATATCATATAAAATGACAATCTATCTGTTATAAAATATACTTTGCTATTTTTTCCTAGCATTTTTATATGGCACAATATTGCTATTTATCTGACTGTTAGGTGGGCTTCATATTCCAGTAACAGGGTTTAATAGGAACTGTGAGATTGTGATGTCACATCAGAATGGGAGCCAGGGATAGGCAACTTAAGGAACATAGTATCAAACAAATAGAGAAAAAATGTGTGGTTTTAAGGTTGCACTGAATTTCCTTCATCAGCCTTATCAACCTAATGAGGCCTATACAGTTCAGATATTTGCTTAGTGAGGCATTCATCCCATAACGCTAACATTAGTGCATTAAAATATATATGTGCAGGTGGCCTTTAATGATGGTACAATAGTAGTAACAGTGGGACTAATTTTATATTCAGTCTCTTAAAAACCTAAATTTCATAGCAGGATATATAAGCAGGTCTATTCTAATATAGAAGAAGAAAGCTTAAATGGATATTGACAGCTTGCTTGCAGTGCAGTACAACATAATTCATATGAAGTTTCTGCTATTTTTAATCAGTTTCCTTCTTAGCTTCTGCCAGCTGGTTGTATTAAAAATCCATCACTAATACCTTCAATTCTGCTGTTTAGAAGTTACTATATGGCAACCTCAAAAGTAAGTGCTTTTTAACGCAATCTGGGGAGCAGATCTTATACAAGATTCTGCTGTTAGATTCTCGTGACTTTTGTTATTGTGGGGGCTTATCAAATGTAGTATATCCAAACATGGTGGATGTTTACGCTATATGGGTTTAGACCACTAAGGTGATTTTAAAAATGAAGAGCTATGCTGAAAAGAATTGAAGACTCTTCATTGCATGACTTTGTGGCCAAACAACTAACAAATTTAAACAGTCTTAATAGTGTGCGCGTGTGCGTTGTGCGTGCGTGAGTGAGAGAGAATATATATATTCTATGGGCTGCATTTTAATTTCTAAACACCAAATTAATTCACTTTTCCTGAAAATGAATACATCCGTTATCCATTGCATTCCTTGAAATTTATCCATGTTCCTGATGATTTGTTACTAGAGAAAGATCATCTCTATCAATATGTGGTTAAGGGGTGGCACACAATTTAACTCTTAAACAAAACTGACATTATCTTACAGCTTACGAAGTATTTTCATAAACTACTGATGTCTAAAAGTTTTGAACCATTGCATGTTGTCCGAAGTTTGAAATAGAAATGAGCCATTGTCTCAGGCTTTTAAATTTGGCAATGACAGCATTGACAGGGGAAATAAATTGATTCTGAATTTCAGCCAATACCTGTATAACACTTAGTATATAGGTAACCGACTTAATCAGCTTCATTTGTTAAAGCCTTGAATGGGGACTTGACCAATTGTAGCCCAACGGTTGCCTATTTGCTAGACATATATATGGGCTTAGATGCATAAAATTATTACGTTAAATCCACTGCAGTTTATATTAATATTGGCATCAAATCTGTGTGATTCAGACACTTCAAACAACTTGTGTGATTATCTAAATCTACTTATTCTTAGCCATCCTACTCTTAGCCATCCTTTTTGGAGATCTGCCATCTCAAACTCAGTGGATCAAAGGATGATGCAGCAGTAACATAGAGGCTTCTGGCAGCACCTTTCATTAAAAATTATTCTTAACCATGGAAATTTGCAATGATGATTTGAGGGCACAATGCAACATTACATTTTGAAGCACATCTAGCTTGAGTCTGGTTCTTAAAATTGGGTCATGAAAAATAAGGAGTAAGTATCTTGAGCACTGTGTGATTGGTTCACCTTCACGTGCTGATTTAAGTGTAGATCGGTCAGTTAGCCTTTACAATACAAGATTATTATTTCACAGTATTCTAGAGTATTAGACTGCCCAAAGAAAGTAAGTGAGGAAACTGAAGTAATACAGAGACTTAAGTACTTTTAGTCCTATTAATTGTATTCTTGACATAAAAGATGAAAAATCAACAAACTGAAAAACTGATATGCTATTACTGTGTTTTTCCAAAACCAAAAAAGCCCTTTGAGCGTAGCTTCTATAGTTCCATACTTCTCCGTAGAAAGGTGATGTTTGTTTTGGTGCCCTTCTGGGCAGACCACCAGCGCAACTCTAGGAAGGCATGAGTGGAGCAGGAGCAGGTAAACAATCGCTAACAATTTTTCATAGTTATAAATTGCTACATCATCCTATGTTGTCATAACAAGAGTACGTAATGGTGCCGTCCACTCCAGAGGCATTTCAAACAGCTAGCGACCTTATGGCCCTGCGAGTGCTGCCCACCCTTCACCAAGAAGAAAATCCCTCTCCTCTTGAACCTGGTCTCTGGCTCTGCAGTCACGGTCTCTAGTTCTGAGGCAGGAGTCACTGGTCACATGCCATCGATTTAGATTAACCCGATACCAATCATTGTCATCGTATCATGGCGCCAGTCACCCGATATCTGGCACTGATCTCTACCGTGCTCCCTGATGCGGCACCGCTTTCCATTGTCTCTGCACCACACCTTGTGTACACAGCACTGCTCTTCTATTGCGTGGCACCGGCCTCCATCGACATGGCACCACTTTAAAGAGGCCCACCAGTAATCACAGTGCCTCTTTATATCCAGGCAGCTGGTATGCTAAAAGACACTTATTTTCACATTTCAGTTTGCGATGGACACAGGAAGTTCCTCCGTTTTGTAGTGGGCAAATGCCATTATTAGTTTATGGCATTACCTTTTGGCCTTTCATCCGCCCACGGGTCTTCAAAAAGTGCTTGGAAGTACTGGCTGCTTACCTGAGGCGTCAAGGGGTACATATCTGTCCTTACCTCGACGACTGGCTCATAAAGGGCAAGTCCCAAGCCCAGGTCCAGCACCACCTTAATATGGAACGAGCCACTTGCCAAGATCTGGACCTGCTCATAAATGAGGAAAAATAGATTTCTATCCCCTGTCCAACAGATGGAATTTATAGGAGTGGTCCTCGACTCCACACTCACCAGAGTGTTTCTTCTGGACGTCCGTTTTCAAGTCTTGATAGAACTCCTCTCATATGTGCAAACCCATCCCCTCACAACAACCCGGATGTGCCTCAAGCTTCTAGGCCACGTGGCAATTTGTACTTACGTGATCCAACACGCACATCTCCGCCTTAGACTCCTGTAGTTGTGGCTGGCCTCAGTCATTGCCCTGAACAGGCACAGTTTGGACGTCATGGTCACAATTCACCCACATGTCCTGTCTTCTCTTACCTGGTGGACAAACCCTCATTCAGTGTTGAAGGGGATGCCCTGTGGTGATGCCAGTCTCCAATGCTTTGGATTTAGAATGGGGAGCCCACCTCTACAATCTCAGCATGTGGGGGCACTGTTCCCAAAAGAATCTCTTCCTCCATACAAATGTCAGGGAGCTCAAGGCAGGTGTTCCTTACTTGTCGGGCAAAGTGGTTGAGATCCTAACTGATGACACCACCATGATGTACTACCCCAACAAGCAAGGAGGGGCCATTCATCAGCCTTGTTCCAAGAAACCCTTGTGGGTTTGTGTGCCAAGGCACAGTTGTGGGACCTTTTTGTGCAAAATATTCAATCATGCTTGTCTATCTCCCAGGTGCCAGGAATGTGCTGGCAGATCTCCTCAGCAGCTTTTTCCTCTTGCTACGAGAGGTCTCTACACCTAGAGATTGCTGCCATGATCTTCCAAAGGTGGGGAATTCCCCAAGTGAATCTGTTCAGTTCCAGGCAGAACAGGAAGCACCACTGATTCTGCACGCTCCAAGAGCTTTCTATCTGACACCTTCCTGCTTCCATGGACGGGCACTGTTCTGTGCCTTTCCACCAATACCCTTGGTTCACAAGGTTCTTCTGAGAATCAAAGGGGACAGGGCACTTGTGATTCTGATGGCCCCTACTTGGCACTTGTTCAGCATGTTGCTGGAGCTCTTGGCAGCACCCCCGTGAAGTTTTCTCTTTGGCTAGATCTCCTCTCCCAGGACCAAAGCCAGTTGTTGCATCTTTCTCTTGATGGTATGGCTACTGCATGGCTGGATGCAGAAGAACAGGCTTGCTCATAGCAATTTCAGCAGATGCTCATGGGCAGCAGAAAACCTTCCACCAGAGTCACATACCTGGCCAAATGGAGGAGGTGTTCCTCTTGGGCCATAGAGCATAGCTTGTCCCCTATCCAGATATCAATTCAGGACATATTGGACTACCTGTTGCACGTCAAGCAACAAGGTTTACCCTCCCATCTTTAAAGGTCCACTTGGCAGCTATTTTGGCCTTCCATCTTCCGATCCAAGGTAAATCAGTCTTTTCCATTAGCATGGTGATCAGGTTCCTGAAGGGATTAGAGTGACTTTGCCCTCAGGTCAGGGATCCAGTACCATCTTGGGACCTGAACTTAGTGCTATCCAGGCTCATGGGTCCACCCTTTGAGCTGCTAGCTTCTTGCTGTTTCTTGCTTCTCTCCGGGAAGATCTCCTTCCTGTTGGCAGTTACCTCAGTGCTCAGGGTCTCTGAAATCAGGGTGCTTACCTCAGAATCACCCTACATTGTGTTCTACAAGGACAAGGTCCAGCTGTGTCCCCACCCAGCCTTCTTACCAAAGGTAGTGTCACAGTTCCACCATAACCCAGGACATATTCCTATTGGTGTTCTTCCTGGAGCACACAATTCCAGTGAGGAACATAGATTGCACACCCTGGATGTTAGACAAGCCTTGGCTTTCTACATTGAAAGGAGAAAGCCTTTTCTCAGATTCACCTAACTCTTCGTTGCAGTAGCAGATAGGATGAAAGGCCTGCCAGTCTCCCCCCAGAGAATCTCCAAGTGGATAACCTCTTGCATTAAGTTCTGCAATGAGCAAGCTAAGGTGCCCCCCATCAGCGATCATAACAGCCCACTTCACCAGTGAAAAAGCATCTTGGGCTGCCTTCCTGGCATAGGTGCCGATCCAAGATCCACTTGAATCCATCTTCTGTCCATACCTTTGTGACACATACCATCACCCAACAGGCATGTAATGACACTGGCTTTAGCAGAGTGGTGTTACAAGTGGCACATCCATTAACTTTGAGCCCATCTCCACGCTGCTTGTGCATCATCTAATATGGAATCAACATGAGCAAAGTACTTGAAGGAAAAATGGTTAGTAACCTTTTGTAATTGTTGATTCTTGAGATGTGTTGCTTATATCCGTTCCATGATCCGCCCTCCATCCCTGCTGTCGGAGTTGATGGCAAGAAGGAACTGATGGGGACACTGAGCCAACAGCGCCTTGTATACTGCTGCGTGAGTGTGGGGCTCCAGAGGCGTCAGAGCCGGCCCTATGGATAGTGCTAAAGCAAAAGGTCTCCAAAAGCCATGTACATGGGCATTCACACACCTAACATGACGTGAGCAACACATCTTGAAGAACAACAGTTATGAAAGGTTAGTAACCTTTTTTTTTTTTAAATCTGGAGTCACCATGCATTCCTCAGGGGAAGCCATTAAAAAAAAACCTTCTAAAAATGACACAAAATGAATTTCTCAGACCTAAAAATGTCATGAATGTTAAGGTCCAGTATCTTGGGCCCTTTCAGTGCTAAATAAGAGACTGGGAATCTTCCTTTTTCATTCCAATATTGCTCCTATTTTTGTCCTTTACATGATCAAAAAATAACAGACTTTAAAGCTATGGCAGTGACACTTACATGTAGAAAAGTTATTACTGTTATAGGTCTGAATTTTGCCCACTCTGAGTCAAGGTGGTATTTGGGGAAATTCTATATTTGTGTACAAGGGAAAAATACATTTCTTTGCCAGGTGGCATTTCTAAACAAAGGCATCTGTTTGAAATGTTAGGTTAAATTCTGAAGAAATGGGCTAGTGGCCAGGGTGAGATGGTCCAAGGTGCATGATAAATGCATTTATTTTATGTCTTCTCAGTTTAACGCATGCACTTGTGATGCATGTATATCATATAAAAATTATAATTATATATTTCATTTTTAGGGCGTGCAGGCAGCCATAGTAATCAATCAGGAAGGAAAATGTTATACATAATCCTGTTTTGCTTTATTTGGTTATGGGCTTGAAAACTGAGCTAGACAGAAAATGGAAATCCCTTCCTGTGAAACATTTTAGTTCGGGAGGAATTGCCCCAAACCAGGAGAAAAAGTGTGAAAAACATAAAAACTTATTACAGATAGGGATTTAAAGAAAAAGAGAGTGCCAGTAGACCTTCCTGGAAGGCTCTTCTCAGCTTTACAGTGCACTTCCCTCCTGTCCCAAGCTTTGGTTGCCAGTGAGGAAGAGAGCTCTGGGAGCAGTGGGGGGGGCTGAGTGTCTGGGAGCTCTGCCTCTCCATCTCTTGAGCCTAAGGGTATAGAGCAGGGGGCAGGGAGGCACCTGGCAGGAAGGTTCAAAGCCAAGAGTGCTTAGCCTTCTGGAAGGTTCTTGTCAGTTTGACTTTCTGCCTGGCAGAAGCCTTGCAAGTGGGCAGCTGTGGGGATCTGCCAACAAAACATCGAATTTTGTGACAAAATTGAAATTTTCCTATAGAAAACTTTGATGTTTGTGAAAAGGGCAATTTTAATCCAAAAATCATTTGATGAAAACATTCCTGACCATCTCTTCTTAAAATGTTGAGGCCTGGTGTGCCAAGTAGAGTTTAAAAATGTAGCTGTATAAATTGTGTTAAATCAGGCTATAGTTTATCTTTGAAGAAATTTATTGATTGTCTCAAGTACTTGATTAGATGGCTCCAAAATGCAATTAATCAGTAACCTTCAATAAAACTCCTCAGCACTGTTCAATTAATCGGTTGTGTTGCAAAGTCTATCTTCTAAGAAAGCCAGGAACCATGCCATGTAAAGACTTTGTCAATATCAGGTGAAGGTTGAAATGTGTTTTACTTTTTTTCTTTATTAGGCTAATCAAATTAATCACCTTTATAGGGTTTAGATACAAGTTCTAGAGACAGTTTTTAATGAGGCATATTACCAGGGGGAGTGGGAACTGTACACATCCAGTAAATGCTGGAAATGTTGTGCACCTTGAAGTTTATCATATGTTCTTTTAATCCCTAAGGAAATTTTGGAGCATATTCAGCATCACATACAATGATTTGTGAAATGCTAGTGCAATGCAAAGACTAAATGCTATGAATTGAGCTTTTATACTATGATAGGTACAGTGTCCATTAATGTTCCCTTAATATTGACAAGTGAAGATCACTTTCACCTTTCTTTAATGCAGAAAAGTGATCCTGAAGACTGGTAAGCGTATAGGACTTTCATCTTCAAGTGATTACCATAAATGCAGCTGTAAACACATTCTTCTGTATATTACCCCTTTTCAGTACAGTGATTCTAGTCTAAAGGAGATTTTCCGTTCTGTTTAAGGATATCTGAAAGATAATGGAGATGTAGGCTTGTTTCTAGGAGTTGTCAAGGCCCCGAATGCCCATCAAAATTGGGCTACACATGCAAGGTCTTCAGGATGTCAAAAAATCAAAAGCCCTAATTGCTACTGACTTCGAAGTGGACAAACTTCCAAATGAATTCACATTAATTATTACATGAAAGTCCTGTAAGGAATGTTGGAGGGGAAATCGCACATTGCACCTTTTTTGTACAACTTTCACCAGATTCACATGGTACTTCCTGAGGAAGTTCTTCCCTAAATTTCAACTTGACCAGCTACAAAGTGTTAATGTATAATTTGCTTTGTTTACACTAACCTTTGAGAACATGTTGGTTAAAATGTGCTAGCTAACATGTTTTTTATTTTTTAACTATTTTTTAAAAATAATATATCATTGTAGTCAAGATTAAACCCCAGTGAGGCTTTCCTTTGGACTGTAGCTTTGGGATTGGGGATGGAAATCTGAAAAGGAAACAACGAGGGGAAAAAGTGATAGAGCTGACACATATGAACAGTAAGTGCCAGACCCTAAATTGAAAGCATGAAAGTTGTGTTTGTAAGATGGATCTAATATCCAACACAGATAACTCAAGCTGACATAAAGGGGTAACCTCTGTCAAATTCCTAATGGACAGGTGTCTCTGTGAAATACAACTGTCGTTATTAAATAATAATTGACATTAAAGGGAAGTCTTTTCATCAAAGCCTAGAACTGAATGGCTCTGAAGACCATCCTGACTCCTAGGTCTCTCCAGGTCAGGGTTTGAGGCACATGGGTAGTGCAGAGCAGAGATATTTGCAGTGCCACAGCTGTACCTTAGTATCTAGAGGGAACAATCTGGTACCTTTTGCAAACACTAAAATGGATGATGAAATTGAATGATTTTACCAGGCATAAAACATTTTTCTTTATATTTGCTCATTTGAAAGTTTAAAAAACTACCATAAATTCAAAAGAGGAATTTCCTTTGCCATTACTTAATTTCTGCATTCAAGTATATTTTTTTCTAACGCCGATTCACATGCTGCAAAGACATTTTTATTCATTGCACACATCTGGTAGTTTAAGTTAATTGAGTGAGTTAAAAAAGATGCAGAAGTTGAAATACTGATTAACTATCGTATATTTTCAGCTCCCTCTCCCTTCAGCACCTTCTGCTTTGGAGTGAGCTTCAAAATATCACATACTGAAATGCTACGTAACCCTGAAATGAATATTAAACAAAATATTTTATTCTAATATTTGGACTAATCTTGAGACAATAAGGGCCTAATTACTACACGGTGTCCACATACAGTGGCCATTCCATTAGTAGGAGTTGCATACATGAATCAGGTGTATGTATGATCCCACATGTGTAACGAATAATCTCTGGCCTGTATTGACATCCTGCACAGGATGGTAGTTAAGTATATATATTTTTATCTTCTAGAATATTTTTTAAAATTCCTCCAGGCTTTGAAATGTCATCATACATATATTTCCACATTCAGCAAAGATTTAATATTTGAACAATTATTTAGAAAATGTATTATAAATTAAAGTCAATTGAAAATTACATTATATTAGCAAAATAATTTAAAGGGATATTTAGTGTGGAGAAGTGCAGAAATTTGCGGTATAGTCTGTTGCCACTATTTCCCAGAAATTCCCTCTGGGGATTTACCAGTAATTACTAGTCTGGATCTAACTACCCACAGGAGTCATTTCCAGTGATGCACATCACAGGCTTCCCTACTATGAACAGGAATAAGGCTATTGATCATATTAATGGGTTAAAGAACCTGTTGAGAAGCTTAGACTTCTCTTTATCAGCTCAGATTGGCATGGCAGAGGTTTTCCTGTCTACTCACATGTTGAAGAACAGGTAGAATCCATTCTTTCTCTCAAGCAATATGCACGGAAAGGGAGGGGAATATGATGACTAGGTCATGAGAATCCTAGCAGAAAGTGACCTGAGAAAAGGTGGCGTTTGGGACCTACAATGACATGATTATTTTCTTTTGTATTTTTCCCCTCCATCACTAGGAGAGTGGCTTGCAGCTGTTATCTCAGGCAGACTGCTGGCCTTGCTTTCCAGGAGTCCTTTCCTGTTTAATAGAACTTTGATTTCCCCCCCACCCGTTTATTATTTTATTCCTGTTCTATTCGTTAATGTAAATAAATCCCATCCTTGAACTAAAGATTTTGTGAATGCCTCTAGTCTCCCTAAAAATAACACACAATTATTTATAAGGCATCATCCTCTCCTCCTCCCCCCCAGTCCCTACTCAATAATTGCAAACTCTTGGTTCTATGCTCCCCTGCATGAAAATAACCCACTTAGCAGAGTGGAAGTATTTTGTACTCAGTTTTCCCTTTAACTCTCCTACTGCTGGAGGGAGAGACTTGACCCCTCATAATGGTCATATTGTGACCTCTGGAGGTCATCTGAGACCTTGTGCCTCCAACCTTTGCATCCAAAGACTCCCCTTCCAGTAGGAGCCCCAGACTCCTCCAGAGGTGTTCTACACAGTTGTGAGGAAGCCCTGCAGTTTAATATTCACTCCTTTATGTGGGTTTTTGAGAGTTGGAGAGTACAACCAAACCAGATTGGTGCCTTAGTCCACCATCTCCCCACATACAGAGCTGGAGCCTGAAAAGGGCCTGCAGAGAGATGCTCCAGCAAGTTCTGGAGAGAAGGGTAGCATGTTACAATAGCGCCATTTCCTCTTACCATATTTCCTGCAACCCCCATTCACGGTTGCTGGTTAGGATGCCTTCCACATGATGTTAGTCATTTGTTTTATTAAAAAGTTACTTGTAAAGTACAATAGTTTCTTAAACTTTTTCCTCTTGGTCCAAAAAAGTCTCATCTTGCCCACTCCCCTACCCCCACCTACCCCCCACACTCTCACAAAATGGAAGTGATAGTGAACTGTACATAAAATCCTAGCTTTTCAGAAGTGTGACTTGTTAACAAACACAAAGATAAGGGTTTGTCTGCTGCACATTCTACCTTTCTCCTTTCTTTCTGCTCTCCCTCCTTTCTTGATTCTTACAATCAGGCCAGGTATTGAACATATATGAAACGTGTGAACCCTGATCTGAGAAGAGACTACAATGCTTACTGAAAACGTGTCCATACTGGTACGTTGTGTCTGAACACCAAACAAAGCTGGTACAGTGCACTGGGTCTATAGTTAAGTCTATCAGCCTTGACAGTAACCTTTTATCTTATTCTGATGTTGGGAATGGACATTGAATAGTACCGGTATTTTATGTATTTGTATTTATGAACCTGGGATGTGTATGTGTGGGGCGGGGGGGCGGGAAGTGGTTGCTTTTCCCCCCTGCCTTTGCTAGTTATCTACTTCCATAATTCACTACAAAGGCATGTATTGCTGCATACATCTCTTGTTTACACAATATATCAGGAATGTAATACTGTTCTGCTTGATAAGCTGCATGTCCCATGCATTACACACCAGACATACTGGTGCCAAAATGATTAAAATAATCATCCATCAGAGATCACTTCAGGTTTCCCTTCATTTACTCTACCCCCTCTTGCAGACTTCTTGAAGAATGATGTAATATGCTCTAAATGAATTTTTGTCAGCAATGAATGTACTGTACAGTGCCTGGCTTTTGAAATCAAACCTCAGGGTAGTGCACTCTGTGAGAAGAGTCATAACAGGAGTCTATAATTTTCAATACAAACAAGTCCAACTCCCCTAAAAGGGTGAAAGGAATTATTTACGATGAATGAGAACATAGAGCACTACAACTTAATTTTCAAATCTTCTGTTTATCAGGAACCATTTCCCGGCACTGAGATTTTCAAAAAAGGAATGATTTGAAGCTGGATCCCTTCAATCATTTTTAAACTAGATTTGTACAAAGCACTTGAGTACACTGTAGGATAAAGTCCTGCCAGTGTCAGGAACATTGCTAGATCAGGGTTTGTCAAGCTTTTAGAGCATGAGCCGCATTTTAATATAAATATACTTAGTCACATGGATCCCTCCTGTCCAAGCCAGAATCCCTCTGGCAACTCCAGCCATTGCATTCAGGGAAAAGGATATTAGGAAAATGTGGGGGTTTTTTAGATGTATTTAATGGTAAAGGGCAGATTGCAAACCCTTTAATCTCACTGGCGAGCAATTAATCATTCAAGTAGTTCCACTGCTTTCGACCATTATTTAATCAGGTTCTATGTTTTTTCCTTATGGGGGGGAAAAAGTGAATCATACTGTCTACTTGTGCTTCATTCTATTTCCGCTTACCACAAGCTCTCTTTCTGTTAACTGGAGTTGAGCACAACCAACATCACGTGACTGGACAATTGTCCTTCAGACAGCTGTGGTCCACAGATCACAGCTTGTGAACCTCTGGATTAGGGGAACCAATGGGTTATTTCTAATGTGTATGAGGTATTTACATCATTTTGTTGCCAGGTTCATACATATGAAGATTTTTCTGTTTCTTCTGAGATTTTCATGAGTAGTCCCTTGCAGTTGAAATGTTGTCATAAAGGGCATAATAGAAATCAGTGCACCCTCTTTTTTATGATATAAGTATATAATCTAAGTTTGTGTAAGTATTTAGGCCTGTGTATCTGCCTGAGATGGTATTCTGGGCCTGCTTTTGGGGCCTGGGTGCCTGCCTGAAAGCTAAAGTCTCTGATATACACGTGTTAACAAAGACGCTGTGTTCCTTTTGCCTGCAATTAGATGGGTTTTCTTTTTTACTGTGGAAAAGATAAGGGATATAGTAAAAATGTCTCAAGGTGTAGTGAAGGTGTAATATATGAATGCGCAAATGAGGGAAAGCTCTGATTCCTTTTCAAGACAGATGCCAGAGCAAGGCCAAGTGATTGGATGGGAAAGAAAGGGAGGTCTTAAAAAGAAACATAAACATAGGGCTATAAACTAACCCAGGACAACGTTCGACTCTGCTTTCTGCCCCTCCCCAGGGGTACAAAAGGGGTTGTACTAAAGCCCACAGACCCACACCCCCCAGAATGGAACATGACCATATATTGGAAGGGGTGGTATGGGGGGAGGAAGAAGATATAGATATAATTCAGACTACAAGAAGGAGGAGAGGAAGAGAGGGTTTTCTCAGTGTATGGAACCAGTCAGGAAGAGAAGTCGTTCTGTGGGCATATAGAACTATGGGGTGGGGGTGGGAAGGAATCTCTATCCACATGTAGAGAAATAAGCCTGACTAGTGTGAAGGGCTTGGAGGTCTGGTTATGGTTTTAAGCTTGTCAGTGTAACCCCCAATAAACCCATCACAGAGTCCTGCAGATTGGACTGTTGCTTTCCAGTATCTGGGAACTGAGAGGGGACAGGGCAGGGAATCCCTAACACTATTAACACAATCACAGCATTCTGCCCTGTTGCCAGAGCACGGACACACATTGTTATAAAAGAACTGTGGATCAGGAGTACATTATCTTCTGTGCATGTCATTCGCCACCATACATTGTCCCAAGTGTTCCATATTATTGCTAGTTATCCAATGTAGTAAAAATGCATATGTTTTCGAACTGGAGCAGGGTTTTCCCATTGTAGATCAGTAGCCCTGCATGTGTGTTTTCTAATTAGAAGTTCACCAGCATAAATTTAGAGTAACCTAACCTGGTAAAATAGGCATCTATCTACTTGTCAAACTACACACGTGTACGGTAAAGAGAGCCGTCTACCAGTCTTGCTTTTAAAGACATGGAATTGACAGTAAACACCATCAAGCCACCAATATCCTTGGGACCACTTCTAGAGATCATATTCCACAGTTACAAACAATTACATATGCTGCTTTTTTGTACCCGTCTACTCAAAATCGTCTTCCTACTTTTAAATGAAAATGTCACTCAAGATTGGTTGTCACAGTGGTCCAATTATTTTGACTGTTTACAAAACAAAACGAATGACCTATTTAATTTTAAAAAACCTAAGTTAGAGCCAGATCATGGCTGACTCTAATGCAACCCCATATGGGAGTGTAAGATCTGCACCTCCCACTGCCTCCGATACACGTATGCTTTCACCTACCATAGGGCTTCTTTGTCTCAGCACCAAGTGAGGAGAAACCGATACCACCATAACTCCCCATTACAGGCAAATGGGAGGGAAGCATTTACTGCGCTGGCCTGTAGGTAGGGCCTGAAGGCACAGTCTAGCCCTAAATGGATAATGTGCTGTTGCCCATTCACTCTAATGAATTGAACGTCCAGAATTCTTGAGCTGTAATCTCTGCTTCACCACTGATTTGCTGTTTGTTCTGTTTTGGCTTTTCCATCTGTAAAATAGGGATAGTATTCATTTTGTGGTTATCTAGCTCACGTGGACGTTGTGAGAAGTATTTGTGTAAATAGGCTGTTTCGATATTAATCAACATATTTTTAAACATACATTATTCAAATATTTGTTTTTTGGGAACTGAGAAGTCTAAAGGAGAATCTTTGCTTTCTTTTATTTTAATTTTTAAGCATTTAGTTTTTTCCTTCCGGCCATGGCCTTGAAAACATAAATCTTCTGTTTAGTGTTGAAAGTTTGTCACTGGTTTTGCCTAAGATTGCAGTTTATTGATGGTGTCCTCTTAATAGCCACAGAGAGCTGACCTCTTAAGTTCATGAAAATCATTGCCATAGGCCACTGGCCAGTTAAGAGCACCCTCTGTTAGTTTGTGTTTTTGAAGGGGCATTTGTCTGTGGTTGCCCTCTGGCCAAAAGAAGGGGTAGTATGAGAAACAACATGCTCTAGTGGACTAAGAACAAAGGACTCCTGCATTCTTATGCCAACTCCTTACCTTTCTGTGGTGTAGGTCAAACCATATCGTGTTTTGCTTTAGTTTCTCTCATTTGTAAAATAGGGAGGGTAATACTTGCCAATTTAACATAGGATTACGACTATTAATATTTGTAAAACACTGTGCTAAAACCCATCAGCATGTGCACTAGCACCTGTTTGGCCTGTTGGTGTCTAGGCCCTTTGGAAACCAGAGTCCACAAAGGGATATCTTATCTCACATCCAGGATAAGCTTTGTATAAGGCAATTGTCCAGAGGGGAAGGTCTCTCAGAATAGCCCCCAAATGGGCCTCTTACACTGGAAAATTAATGTGGACCAACTCAGAAAGCAAGCCAGTGAACCACTATCTTTTTCTAGCTCAAGGCATGATTTTAGCTACCCTATCAGATATGCCCAGTTCCATCAGCAATGATTTGTCATGAGCCACTCAAAAATATTTAATGAGTTTAGCTCAGAATGTAAAATTGGGCCATTAGCCAGGAGGTCTGGGGATTGGAGGAGGAGGAAGCAATTTTCCCAAAAGGAGAAAAGAGTGTGACATGCCAAATGTGCCTCTGTCATTTAGGACTGAATAGACTGACCTGTGTGCCGTCTCTCTTGGTTTTTCTGAGCACCTTCCAGATGAGGCTAATCGAAGGGATATTGTGTACAGTCTTTAGGCTGTACAGTGTTGTAATTATTTCATGATCTGTAGCACATATTTTAATCAAATACATGTATAATTATTAAATGTCAATGTCTTTGTACAACTGGCCATGCAATAATTAACCCACTTAAGAAAAATTCAGCTGCCCTGAATCCTCATTGCATCTATTGACCTAACAACCCATTGGATTGAGCATAGCTGGAATGTTAACAAATCTGGGACCTGACAGCCAAGGGACAGAAATGAGTTCTTGAGTAGAGACTTCTCCCTACTTACCTCTCAATCCCCTTCCACGGATCTAAACTCTGGTAATACTGCATGGAGAGGGAGGCACTTCATAACTCAGATCCAAACAATTGAGGGATATATACAATAGCTTGAACTCCAAAATGTGTTAACCATCGTAGATCATGGAGCACAAGTATAAAATAATTTCTCTGTGAATCTCTGCCTAATAAACTGGCAGCCACACTAGCTTCTCTAGTTTCAGATTCCAAACCGCTTCAATGAACAGCCCGGTGTAGAGCTTATTGCAATAAATATTTTAATTTTGAGGTGCAGGGGTGTGTGTAGGGTGGCCACAGCTTCTATATGAACAGCCACCAGCAGCCTAGCATCTAGTGTAGCCCATGGAACGTAACCTTCCATGTCCCTTCACCTTGCACAGACATTTTATACAAGTGCAAAATGGATGTAAAATGCTACTAAATCAAAATTTGGGAGTATTTACAGCCAGTTTGCACTCACTCTGACCTGGCATAAAAGACTGCACAAGAGAGTGAGATTGTGGATCTCCGTTGTGCCTGGCAGGCATGCTTCCTCAATATGGTTTGTTGATTTAATCTCATCAGCCCAGTCTACTTCCTCCAACCCACCAACATTCTGTCTGTGTGGTTGGGGACTGGATTACATAAAGTGCATGAGACCCAATCCTCAAAGACTTGTTGTTTCATTCCATTGCACTGACAGGGTCAGATATGATGGAGACACAGATAATGAGAACAGCAAAACTCATGTCCCGTTACTAATCTGCCCCATGATTGAAGATGCAGGTTGGCCAAATAGTTCCCTGTGGAAAGAGGAGAAATAGTCCTAAACCTCCCTTTGTGAACTTTCTAAAGAAAAAGAGCAGTTATGTTCACTTCTCCTTCTGAGGGACCACAGGCCTGTAAACAAAACTGTGCTCAGTGGTATCGGAGACAGCAATCATATCGAAATGAATCAGCACAGACATTGAGACCATGAAGTTACTGTAAACATTCTTCAGCCCAATGGATATTAGCTGATCTGCTTGTTCAGTAGTGAACCGCATCTCCATCCAAATTTCCTGCTGTTAGATAAACTGGTCTGCTTATTAGTGGAGAGAGATTTTTGTGATATGATATGGATCCTTTGTCAGAAGGTAGACAAGCTATCGTTTGACTGGACTATAAAATGGTGAATTCCATAAAGTAACCCCTTTATTCACTAGAGAAAAAATATTCAGATATAATGGAAGTCCAGTGAGACTTTCCAAACAGATCCATGTCTGCCAGGGAAAGGGAGAGTGCATTCAGACTGAGTGTGGATGCCCTGGGAGAACTCATTAGATGTAGTAAAGCAACAATGAACAACACTTTGAAATTGATCTTATACTTGACCGGAGCTGGTCAAATAAAGAAGGATGACTTAATTCTTGGCAGAACACCAGGAAGAATTGGAAGCCTTCGGGTGGACTGAAATGCTCGTGCTGGAAGAGCTTTTCCAAGAGGTCAGAAAACCTGAATCTAGAAGAACTCTGAAAAGGAAAGGCAGCAATAATTTAAATATTCCTAACCCATGGCTGAACTCGGAGCCCTGCAGGCTGCAGTGGAAGTAATGAGGATGTTGGGTGACAACTTCAGAGACATGTTGACCCATGTAATTCAAACTACTAATCTCAGCCATTTTTTTTGGATACATTTTGCCTTACAAGGCTAGGGATAGTCCTTTGAAAGTGGAAGGAAGGGACCTGTCTGGGGGAGTGGAGATTCTTCTTGAATGACTGCAACCTGCCTATGAAATGGAGAGGAGAAGACACCTGTGTTCTGTGCTGAGAAGGTCAGATCACAGAGAGGTGGATTATTGGAATAAGTCCTATCTGCATGATGAGACCAGACTCTTTCTTTTGAAGGATATGCTGTTTGCAAGCAATCCAATATTAATAATCCTGGCTGTCTTAAAAGTAAGAATGCACATCTTCTGCATTTTTCCAGATTTGAATATCCAGTGAAGCTTGCTTACTGACTATTACCACCAAGACTTCAGTGCCGCAAAAAGAAAAATGTTCAGTGAATTTTATTTGTTTTGTTTAACAGCACAATTTCTGCTTCAAGCTATTAAATAGGTGGAAAAAGCTGTTATCCATTAATTCCATTTGTTATTTAGATGATTTTCAGTTTTTGAAACGTATCTTTCATATTAAATTTTCAAAATACATTGATTTGGTTTCACTACAGCAAATTATGCTATTGCAACGGCTATATGCATCCTTTTCTGCCACATTCAGTGCCTGTGAAATATCTGATGATTTTTAGGGGAAGACATTAATCAGTTACCTTATCTGTGCTAAGTAGTACATGCAATGGTGATCTATTAAATGATTTGGCAAAGAATTTTTTTCCAGTTGTACAGTGTTAGAAGGTAATGGTAACACTTGCAGAAAGTTTATACCAGCATTTTCACTTGAAACTTCTACTTTGAAGAACTTGTATTCATCAGTCAGCTATAAAAGTGACTGTTCTGAATATAACGAGAATCCTGTAGCACCTTGTATTCATGATGTCTTATGAATGAATAAATATACAAAATCTGTTTGTGCTTTTAAAGGAGTCCATACAAAGTTAGGAGCAAGATGTTCTTTTAACACTCCTTTAAATAAAAAAATAGCTTTCTAACTGGTAAAGAATTTTCAGTCTATAGGTCCACAATGTCTATTTGCTACATTGTCTACTGTGATTAAGTAAGTCCTGCATGAATATAATATGTTTGGCTTTCTAGAACATATGTCAACACTTTACAATAGGAAAAGTGGTGCTCTGACAGGGCCAGGACTTTGGCAAGTTTGGGAATTCTGAGTAGCCCTACCCTTAGAGAGAGGTCTCCATTAACTTTTCATCTATACATGAAAGTTTGAGGCAAAGCTAGAGGCTATGCTTCACCCAGAAAACACCTGCGCCTTCCCCCACCTGTTGAAAATTGAAAAGACCAATTCCTAATTTTTTGTAGGGGTTTCTGAGTAGAGGAGTCATTAACTGTTAGGGTGATAGGAAGGTCAACTGTATAGTGAAATGTTGGCTGTAGAGGGAGGGGGTTGGAACATTCCCATCACACGGGAGTGAAAAATGGCTGTCCTGTAAGTATCTTATGTTTTCATTTGGTTTGTGTGTATTTTCATAGCAAATTATCTAATTTATAAACTAACTCTGTGACAACATGCACTAAATCATTGACACTGCTACAGAGAAGCTCAAATATTATGGAATATTTTACTTTAAAAAGTGTGTTCAGCAATTCTTAAATGGTTTAAATGACAGAATTAAAGTGTAGCTAGAATAACTGGATGCCATTTGTCCAGCTGCATTTTAAGTCTCAACTTCCAGTCACTCCAAATGTTAGTACATGCAGAAGCTACTCATGTAGCTGAAGGGGGAAACATATATCTTAATGTTATTACATAAATAAAAGCTACCGGTAATCTACGCCTCAAAAGAAAAAGAGAAAACCAGCATCTTCACAGCCCAAAAACAAATCCGAAAGCACCAGAATTCACAAAAACAAATGTTGTTGAATCAATACCAAGCTGGACTGGAGTGTGTTAAGAGAGCCTACTACTGGAGGAAGTTCTCAAGTTCCTTTGTATGCAAATAGTCATTCTTTCTCCAGAATGAGAAGCTTTAGATCTCCTAAATATTGACTTAATGCAGTTTTAAAAAAACCCAAAAAATTAGAATCCATTTTGCTCAGCACAGCATTCTAAAAATTCTTCTCATCATGCGAAACACTTCTCATGATCTGTGCTGTATGTCAATATCTGACGTCCTGCCACATACACTACATTTTTAGGAAATTATAGCAGTCTAACTTAGCTCATGCAATTGCTGCTGCTACTTCATCTCACGTATGAGTCTTTTCTTGCCACTGATAGGGGTAGGTTCATTTTCCCCATTCCACTGATATTTCAGAGAAGAGCCTTGCCTCACAAAGTAATGCATGTTAATCCTGTCTCAGGCTATGTCTATTCTGCCAGCGAAATTTGGCAGCAGTGGATGGGAGATGCGCAATCCACTCTACATAGCTTGCGTATCTCCTGTCAACTTCCTAACGTCTAACTACCGCGCACCCCCTCTATGCTGTGCTTGTGGGAAATGCCCCCCCCCATTGACACAACGTTACTCTTTTTGGTGGATGGGGAGGGAGGGATTAGCGGCATCGACTTCCAGATCAATTGAGGAGGTCTCCGCTGCCACACAATCAATCCCACAAAATTGATATGGTGGTGCCAACAATGCTTCGGTCAGTGTAGATGTAGGCTCAGTGATGGCTCTATTTAAACATTTTATTTAAATAAAAATCCATATAATTCTTCTGATTTATGATTTACTCTTTAAAACTCTATAACTTTCACTAATTTGTGAAATGTAGTGTCACAAGAAACCTC
Organism: Mesoclemmys tuberculata; assembly: GCA_007922155.1. NCBI lineage: Eukaryota > Metazoa > Chordata > Testudines > Chelidae > Mesoclemmys > Mesoclemmys tuberculata. The sequence continues at coordinate 4,066,235 of ML675610.1, forward strand.
ACATTTCAGCAAGATGGTCACCGTTGCTAGCATTAGGCTAAGAAAAGTCTATTTTAAGTAAGAACTTTTTTTCAGACGCACCTTTATGGTTTATCTATGTCAGCTCTTGGAACACCACGCCAAATGCAGTGGGGATAGTTTTCTTTTAAACTAGTACCTAAGTAAAATAGAGACCCATTGAAGTCAATGGGACTCAGAATGATCATGCTTATAAGTCTCATGTATTTCTCCTAATGTTTAAAATGACTCTAAGTTTTCCATGCAGAGCCCCAAACTCTGGTTCAAAGTATTTTCTCATTCTTTTGAAAGGGGGCAGATTTGGTGGCAGTCTGGGTCAGAGTCTCTATTAACAGTATGGGAGAAGAGAGAGAAAATAAAGTTTTAAAACACTGTGCAATTGACCAGTTAATTCAGTACAGGAAATACAGAAAATGGAGACAGCAGAGACAATTGAAATTAACAATTGTCCAGTAGTGCCTATAGCAAAAGAATTAGTCTGTGAAATCTTGCAAAAATTGAGGAAAATATGCTTACTTTACAATGCATTGTGTTGTGCAGATGCACTGAAGTGGCTGATACTCTGCTGCTGGCTCAATTTTCTTGCTAAGATTACAATCCTAAAGATACCAAATCTTCTAAACAAGCTGCTGGTAGCTTTATATTGCCACAACAAAGATTAAGCCACTTTGTAAATAATTTACAACACCACCTTGTTCAAAATATTTGACTTAAAAGGATGGTGTTATAGATTGAGAAATCTTTCCACGATGAATTGTGAAATCTTTCTATACATGAGGAGTCTTCCATGAATATAAAAAAAAGTTATCGTAACAAAAGCTGAAAAATATACTTGGAAAGCATGTAATTTCAGATTTTCTGACTTGTGACAGATACACAAGTAGGTGTCATTTTTCTTCTTCTTTACTGTGTGTCACTCTTGTATATACATAGATTTTAATTTAAGAAGCAAGAGATGCCTTGGGATTAGATGGCTTAGAGTAGTTTTGCTAAATTCTGTTTTCCTACACCAGGTACTTTTTATGGGCTAGTTAAATGTAAAAGCCTAAATTGTCACAAATTTTTGGATGCCTCACCTGAAACACCTTTAAATGGGCCTGATTTTCAGGAAGGGGTGGGGGAAGAGGTAAGGAACCCTTTCTGGAAATCAGCACTTTTTAATGCATCTCAGTTCTGACCATCCAAAACTGGAGGGGCACCAAATCAGTAGTCACCTTTTGAAGATTTAGGCCAGAGACTGTTCTCACAAGATCTTTTGCAAATGAGACTATGATAATTGAATTAATGTATTCATTAGATTTTTCTGTAAGACATCTGATTTGCAGATAGTTTTCTTTGTTTTTGAATTGTGACAAAACATTTCTACAGATAATTGCTTTTATAGTGTTTCTAGCTTTTACTCATTTCTTTTTATCTTAAAAAAAAAAAAAATCACTGACTGATACCAACCTTACCACCATTAACCTGTCTCTGGCCTAGATGTAAAACAGAGAGAACACCGGTTGCTCTGATGGCTGATACTTATGGCTGATATTTTTGTACTAATGAATGATTGTCAGAGATCAGGCATCCATGCTAATGATGGTAGATCTTTCAACAACCTTTGACGCTATCATCCATGAGGTGCTGCTAACATGAGACCTTGCAGAAAGGAATGAGTTGCACAAAATTGGCTTTGCTCATTCCTCTCTGATACATATCAGATGGTCATGATAGAAAGCTGCTTCTTCTCCTAACAGGCACTCGCTTATGGAGTCCCACAGGGCTCAATCCTATCACTAATCATATTCAACATTTGGTGAACCACTTAGAGAAATCATTTGCCACTACTGGCTGCAGTGCCCATTGATGTGCTTCACACACACGCTCTTGGTAAGCACAGACAATGCTGTTTCCCAGATAGCCTCATGTCTTGGAAAATTGGAACCTGGATGAGAAGTAATTAGCTCAAACTCCATTTGGATAAGATAGGACAGATAATGGTGGGAAAAAGAAACCATGTTGATGAACGAGTAGGAGCTATGTTCTCGCCTTCTGCTGGAGACATCATTTCCCATATTGTTAAGATGGTGCACATGTGCAGTCCTGTTAGCTATATCACTGCGTCTGAGCATCCAACTTGCAATAATGGCCAGAATGTCATCTTTCAGCTTCAGCTAGCTAAGGAGATTGCCACCACCTTTTCTACTCAAGTGTGGATCTAGTGATGGTAATCAATACACACTCTGCTGTCAGACTAGATTATTGAAACATGCTGACTGTGAAAGCTATACCAGACTAAACATGCTGAAGCCTGTCTGCTAGGCAGGGTAGCTGATGAAAACGTGATACCAGAGGCTTACACTTTATCCTGACTCCTGGTCTGATTCTGGATTGATTTAAAGATAAGGTTTAGGACACTGAAACTCCTGAATGGGTTAGAACTAACCTATCACAGCCTCACATACTACCACAGAACTTGTGATTGCATGCACACTATAGCTGATGGTTCCTTGGTTAAAGCTCTCTGGGGCTGCAGACAGCACATTCTCAATTGAGAGCTCCCTGATCTAAGAAATATGCTACCACTGGATATAATTATTAGCTTCAGTATTCCCTTTTCCACAGTTCAATCAAAGACCCCTTCCTAAGGAGGCTTTCCCTTGTAAAGGAGTGCTGCTGTTTCTTGGCACAGTTGGGAAATTACCCATTGAATGAACCTCATTGGAGCAAATATTGGTCTCCTTCCCTTTTTAATATCTGTGAACATGTAGAGGTCTGTCCCATCTTCAGGTCTCCAATCTCTTGCTTTTAGGTGACTGAATGCTTAAACGATGTCCTTGTCAGGTGCAATGTAGCTATAGCTGTGTTGGTCGCAGGATGTTAGAGAGACAAGAGATATCTTTACTGGACCAGATTCTGTTGGTGAGAGAGGTAAGCTTGTCTTTCTAATGTCCTTGTCAGTCATGATGACCTCTTGTGTATAAAAGCCTTTTGGTGAGTTCACTTCTAAACAGAGTATCACCAGTATACAGCTGTGTGTCATCAGCATATTTCTTGCCTACAAGTTCAGTCTCTGTTCTAAATCAATACCTTATTTGATGTTGCCAGCTGTGTGCATTGGAAGGATCTTACCCTCAGCTGTGAGAAGACAGATTTTGTCTCTACTATGTAAAGTTCAGCTACACTTTGCTTGCTTTCATGACCTCGTTTTCTTTAAGGAACATGTTTGAAGTAGTAAGTCTGGTAAAAGGTGTTGGCATCCCTTTTAACCATTACCTTTCCATAGAAACTTGCATGGGATGGAGTTGGCTGTGTCGTGAAGGTGTGTTCTTTCATTTTCATGTGATATGATCCTTTCACATGTCCCATGAATACGATAAAATAACAATGTATGCCTTTGAGACCAAAAGGCCCTTTTATTTTTATTCTCTGTTTGTAAAGCACAGAATAAAATTACTCCATTGCCTGCAGCTTTTTCAGGATGTGGCAGCAGATGGCACACTGGTTTGACATACCATTTAATTATTGAGAGTAATTTTTGAGTGCCCAAATTAGGCCAAGCTCCTGACATAAACCAGGCAATATGTGGTCCCTGCCTTGAAGAGCTTACAAATCTAATTTCAGCCATGACACACTGGAAGAAGTGGTGAGAATGGTAGTGGAGGAGCAAAGCGTTACAGTAATAAGAATTTGTGGTTTCTCATCATACATGTACACACATTAATGGCTCTGTTAAATCAGTAGCTTTTTAAAAAAATTGCTGCTTCTAATTGTTTTGGTAGAAGTGAGTTTCTAAGGGAGACTTTAGCAAGGAATGGAAAATTTCAGGATGCTGTTCCATTCAGGGTTACTGCCTGGAAGAAGAGAATGAGAAGTGTGGAACAAATAGGACTGGGAGGGGAGAGAATGTGAAAGGAAACATAATCTTATTATATCCATCATGCATTATTTTACACTGGTTCCCTAAAAAGTCAGATTGATTTAAATTAGAACTATGGATTTTATAAACCCTTTAACCATGTTGGCCTTGGGCATTTGAGACTGCCCTTCGAGCTGTCTCTCTCAATTGCATTTGCACACTATCTGATTCTTAGGCTTTTCACCATTGCATCTGAAGTCAGGAGCAATTGCATATTTACTGTAGAGGCCACTACCATTCATTCCTTCCTACCCCCAGATATTCCTCTTATTTTGTCCCTCTTCATTTTAAAAATTAGTCTTAAAAACTACCAACCTCCAGCCCCTGCTTGTGCAGCGATCCTGACCTTGCACTTATTACCTTCCTTTTCAATCTCTTTCTTACCCTTTGGATCCCATCATTTGAATTTCTTAGAGGGCATTTTAAGTTGTATTTTCTTTTGTCCAATATTACAGAGACTCAAGCACATTTTTAGTTGGGTAAAACCTAAATAAATAAAATTATCGTTACAAATGCTTCAGAAAGACACTATGTGGACCTAGATCCTAGCGATGAAAGATAGTCTTATGGGACTGTAGATCTGGGTTCAGTTCCTTATTCTGCCAGAGAATTATAGTAGAGTCAAGATGGGCGAGGTAATTTCTTTTATCGGACTAACTTTTGTTGGCCTGAGAGACAAGCTTTCAATTTTTTCATCAGGTCCACAGCATTACTGTCTGAGTTTGGGAAAGTCACTTATTCTTGCTATGCCCCATTTCCTTGGCTATAAAAATGGCATAATACTTTACCCCACTCTTGTCTGGTAACTTTTTTCCTTGGGGCAGGAACTGTCTCCAGCTATGTGTTGATATAATGGTTAGCACGTGGAGCTATAATCTTGGTTAGTCTCTTCATACTATGTAATAGTATTGCTAAAAATAACGGCAGCTAGGGTAGTGACAATGTTTCGAAATGCCGTGTGTGTGTGTGTGTGCATGCTGCTTTTATTTAATTGACCTGTATATGATTATTTGCAAGTGTTCTCTCAAATTTAGAGTAATGGATAAAAACATGTTGGTGTCCTTATAAAATCAAGTAGATTAGGTGTATTTTTTATGCTTACTTTGAAGCTGGCTGCTATTTGCCCTGGCATAATTTTCTGCTGAAAGTGTAATCAGTCACCAAATAGGGCTGCTAATATTCGAATAGCACACTTATATATATGGAATACCAGTGGGTCATTAGAAGAGCTGATCAATGTGTTATGTAGGAAACTTTATGAGAATTTGCTTTTCCTAGTTTCGTGACGGGTTGTCCAGTCAGATTAAATTGTCCTTAGAATATGAGGTTAATACCTAAGAGCCTTGCACCATGCATATATAATGTAATGTATAATGGGTTTCATTTGCTAAGTAGCTGTGCTTTCAGTGACAAATGTAAATCTGCAGATTTAAGCTTTTTTCTATTTTATTAAAAATATTGGCTGAAAGAAAGAAGTGTTTTAATTTACCAGAACTGAAAAAGGGTATATGCTCTCTTCTTTCACAGTGGAACAGCAAATTGTAGCCATTTGTTTTGCTGATAGTGATGAAGTTTGGGGTCACCATTGGTGGACAGATTATAATTTAATATCTCAACTAGCAGTATGTAGTAGTTGGCTTGTAAGAACTATTTTTTTCTCAAACATTTCTCCATTTATTCAGTTATTGGTGTTTCCCCATAAATTAAATTAAGATTCTTTTTGTTTTAAAAGATTTTTCTTATGAGGTGTTAGCGGCAGATGTTTATATTTTTCTTCAGAAATCACTAAATTTTACATGAACAGCTGAAGAAATTTAAAAATTATTTTAGAGTATCTATATGAATTGGGTTAAATAGATGGATACCATCTTTTCCCTTGTACATTACTGCAATGGCAATTCAGAACTGCCAAGGCACTCAAATTTAACAGCATAATAGCTTTATAGTGAAGGGCTTAGAAGTAGGAATTTTTCAGTAGAGATCCTGACTTTTTGAAGTCACTCCCTGAATTGTTCAGCCTACTCCTAAATCTGATGACCACCTTCAAGTACCACTGCAGTGTATATCCTCTTCCAGGTTTTCTGTTTGGAAAAGGGCCAGGGGAAAGATTCGAGTGGATGGGTAAGTGGAGTAGGAGAATCTGTTTGTTGTGAAGAATGCACAAGGTTCTAGTCTTGGACATTGGGCTAAGTTGTAATTGCATCGCTTTTTACGGATAAAGCTTCTAGGTCAGGGGTCAGCAACCCGCGGCTTTGGAGCCACATGCGGCTCTTCAGCTGCGGTAAGCTATGTTTTTGCGGCTCCAGAAAATGGCTCTTTTGGTAGTAAAGGTTGCTGACCCTTGTTCTAGGTGCTACCAAGGCACTTTAAGATTTCAGTCTAATACAAACTCCATAATAAAGGATGCCCATACAAAGCTCTGGGTACCAGTGATGGAGATAACAGGAGGTTGGACAGTTTTCCTCCACCCCACTCCTCAGTGGCCTTGAAGCATATGTGTGGTGCCTTTTCAAGGCAATAGGTACCACTTATTAGGAACACCAATGACCCATCGCACTTCAGGGTGGCACCACCAATGACCCATCGCACTTCCCTCACTCCCAAGCTCTGCCACTGCTCAAAGCTGACTCCACTACTGCTGGGTGCCCTTGACATACAGCAGGACAAGTTTCAAGCAGAATAGAGTTTTATAGGACAAAACCAGTAGGCAGCAAAACTGAAATGTATATACATCTCAGAAAGGAAAACATAATTATTGGCAAATAAAATAGCATGGAGTCTGACAGAAAGGTCTTTTGTTAATCTCAAGTTTTACGAATACTTTTTTAGTGTGGCTTGGTATTGGTGCTTTGGCTCTATTTAAAAAAAAAATCTTTCATGATCTACATTAGTTCAGTTTCTGTTAAGTTGTGTTGTATTTTTAAGCTGTTGTTACATAGAAATATAGGAAGATAATATACACATTTAGGTACAGTACATAGGTTTTAAAGGAAAATGTTATGTGTTGTCTTGTTAATTCATAAGAAGGAGAAACAGTCTGGGCTCAGAAGTAAGGCTTTATTAGAAATAAAACAGAGTTACTAAAGCTAATGGAGAGCCATGAGCTCCTAGCTGTGTGTCTGTGGTGAATCTGCAGCTAGACTGCCTCCAACCAGTTCTCACTAGCCCCAGTTCAGTCCCCTCTAACATGTGCTTCGCTCTTAAAAGTACATTACATACTCCTAATATTCTCTTCACCGTATGACTACTTATGGACTTATCTGTGTATTCAAATACTACAGCCAGAACTTGCCATGTGTAGCTGTGTAGTTACCTGTAAACTTTTCTATACAACATGCAGTTTAAAAATATATGGAGTTAAACTAAAACCGTTATATAATGTATCATGCAAATATTCTGTAGTCACTTTGTAGTCCCAACAAACTGTCTGAAACATTTCTTTCCTTGCAAATCACAGTAACTAAATTATTCTAAAACACTTGTGTTTTTCGTTCTTTTTGCATGTTGGCTTCAGTGGGACTACTCACATTAAATGATGATTTATCACAAGTCAAGTTTACACTATCCTTTGCATTGCAGCTGTCAATCAAACTGAAAATAATGTTAACTTCATGTGATTACTAATTAGAAGCAACTTTTTTTGTCATTAGAATAGAATAAACTTTGTTAGCTAATAGTTTATGATTTTGAATACACAACTTCAGCTGTTTGCATGGCAGAGTTTAAGATTAGACATAACATTGAAATCAGTATTGTAAACCACTATTTGTGTTAAGTAATTTTATAATAACTATGTACTTTCTAGACCATATGTATTTCCTTCCCATTTTATGGTTTCAAGCAGCTAGCTTCACAACAGAATTTAATCATTGTGACACTGGGCATTGCCACAACTAATTTCAGGTGCCTAGAAAATTATTGGGATTCACAAAGCTGGAGTTAGGCACCAACACTGCCTGTGCAATGAAAGGAGAGAGAGAAATCGGATAGACAAAAGCCAGTTCATGAGGTGGCTCCTTGCCTAAATTAGCCAGTGGGAGATGCCAAGTTAAGAGGTATGTGCTAAGCTCTGTCCCTCTCTCAGAGGTAGATGCCAAAATCCAAGCTGTAGGGAGGCACCTTCCTCTGCTGGGGATTCTCACATGCAAACCTTCTCTTGGAGTAAGGCACCGATGTCGTTTTAGCAAGACGGCGGGGGGCGGCAGCGGCGGCAGGGAGGAGGAGCTTCAGCTCCTTTATAAGTTTTAGCCCTGAGATTAGGATACTCACCTGGAACGTGGGAGACCCCTGGTTCAGGTCCCTTCTGTATCTGAGGGGGAGAAGGAGTTTGAACAGGGATCTCCTATCTTTCAGCCACTGGGCTGTGGGATATTCTGATGTGAGTCTGCCTCCATCTCTCTTGCTAAAGCTGTTTCCTTTTGAATAAATAAAAAAAGATGCATGGAGCCAGACAGACAGAGGGGAGTAAGTGTAAGAATGGCTTTGTAGCTTGGTGTTGAGAGCACTCACCTAGAAGGTAGAAGAAGATCCCTGCTACCAGTCCCCTTGCTCCAATGACTTTATAAATAAATAAATAATCTATCCACAGTGGAATAGCTTCAGCAGAAGATGCTGCCATTTTGTTAAAGCTCGCCTATAGGGACTCAGTCCAGTCGATAAGCTCTAATCACACTTACAGAGCAGCCCCACACACCAATTAGGTGGAGGAACACCTGTCTTTCCTGGTTTATGCATTGTTCTGGGGCTTACACGTCCAGGTGCCTGGTGTGGGGCGGCAGTCCACATGCGCCAAGGCAGAAACAAAAGCGCCTAGGGAATTTTTACTGCAAAAATGTAGGCAATGAGTGAGTTTAGTTATATGCAGTATATACAGGATCAGAGTCCTTGATAAATCAGAAGTTTAAATGGCCAGACCTGAGGTTTTTGAACGAAGAGCCCAATCCAACTGTTTGGTCTTTTCTTTATTTAAAAAGGGGGGGGAGGGTGAGAAGGGGAAGAATGAAAATCCTGAGCAATCACCAGTTTAGCTTGTACATTTCTCTTTCTGTGACTAAGGGGCTTTGGGAGATACAAAAGTGTTGTAAGCTTTTTAGTTTGGAGCTAAGTGACTTCACTTACAAGATCTGCAATTTCTCATTTGATAACTGGCAAGTCTTTCAGGCTTACAATCCCTTTCTGCTTCAGCAGCTGAGCTTGTAAATTCCTGTAAACAAGTAGGAAGGAGCATATTTGAACAACCTGTGTAATGCCACCATTTCTAAATCGTTAGGAAACAGCTTAGTGTTGTTTTCTAATGGGCATGTTCAATTTCGAATTTTCATTCATTCATGTTTTAATTTTATTTTAAAATCAGTTTCTTCAAACTTGATGAAGAAAAAACTGCTCATTAAGACCAGTTTGTGTACCAGATTTAAATTTTAATGTTCAGCTGATTTTAAAATTTCTTATCCAAAAGACATTGTTAGAATTTGTTTCAAGATGGGAAAAATTTCTCACCTTTTCAATTCTAAAATGGCTGAATGAATGTTTAATCTTTGAAACAAAAAGATTTCCCTTTAGGCAAAAACCAATGATGGGAAATTTCAGACCAAATATTTCAGAATGTTAGTGTACAAAAACAGGTAGCTGAAGATGCAAAACAATTTCCACTTGAACTATAGTAGGCATGATTGCTATAATAATGTCTTACATTTATATAGGTCCTTTTAACTGGAAAAATCCCAAAGCTTTTTACCAATGAAACAAGGTATAAAGAAGGATCATTCGCCCCACCTGTAAAATACAACCACTGGTGAAGTAGAATATATGAGAGTTGTCTACGATAGTTGCATATCCTCACTACATGATTAGGTGAAGAAGAAAATAATTCTACATTCAGCGGAAGCTAAAGCAGAAATCTTGGTGAGGAAACAATGTAATTCTGAGCTGCAGTTTGGTCAGGATGCTGAATTTGACACCTGAATATTTATAGATTTAAAAAAAAAAATTCGGGGGTGAGGGAAAATAGAGCATCGTGGATCTTCAATGGTGTTAAGCTGTCAAAACTTCTATTTGTAATATGTGTATCAGTAAAACTACAAAACAATTATTGGGTAAAAAACAAAAGGATTTAATTAAAACTAAAAGGATTTAATTAATGTTAACCTATTTAAATGTGTTGGATATGCTGCTCCTTTGGATATGAGAGAGAATTGAAAGGCTTCTGCCATCTGAACTCTGCATTCCTCTTCTGTCATTTTTTCAAGAGGGCAGGGACCCTTGACAGAATAAAATATAGAAAAGAAATATAAAAGGGACAAAAGAAATATGTTGCTATTGATGGGTTATCTTCACTGATGGAAGCTGTTTTTAAGCAATAGTTTAAAAAAAATATTCAAATCATCTTTATTAAAATCCACAAAGGAATATTTGGTTAATTTTTGTGAAAGTATATGCGTTTTATTTAATCAAATTCTTAGATATGTGCATCTCACTGCAGTAGGTGACAATTTATGGCACAATTGCCCTTGATCAAAAACAGAAATGTTATTTGGAATTCTTAATATGATAGTCTTCACTCTATTGACATAATCCATTCAGTTAACCTAAGTGCCAAGGGAAAAGGTGTGCCAAAAATACATTTGGACTAGATATTACTTCACTAAATTGCTGCTATTTATCTTTTCACTTTCCTATTTTCATATTGGCTACTAGAAGGCCTTACTTGTTGAAATAGGTAAATTATAGTCTGCGGATTTAGAGCTCAGTAATTCTTAAAATGAACACATACATTTAAAAGTACATTTGGGATGTTTAAGGCTATATCATTCTTCTGCAATCTCTCTGACTGAGGGATCTGTGCATACTAAGGTTCATAAGAGACGTATGCAAACATATCCATCAAGGGAAGGACATTTGGTTTGATTTTTTTCTTTTTGTAAAGGGCTCAGTGTATTCTATAGAAGATATGAAGCTCAAGGTAACACATGGGTCATGTTAAAGGCACAGAGGAATACCATTAGAACCAGGCATTTATAGTAAATATTGTCTAATTCTGAGAGTACAGTAAGTGAAGATTCCTTATGAGGATTTTCAAAAGTGCTTAACCACATTAGATTCCTAAACTCCCACTCAAACCCAATACATTTAAAAGACATTGGTCTGAATGAGACAAGGTAGATAAGGTAAAATCTTTTTTAGGACCAACTTCTGTTAGTGGTGGAATGTACAAGCTTTCAAGCTACACATAGCTCTTCTTCTTGGGCAAGGAAGCTAAATACAAGTTGGGCCAGATTGTTTAGCAGAAGGGCTAAGGCACGTTGGAGGTGGTCACTTGAAAGGAAGTGGGCATTTGGAGGTTAGATTGTTATGTGTAAAGGGTCTGAAGTGTGCAGTTATGGGTAGCAGATACTGTTTGTGTTACAAATTGATGTAATGATCTATGAAACCAGTGTCCCTATGAAGTCCATGGATTTTGGTGTCTGGCAGAGTTATAAACTTAAATTCCCAGGCTTGCCTTTTGAAGGTGTTGTGCAGTAATTGATATGAGCCAGGATAGTTCATCCTAGAACTAGTTCCTATCCTAGGAACTAGAATATTAGAATTCTAAAAACATGTCTGGTTTTTCTCTTTTGGGAGAGAAAACAAAAGTCCACAGAAAGCTTTTTATATCTGTTAGAATCATAGAATCATGGAATAGAATAATAGAATATTAGAGTTGGAAGGGACCTCAGGAGGTCATCTAGTCCAACCCCCTGCTCAAAGCAGGACTATCCTCAGCTAAATCATCCTGGCGAGGGTTTTGTCAAGCCTCAGCTTAAAAACCTCAAAAGATGGAGATGCCACCACCTCCCTAGGTAACCCATTCCAATGCTTCACCACTCTCCTAGTGAAAAACGTTTTCCTAATGTCCAACGTAGACCTCCCCCACTGCAACTTGAGACCGTTGCTCCTTGTTCTGTCATCTGCCACCACTGAAAACAGCCTAGCTCCATCCTCCCTGGAACCCCCTTTCAGGTACTTAAAGGCTGCTATCAAATCCCCCCTCATTCTTCTCCTCTGCAGACTAAACAGGCCTAGTTCTTTCAGCCTCTCCTCATAAGTCTTGTGCTTCAGCCCCCTAGTCGTTTTTGTTGCCCTCCGCTGGACTCTCTCCAGCTTGTCCACATCCTTTTTGTAGTCGGGGGCCCAAAACTGGACACAATACTCCAAATGCGGCCTCACTAATGCCGAATAGAGGGAAATAATCACTTCCTGCGATCTGCTGGCAATACTCTTGCTAATGCAGCCCAATATGCCACTAGCCTTCTTGACAACCAGGGCACACTGCTGACTCATATCCAGCTTCTTAGCCACTGTAACCCCCAGATCCTTTTCTGCAGAACTGTTAAGACCAAATTCTTTGAACTTGTTACAAGACCATGGCTAATGACATATGAACGACGGAAAAACCAGACCAACTTTTTACCTAACAAGAAACATTCAGCAACAATCACTCAAACTATGGCAAAAGTTGTATTAAATTGGGAAGCACTTGAGTGATGGAGCTTTTGGGCGGTCTCAGAATAGTATTTAAATCCTTACTTTCAGGTCCAGAACTTTGCAGTGGGGATCATTATTAGTTGATATAGGTTCTTTTATTCTGTATTGCTTCCTTTTTGCTCTTACCTAGAGCATTGTCTGAGATCAAGACTACCATGACTTCAGAGTATCCCATTTGTCCCTATTATACAAAACACATGAACCTGTACATAGCATTGCAAAGCTTTTCTGTTGCTTTATTTCTCCATGTCCAGGCTACCAGTGCAACATTACTGGAAGCATAAATATTACAACCATCTTTTATTCTTTGGAGATGGAGTAGATATATTTAATTCCCTAGAGTCTTGCTAGTGAGTTGGATTGTTAAGTAGCTGGCCCCCAGGAAATTATCTTCCAAGCAAGTATACAAAACCAAGCAAACTGGAGTTTTGTCAGAATTGATGGAATTAAGCCTTAATGTATAAACTATGCTATTATCTGACAGATGTAGGCTGTAGGGCAGCAACATAATGCTTTTATTATATCCTCATGTATCACTGCTTCAGTTACTTGTTCTAAACATTTCTACTGCTTTTGCTGTTTATGGTTGTATACTTCAAGATCGTTTTGCTTTTGTAAATGTTTTTCTGTTACTTCATCTCTTTAAAAATTGTTTAACAGAAGGATTACACTTGTCTTTTGCAGATAAAACGTAGTTACTTACCAGTAACTGTTGTTCTTCGAGATGTGTTGCTCAGATCCATTCCACTTAGGTGTGTGCGCGCCCTCGTGCACAGCCTTCCGGAGAACTTTTCCTAGCAGCCCCTGCAGGGGCCGGTCTCAGCGCCCCCTGGAGTCCCGCCCTTATGTGGCGGTACATATAGCGGGACCGGCCCCTCCCCTCCTCAGTCCCTTCTTTCTGCCGACTCCGACAGCGGGGACGGAGGGTGGGTGTGGAATGGATCTGAGCAACACATCTCGAAGAACAACAGTTACTGGTAAGTAACTACGTTTTCTCCTTCGAGTGGTTGCTCAGATGCATTCCACTTAGGTGATTCCCGAGCCTTACCTTGGAGGTGGGTAGGAGTCAGCGGCGAGCTGCCCTCAGCACGGCCCTGCCGACTCGCGCGTCGTCCCTTGACTGCTGGACGACAGCGTAGTGCGCAGCAAAGGTGTGCACCGAAGACCAGGTGGCAGCCCTGCAGATGTCATCCAGGGGGACCCTTTCCAGGAAGGCCGCCGACGCGGCCTGGGCCCTCGTCGAGTGGGCCGTCACCACTCCTGGGAGCTGGACGCCTGCACGCTCGTAGCAGAGCCGGATGCAGGCGGTGATCCACCTGGCGATGCACTGGGAGGTGACCGGGGAGCCTCTCATCCTCTCTGCCACCGCGACGAAGAGCTGCGTGGTCTTTCGGAGCGGCCTCGTCCTGTCCAGGTAGAACGCCAGCGCCCTCCTCACATCGAGGGTGTGCAGTCTCCTCTCGTCCTCGGACCCGTGCGGTTTAGGAAAAAACACGGGGAGGAAAATATCTTGGTTACAATGGAACCGGGAGACTACCTTAGGCAGGAACGCCGGGTGAGGCCTAAGCTGAACCTTGTCCTTATAGAACACGGTATAGGGGGGCTCCGAGGTTAAGGCCCTTAGCTCAGAGACCCTCCTGGCCGAGGTAATGGCCACGAGAAAAGCCACCTTCCAGGAAAGGATCATCATTGGACAGGTGGCTAAGGGCTCAAAGGGGGGACCCGTTAGCCTATCTAAGACCAGGTTCAAATCCCAGGGAGGCACCGGGTCACGGACCTGCGGGTAAAGCCTCTCTACACCCCTGAGGAACCTCACCGACATGGGGTGGGAGAACAGGGAACGTCCCCCCACCGGCTGGTGGAACGCCGATATGGCCGCCAGGTGTACCCTGAGGGAGGCCAACGCTAACCCCTGTAGCCTAAGCTGCAGCAGGTAGTCCAGGACCGCCTGCACGGGGGACGTACCGGGGTTTTCGCCCCGCGACTCCGACCAGCAGGTGAACCTCCTCCACTTGGCCCTGTAGGCGAGCTGCGTGGAGGGCCTCCTGCTTCCCAACAGCACGCGTTGGACCTGCTCCGAGCAGGTTCTCTCCTCCTCCGTCAGCCAGAGAGCCTCCAGGCCATCAGGTGCAGGGAGTCCAGGTTGGGATGCAGTAGCCGGCCGTGGTCCTGGGAGAGCAGGTCCGGTCTCCTCGGGAGCTCGATCGGGGGAGCGACAGACAGGTCCAGGAGCAGGCAAAACCAGTACTGCCTCGGCCACGCCGGGGCGATCAGAATCACATCCGCTCTGTCCCTCTTGATTTTCAAGAGGACCCTGGGCAAGAGCGGGAAGGGGGGAAACGCATACAGGAGGGCCCCCGTCCATTCGAGGAGGAATGCGTCTGAAAGAGAGCCCGGCTCGCGACCCCTGAGCGAGCAGAACCTCGGGCACTTCGCGTTCTGCGCTGACGCAAAGAGGTCCAGATGGGGAACACCCCACACGCGGAAAATCCTGTCCACCACCTCTGGGTGGAGAGACCATTCGTATTGAGGTAGGAATGACCTGCTGAGGCGGTCCGCCTCGTCGTTCCTGACCCCAGGCAGGTGAGAGGCGGTTAAACAGAAATTGCATCTCACCGCCAAGTCCCAGAGTCGGAGCGCCTCCTGACACAACACCGAGGAGCGCGCCCCCCCTTGCTTGTTGATGTAATACATTGCAGTGGTATTGTCTGTTAACACCTGCACCATTCTCCCCAATAAAGAGTGGCGAAACACCTCGCATGCCAGTCTGACAGCCCTCAGTTCTTTCACATTGATATGGAGGGCCAATTCCCCCCGGGACCAGCGACCCTGCGTGGTCAGACCACCGGTGATATGGGCTCCCCACCCCCGGTCCGATGCGTCCGTGATCAGGGTGACCGAGGGGGTGGAGGCCCTGAAGGGAATCCCTTCCAACACAGTCCTGGGGTCCAGCCACCAAGTCAGTGACCCCAACACCCAAGGGGGCACCGTTACCACCTTGCTCAAAGCATGCCTGCTGGGCATGTAAACCCTGGACAGCCAACCTTGGAGGGGCCTGAGCCTGAGGCGGGCCAACCTCACCACATAGGTGCACGAGGCCATGTGGCCTAACAGCTGCAGGCAGTGCCTGGCTGTAGTCGTGGGGCACCTCTGAAGCTGCGATATTATCGCTGTCATGGCTTCGAACCTCGAACGTGGGAGGGAGGCTTTTGCCTGCACCGAGTCCAGGTGGGCCCCTATGAAGTCTATGCGTTGCACCGGACGCAGCGTCGACTTCTGCTCGTTTATGAGCAGTCCCAGAGCATGGCAGGTGGACTGGACGAGAGAGACCGCCTCGCACACTTGCGACTTGGTCTTGCCCCTGATTAACCAGTCGTCCAGGTAGGGGAATATCTGGACCCCCCTGCGCCGCAGGAAGGCCGCCACCACCGCCATACACTTGGTGAACACTCTGGGGGAGGAAGACAGGCCAAAGGGCAAGGCCGTAAACTGGTAGTGGCCACCAGCTACCACAAACCTTAGGTACCGCCTGTGGGCGGGAAGGATGGAGACGTGAAAGTACGCATCCTTCAGGTCGAGGGCGGCAAACCAGTCCCCTGGGTTTAGAACGGGAATGATGGACGCTAGGGATACCATGCGGAACTTCAGCTTTCTTATGAACCTGTTGAGCCTGCGTAGGTCCAATATAGGCCTGAGGCCTCCGTTGGCCTTGGGAACGAGGAAGTACCTCGAATAGAATCCCCTCCCCACCTCGAGTGGTGGAACCACTTCTATGGCTCCTTTGACTAGGAGGGATTGAACCTCCTGAAGGAGTAATTGCTCGTGAGATGGGTCCCTGAAGAGGGACGGGGGGGGTGGGGAGTGGGGAGGGGAGGCCAGGAGCTGAAGGGCATATCCCCAGCGCACGATGTCTAGGACCCACTGGTCCGATGTTACTTCCCGCCACAGGCCGAGATACGGCTTGAGCCTGTCCAGGAAAGGCGGGGAACCCAGGGAACATGAGACGGTGCCACCCTCGGAGACACCGTCAAAATTGTCTCTTCCCCTTAGGGCCCTGAGAGGGTCCTTTAAAGGAAGAGGAGGACGGGGGCGGGCGATCGCGCCGTCCAGAGCCCTTGGTCCTATCCCTGCCCCTTGCGGTGGGGAAGGGCCTAGGCTGCGGCCTAGACTGCTGCCGCTGACGTTGCGGCGGTTGCTGCGGCTGCTGGCGACTCTGCAGTCTAGCCGCCTGGGGCGTGTACAGGCCCAAGGAGCGCAACGTTGCCCTCGAGTCCTTGAGAGCGTGCAGCTTCTCGTCCGTCCTCTCCGAAAAGAGGGCGGCTCCATCGAAGGGTAGGTCCTGGATGGACTGCTGCACCTCCAACGACAAGTCTGTGGACTGCAGCCACGCTGCCCGCCTCATTGCAACGGCGGAGGCCATAGCCCTGCTGGCTGTGTCTGCGGCGTCCGATGCAGACTGCAGGGCCGCACTTGCCACAGACAACCCTTCCTCCAGCACCAAACCAAAGTCCACTGCCTGGTCTGGAGGGAGAGACTCCGAAAACCTCCTTAAGGAGTCCCATAGGTTCAAATTGTACCTGCCGAGGAGGGCCTGATGATTGGCCACCCTCAGCTGAAGCGCCCCAGTAGAATAGACCTTCCTACCGTAAAGGTCCAGCCTCCTGCCTTCCTTATTTTTAGGGGAGGCAGTCTGAGCACCCTGCCTGTCTTTTTGGTTGGCGGCATCCACCACCAAAGTACCCGCGGCAGGGTGCGCATACAAGTACTCGTGCCCCTCGGCTGGCACGTAGTACTTCTTCTCGGCGCCCTTAGAGGTCGGGGCAACCGAGGCAGGGGTCTGCCAGACTGACTTAGCCAGGCGCAGGACCCTCTCATGTACGGGAAGGGCCACCCTCGTTGGTCCCTGGGCCCCCACACGGCCGAAGAGGGGGTCCACCTCTTCCTCTAAGACCTTGACCTCAAGGCCAAGGTTCAAAGCCACCCGCTTTAGAAGCTCTTGGTGGGCTTTAAAATCAATGAGCGGGGCTCCTTGGTCTCTTACCGCCGCCTCATCAGGCGATGAGGAGTAAGAAGGGCGGCGGGGCCCAGTGGAGGGTCCCTCCCCAGGGTCCTCCTCCACCTCCTCTTCCCCAGAGGAGCGGTCACCCTCCTGCACCGAAGGTGCTTGCTGAGTTTGGGTGACAGAGGCAGGGGCCGACCTAGTTCCCTGCCCCATCTGGGCCGCCCACTGGGCCCATAACGGCCACTGCCAGGGTCCCTGTGGCCAGCTCAAAGGCGGCACCGGTGCCGAGGGCAAAGCCGGTGCCGCAACAGTCGGTGCCGGTGCCGGTAGCAGTATTGGGTCCGGTGCCGGCTGCGGTGCCGGCTGCGGTGCCGGCTGCGGTGCCGGTTGCGGTGCCGGCTGCGGTGCCGACGACCATACACGTTCCTGACGTCGAGTCCGGGACCCCGAGTCAGGAGAACGCAGGCGGTGATGACGCCGGGAAGGAGCGCTCCGAGATCCGCCACGCGACGACCTCGAGGAGCGACTCTGACTTCGGTGCCGACGAGGCGACGCCGAAGAAGAAGGCGACCGGTACCGGGAAGTCTTTCGCCGCTTTGATGCTGGGGAGCGGTGCCGAGAACGCCGTCTCGGTGCCGAGTCAGAACTCGACGACGAGGAGAGGTGCCGCGACGAAGAGCGATGTCCGGAGCGGTGCCGGGACCTGGAACGGTGCCGGGAGCGGTGCCGGGACCTGGAGCGGTGCCGGGAACGGTGCCGCGACGCGTCGTCCGAGGACGAAGATGGAGAGGAGCTTCCGAGCTCGACTCTCCTGCGTCGGGTGGTGGGCGGCCTGTCCACCGGTGCCGGGGCCGCCCACCCTTCGGGGCCCCCCATCGCGGGTTTGCCCCGGGAAACGGGCCCTGGCTCTCTCCGGTGAGAGAGTGCCGGAGGCGTAGGCAGCTCCAACAAAGCCTGAGCCGCCTCGATAGCCTCCGGCGTCGAAGGGTCCCGTATAGGGGGTCCCCCACTTCCAGGAGTCGGGGGAGCCTCCCTAGTAAGTGTCGGTGCCGGGGCCGGTGCCGGAGCAGGGGCCGGTGCCGGAGCAGATGCCGGCGGCACGTCCATGAGGAGGAGCACCTCCGAACTCGACCCCGGCCGCTCCTGCGGTGCGGGGGAGCGCTGCAAGCGTGGATGGCGCTTCTTCCTCTTCGGCACCGAGACCCCCGGTGCCGGAGGCGCACTCCGCACCGAAGACACACTCGGTGCCGGAGTAGTCCGCGATGGCTCGGACGCCGGACTTAACGCGGACTCCATCAGAAAAGCCCTAAGCCTCACTTCACGCTCCCTCTGAGTCCGAGGCTTAAAGGACTTACAGATACTGCACCGGTCTCTCCGGTGCAGTTCCCCCAAACACCGCAAACAACGGTCATGGGGGTCGCTAGCTGGGAAGGCCTTGCCGCAGCTAGCACATGGCTTGAAGCCCGGCGAACCCGGCATAGCCGGGACGCCTTGAGCCCGAAGGCTCCCTAACTAACTAAAAACCCTCACTAACTAAAAACTAACTTAGTTCAGGGTGAACTGATAAACTAACTACTCACTTTTAAAGGAGAAACACAAACTGTTGAAGAGCAGGGGTAGTTCTCAACTGGCCGTCACGGGCGGAAAGAAGGAACTGAGGAGGGGAGGGGCCGGTCCCGCTATATGTACCGCCACATAAGGGCGGGACTCCAGGGGGCGCTGAGACCGGCCCCTGCAGGGGCTGCTAGGAAAAGTTCTCCGGAAGGCTGTGCACGAGGGCGCGCACACACCTAAGTGGAATGCATCTGAGCAACCACTCGAAGGAGAACTGATTATTTACTTTTTAACTTGCAGATCAAATTCACTCAGTTTACAAGTAAAAGGTAGAGGTATTGTTAACTGTCAGTACTGCAAACTCAGCCTCGGATCTGAGAATCAAGCTGGATTCTTTTTTACTCAAGGATCATCAACTATTAAAGATTCTGCAGCTCAAAGCTTGCAAATGTGTAAACAAAGGCAGATTTTGGCCCAGCAAATCAATATTAAAAAATTCTTTTGATTTTTGCATGAGTCAGATTAGAATCAGACTCCCTCACCCATAGCTCTGCAGAGCTAATGGGAGTAAAGTAAGAAGATATTGTCACTAAAGTGAGCAGCTATGCCTCTAAATGCATAGAGGGAGCAGTACTGGTGAGTAATGTGTTACTACTTTTACAGGCATTTTTAGCAGAAACATACTGCTTGATTCCATCACAATATTTTAAAGTAACTCTTTCTTGAAGGTTAAAAGTCAATTTTTCCAAGAATATTTACCTAATATAGATCAGTGGAATGTTCACTCATATGTGCAGTAAAAATTAAACAAAAAACTGCAAATTGTGTGCACTTTTATCCATTTCACTTGGGCAGCCTTGTATCAGAAAAGCTTTGCACCAGTTTATGCAAGTACTTACGTTTGGTATAATAGGGACAAAAGGGATATTATCTGCCATGCTAGCAGCTTTGATCTCTGACGATTCTCCAAGTAGAAGAGTAAGCAAAATGGAACAGAAGAATCTGTTCACAGCAGTGGCACTCCTTATTAGTGGTCATTTGTTCATGGAGAGAGAGAAATATGTGCATGTCCACCCCTGCTACTAAACAATTCCTTAATGATTTTGATTCTCTCCCTGAATTGCCACTAATTTGTCTTCATCTTTATGATGATGCCACTCTCCCACATTGCAAGTTCCAATGTATAGAATTTAATTTGATGTTCATCATTATCTCTTGGTCTCTCTCTCAGAGCTAGTGCTTTCAAAGTGTTTTCACCTCCCTTCCATTGGACATTTTGTGGTTTAGATTATTTTTTTCCTGATTATGCATTGGCTTGCATTTTCTAGGTTGAATTTCATTTTGATTTCCTTCTTGGATTTCTAACCACTCAAGGTCTTTCACACCAGTGCTTTCTCAGATTTTTAGTAAAATCTGCTAATATACTTAATGTGGTGTTTATAACTTTTTAGATTCTTAAAGAAAATATTAAATAACACAGTACCATCCCTGCTGTGCCCCACTAGGGACATGATCCAAAGCCCAGGCCCTAGGTATCTCCACACAACACTGAGTCAGAAGCAAGTAAACCTATACCATTTCTGGCAGGTGTTTGGCTAAGATGTTCTTAAAAACCTCCAATGATGGGGATTGCATAATCTCCCTAGGAATTTATTCCAGTAATAGACAAGAATAGAAAAAAATGTTTTCATCTTAACAAGCATGAAGAGCTCTCACACAAGTGTAAAGCTTATAAATTAAACCATTTTTCTTATAAAATCCTCCACCATATACTTTATCTTAGAGTTATTTACCCAATTTGTTTGATTTCTCTTGGATGTATTATTGATCTGTGTTTATTTTGTGGTCTCTTGTTTGAAAAACTTTAAAATTAGGTCAAGAAACCAAGAGCTGAAGTTGAATAAATTCTCATTGTCAATGAAGTTGATAAATTACTATTTATCACTACTCTCTGTGTGATGTCTTTCAATCAGTTTGAGACGTTGTAATCTTGGCCGTCTACTAGCCAATTTGAATTCCTTTTTTAAGATTACATGAGTGTTCTGAATATCAAGTGCATTACAGTTACTGAATTCCCTTCACCCACTGGTTTTGAAACATCTTTTTGAAAAAGCAATCAGGTTCCTTTGGCATGATTTGTTCTTCTTAAATACATATTGTTTGTTGCTTATGGTTCCATTTTTCTCTAGAATTTTACAGATTTTTTTGTGTGAAGAGGTCAAAGAGATGTGTACAATGGCAGAAAATATTTTATTTAAAAAAAATACTGTCTGTATGTAACATTTGAGCTGGAACAGTGTAATTGTGTGATTCCTTCACACCTAGTGTTGAACTGGGGTTAGAAGACCAGTTTCCAATTTAGCCCCTCAGCATGCTTAGCAGACCACTTTTCCAATTTAGCACCTCAGCAAAGTGTGCTATTCCAGATGCCAACTACTTTTTCTTCTGCTTTTCAGTGCCTTCCTGCTGAGTGATAAATCTTTGTGATATTTTGGCATATTGGTCTGAGGAGCCTGGATGCATTTTCCTGTGTGTTTTCCTGAGCTTTGGGGACTGAATTATACCTGTCATAAGTTTCCAACCCATATCCATGTATTGCCTTACTGACCTTACCATTACAAGGTACAGACATTGCTATATAAAAG
This sequence comes from Mesoclemmys tuberculata, assembly GCA_007922155.1. Taxonomy (NCBI): domain Eukaryota; kingdom Metazoa; phylum Chordata; order Testudines; family Chelidae; genus Mesoclemmys; species Mesoclemmys tuberculata. The sequence continues at coordinate 4,087,875 of ML675610.1, forward strand.
GAATATCCATCTATCTCCCTTTTGGCTCTGCCTCCACAATACGATAGGTGTGACACACCAGATTCTCATTATTTATGGAAGAAAGTATTTTACAGTTGAAATTACTTGAAATAGACATGCAGCAAAGTTTTAAAAAACCAAACAAAACCCTCTCTTTGCTCACACCAGCTTTTTAAAGAAACATTGTGTCTGATTAGGTATACAACTGGCCATCCAGAGAGAAATCACATCTGTAGTAAAGTGTGGTTTAAATTGCAATTTCAGTCCTGAATCTTATATCTCTGCATTAGAGGTTATGAAATTATTTCATCCCTGCTATTGAAATCCAGTAACTATGGAATATTTGCAATATTTCATTGAAGTCTGCACAGCTTGTTTTCCACAGAAGAGCCTTAACTGGTTTTATTCTCTGATAGGACTCTCATGTGTTTTTAGAGAAGAAAGATGGTTTTATGGAGCTGGGCTTGAACTCAGAAGTCCTGAGTTCCAATTCCCCATTTTGTCACAGATGGCTTATCTGACATCAGCCAAGTCACTTAAACTCTGGGCGTCAGTGCCCCCATCAGTAAGATGGACATAATAATACTGCTTCTCCCACCCTTGCGTGTCTTAACTGATTGGATTGTAAGCTCTTCAAGATAGGGACTGCTTCTTAGTCTATACAGCACCTAGTATAGTATAGTGGGTTCAATGATCTCAGCTGGGGCCTCCAAGGACTACTGTAATCCAAGTAAATAATAATAATATGCAAAGGTGCCTATTTCAAAATAATACTAATGCCAGTTTTGAACGCTTAAGGGCTTAATATGGCTCTTACAAATCTGTAAATAAGTTTAAAGCCTGATTTGTGTTCATGACTAGAAAAAATGTTTGTTATGCAGAAAACAATTTAAAATATTTTATGGAAATTTAATTTTTCTAAAGAAAAATCTTCAAATAAGTCCTGAAATTCTGGAAACCTCTTGCCAAGGGATTCATGTGAGCCGTGTTGTGCTCTCCTGAAGACAACAATGCTAGGGAATTGTTTATGTGGGCCTTGACCACATTTTAGTCATTTTGAGAATGAAATAGGTTTTATTGTTCTGATACGTACAGAATGACTCATTCTGTAAATTAATGGGAAACCATTACCTGAATTTCAGCTACATTTAGGAGACAAAAATCTACACAGGAGCATTCAACACGAGTTAATCTGATTGTCCAACATCTAGTAGCAATGAGGTATATTTTTTAATCATAGAATATGATGGGCATTCTCTTCATATTGACTTCATGCATGTATGCTGCTCCTGGAGTTTGCGGATATTTGTATTAAACGGAAGGTAAAGAGAAAATAGAACAACAAATCCCTAATCTAGGTGCTGGCACTTGGACAAAAACTGTTTAAAGTGTGTCAGGATAAATTGTGGGGCTTCTCTGATATTTGACGGAAAATATATACTAATTTTATGGAACAACATTCTGGAACGTAAGTACTGGAGAAATCCCAAAATGGAATGTGAATGAAGGTGCAGACAGTCTCCTACTCTTCCCCACTCTTGCTATCACCCAGTATTCTCTGCTTTTAGAGAGTCTTCACATGCACTGCTATCTGGATGCTCCACTGGGTGACTTTGGGCAAATCACGTCACCTCTCTGCATATCAGTTTCCTTGTCTGTAAGATGGGGCTAATAATACTGAGCTCAATGGTAAAGTAGAACTGCTACTAATGAAAAGTGTTGCATGAAAACTAGGTGGTATTATTTATTAACTTCTTTAAAAAGAGGTTTTAATAATTAATTTTTAAAAGTACTGAAGCATAGGCTAAGGTGTATATGCATGAGAGCAAGTGCCATGTCCAAAGGTCACCAATCTTCCTGACAGATCCAATAGTGAAGTATAATGGAAGAACCTCTGCAAGGTGGGTGGATATCATAGCACAGATGCTTCTCAGGACATTTTCTAGAGTGATGCTTAAGGGGCTATGTTTCCAAAATCTGGCCTCCCTTTTAGTGCCTGCAGTTATTTATGGGTACAGTTTATACCAATGACATCTATGTACCTGACTGAACCTGCAAATACTTAAATATGTAAATGCCTAAATTGCAGCTGTAAATAACAAGAGTCAGCCAAATTATAGATTTAAAGAAAAGGAGGCCCAATTTAGAGCAGACCAAAAATTACCTGTTTTGTACCAAATGGTATTTAGGTTTGAGAATACGTACAAGAACTAACATGAGAACTGCTCTACTATGAAATCTTAACTGAGATTAACTGGGGGGTAGACAGCAGTTTGTTAGTGAGGGGCAGGTTAGTGAGATCCCTTGTATGTATCGCATCTCAGATAAATTAAATTTTGTGCATGTTACCTTAAGTAATAAGATACAATATGAGAAACCTGGTGGTGTGTATTGAGGACATACATAGTTGCACTACAAGTATCATGGCCTCCAGTGCTGTTACAAATAATTCATATTCTTGAATGCATTATTGATATTTTAGAATGGGTTAAAAACTAGTATTTTATACTTTGCAAAAAATACTGTTTTAGTGCTTCTGAAAGGTACCAGAATGACAACTCTGGAGACTTGCCTCCTCCAGTTATCCACGTAGGGATATTATGCAATGGTGTCCTGAACTATAACTGGAGTCCCTAAGGGCTATAACTATACAAATAATAGTAGTAGTAATAGATTGTGAAGCATGCCATTCCAAGTTATAATGTTATATGCTACGAGAAAAATTGATACCCCTGACCTGAAGTCAATGGGACTACTCATGCTGAAAGTTAAGTGTATGCATAAACGTTTGCAGGATTGGATTTTTTTTGTTATTGCCTTTATGTATCAATGTCCTCCATCCCATTACTTTATAGTACTACTTTTAGAACCGCTTAATCACATTTTTCATATTGATATATCTTTGTTATAATTAATCTGCTTCTAAAATACTAGCTGGCAGCATAACTGCATATAAAATTCTTTTTAATTCCAGAATATAAATAGCACATTAGTAACAATGAATAAGGAGCTATAATCTATAACTATAGCTATTTCTTCATGGCACGCCAATAACTGATGTTGTGCTCTTATTTATGTTGTTCGTTTGCCTTTTTCATTGTGATCAACTTTTTTACATTAAGAATTCATACACCAGGAAAGGTCAGCAGCCAATCAAAAGTTCAATCTCTCATATGTAATTTACCTAACCCATTTTATCATAGTACAGCAGTTGTGTTGTTGACACCTTTTGACAGACTGACAATATCCTGAACAAACCATATGGAATTAAGATAAACTTTATTGAATTAAGTTAAACCTTTGGGGTACATTGTATTAAAAATGCAGTTGTGAATGTAGAGTTGTGGCTTTGTATGTACCTTCTCTAATAGGGCAGGGAGATGCTAATGTATTTCAATGTAGTCAACCATCATCAGACTGGGGTGATATGCATATATTAGTTCAAACTGGATTCTCCAGAGATACACAGACAAAGAAAAGACTTTTGGATAAAAGCTTGGATTTTAACCTGACTTAGGGCCTTCTTTCTGATCCAGCAAACAGAGAGGACCTCTGGTCTGTGGAAGCCACCAGTCCTTAGGGGAGGATTGGAAGGTCTTGGTCTACTGAGGCCTTATAAGACAGTGTGGTGGTTCTGAGCTGAAGCTCTGACAACCTTGTAACCACAAAAAAACCCCAAGACCTTGGGACATGCTTGATAAGCTTTTTAGCATGCATGTAGGTTCTTTTATTGTTTTTCATATTTTCTCTATAGTGCTTTTATCTTAAGAATAAAGCAGGCTTGGTTATAAAGAACTGTATGGTAATTTATATCAGTAGCAATCGCTCTGTTCTGTTATCAGTCTCTTAAGAGAAAGCAAGCAGGTCTGTTTAGGCAGACTGTCTTTGCTGAGAATAAGATAATGAAGGCAAGAAACTGTTAGAGCTGGATATACCCTATCAGAAAGGAGTAAGATGCGAGTCTCCACCCAGAAAGGCAACGACTGGGAGGCTAGAAGTTGTTTTTTCTCCCATCGCTGACAGAACACATCTGTTTCAGTTCATCATTCAATTGGAGACAGGTTTGCCAATATCAGACCAGCTCCAGGCATCTGAGAAATTTGAAAAACCTCATCTGTGAGGGGTCCCTTAAATCTAAAGAGGCCCTCAATGGAGCAGTCTGTCGTTTATTTTACATAAATCATAAGGATTCCAGTCTGACTCACATCATTATACTTTCAATGAGCTGCTTTTCCCCTCCCCTTTACATGTGTTATTGTACTCTCCGTATAATGATGAGGATTGTCTCGAGGTAGCAAAGAACTGTTGATTATTCCAATTGAGCTATATTAATGTAATCTACATCTTTGTCATCTCCCTTTATCCATAAAAAATGGAGTTGGAAAACAGTAATAGCAACCAAAAGCCTACCAGCATTTGCGGGGTCCCCACCGCATAACATATAAAAGTGAAATTTCCATTTGCTTGGACACTTTTTTCTAACGCAGAAAGAATAGACATTTTCCATTTAAAAGCTTATATAGCTGATTCAACCTGCTTAGAATTATAGAAGGATCAATCTACCCTTACCCATTCCATTTAATGTTTTGATTTTTTATAAAACTTTTTTTGAATTTATTCTGTATTTCATGTTTTTCACTTTTATAACTCAGTCAGTTGCATTTATTTCTGGAAAACAAAGTTCTTTGCACATTGCTTATCCAGCAGATGCATGTTCCCTATTTTTTTCTATTGCATTCAGGGTCTTTTTAAGGATGGGAGCTGAAATAAGTGTGACTAGAGTGTATGTGAGAAATTGGTAGAGCAAATGGAATGTATTATATAAATTTATTTGACATGACGCTTGCTCTTACCTAGCAGTTTTTTGTTGTTCACTTTGCTGACAGGGCAGATAGGAATAAGTATGTCTTTTTGATTTTAGGTGATTAAATCCCATTGGGGTGTTAATGGAAATGCAGACTTGTCAAGAATAGAAGATACACTACCGCAGGTGGTATTGTTGACCAAATATATGTTGAACAAATATGATTTTATTTTTTATTTATTATGGTTTATTAAAATAACCCTGCTGGAATTTTAGGTTTCAAAGCTCTTCTTTGAAAAGAGACTATGTACAAATGGTGCCTTCTACCTCAATAGATCTACCCTCTCTGCATATTGAACTCCTGTTTGCCACACAAAGGGAGTAGATCTCTGATGGCAATTAGTCTTTGCTGAGGAAAACTACTTAAATTGTGGAACTCTATTGGGGCCGAATTTGGCCTGCAGGACTTTATCATGGGTGACAGTTCATGAGAAGGAAAATGTCCAACTACTTGATTCTCAGATCTCAGGGAGAATTTGTTGATCTGTCAGTTGATTTGAAATAGTTGAGAGAGATGATGAGCATGGTATAAAATAATCATATTGAAAACCAGTGCTAGGCATACACTGGAGGAAGATGAGCAGAAGGAGCCTAGATAGGCAAAAGGATGAGAGAGCTGGGGAGGACAATAGAAAGATGAAAGAAGAAGAAAGGCCTGGGATCAAGATGAAAGTGGGAAATGCAAGGGAAAAAAATGGGACAGATTAGACAACAGAATAGTATTAATGTTGATTAAGTGATTTAACATAGAAGACATGCAAGGAGCACCCCAGAATAGACTGGGATGACAGCATTGGTCATGCCTTAAACAACATTTGACAGGATAAAAAGGAGTCAGACTGAGAAGTGATATAAGCTACAGCATTATATCTGATTCAGCTTTGCAATGACTAAGGCTCTGATCCTGCAATAAATTCTACATGGCTGTACAGTTCTGCCTATGTGAAACTCAGTGTCAGATTAGGCCTAATGGAGGTGCACTGCCAGCATAGAATGGAGCCCAATATTATATTTTGTAAAACTGATGTAAATGCTAAAAGTTAATGGTACCACCATCCTTCAAGTGACCTCCTTTTCACTTGGCCAGTTGTCTTGTAATTTAGTGAGCACTTTTATTTATCTTTGACAGATTCATCTTCAACTTGGTGGATATTGTTTTCACAGGGAATTTGATTATGCCCCTTCTACTTTTGACACATATTTCATTTTCAGTGTTGTAAGGCTGCATCAGTGGTTAATGGAAGTAATGGTGTGTTTTGATGGGGGTAACATGTGAGTCATTGTAGAAAATTTTGGTCATGTCACAGCTTAATGAGTGATTAAAAATTTAAAAGTGACCTTGAAAAACATTTAAAATGTTTAAGCTGTTCCAGATGACTGGATGGAAGCTAATGTAACACTGATTTCTTTATTTTATTTTATTTTTTAAAGGCTCCAGAGTCAATCCTGGCAATTACAGCCACTAAGTCTAATTTAAGTACCAGGCAAATTGGCTGAAACTATAGTAAAAGAACATAATTATCAGACATGTAGATGAACACAATATTTTGGAAAAGAGTCAACACAGCTTTTGTAAAGGAAAATCATGCCTAACTGATCTATTAAAATTCTTTGATAGTGTTGACAGGGATGATCCAGTTGATTTATAGTACGCTTGGATTTTCAGAAAGCCTTTGATGAAGTTCCTCACCAAAGGTTATTAAACAAAGGACGCAGTCATGGGATAAGAGGGAAGGTCCTCTCATGGATAAGTAACTGTTTAAAAGACAGGAAACAAAGAGTAGAAACACATGGTCAGTTTTCACAGTGGAGAGAAGTAAGTCGAAAACTGACTACAAAGAGTTATAAAAAGGATCTCACAAAACTGGGCAACAAAATGGTAGTTGAAATTCAGTGTTGAAAATTCAGGTAGTTGAAATTCGGTGCACAGTAATGCCTGTTGGAAAACATAATGCCAACTATATGTATAAAATGATGGAGTCTAAGTTATCACTCAGAAAAGAGATCTTGGAGTCATCATGGATGTTTGTCTGAAAACATCTGCTCATTTTGCAGTAGCAGTCAAAAAAGCAAGCAGAATGTTAGGAACCATTAAGAAAGGGCTAGATAATACAACAGAAAATATCATATGCCACTATATAAATCCATGGTATGTCCACACCTTGAGTAGTGCATGTAATTCTGGTTGCCCTGTATTAGGCTTGGTCTACGCTGCCATGCTGGGTCAACAGGAGATACTTAAGCTATGAACTGTAGAATGCGTATCTCCCATCAACTTGTCAACTTTGACTTGCTGCAGTATCTCCACTGGGCTGCGCTGATGGGAGACACCCTCCGGTTGACTCAGCCTTACACTTTTTGCGGGGGTGGATTTACGTCGTCGACTGGAGAGTACTTCCAGAATTGATTGATCGGGTCTTCGCTGCCCGCTCAGTTGATCCCGCTGCATCGTTCCAGGAGTGCCGACACTGCAGCAGCAGTGTAGACATAAGATAAATTAGAACTGGAAAAAGTACATTAGAAGGGCAACAAAAATGGTTAGGAGTATGGAACAGTTTCCATATGAGGAGAGATTAAAAAGGCTCAAACTGTTCAGAGGAGAAAAGAAATAACTAAGGGGGGAGATGTGATAGAAGTCTATAAAATCATGAATGGTGTGGAGAAGGTGTATGAGGAAGTATTAGTTACTCCTTCACATAGCACAAGATATGTGGTCACCCGATGAAATTAAAAGGCAGCAGGTGTAAAACAACCATAAAGAAGTACCTCTTCACAGAATGCACTGTCTAGCTGTGGAACTAATTGCCATTGTATGTTGTGAAGGCCGAAAGGATAGCTGGGTTCAAAAAAAGGATTAGATAAGTTCATGGAGGATAGATCCATCTATGGCTATTAGCCAAGGTGGTCTGGGATGCACCTCCTGGCTTTGAGTGTCTATAATCTTCTGATTGCTAGAAGCTGGGGTTGGATGACAGAGGAGAGAGCACTCAGTAAATTACCGTTCTGTTAATTTCCTCTGAAGCATTTGGCACTGGCCACTGTCAGAAGACAAGATACTGGGGTACATAGGCCATTGGTCTGAACCAATATGGTCATTCTTTATGTTGAGACTTCTCTGCTTAAAGAGACTACTACAGCATTTGACTTCACAAATTTAAGTTTTGTAACCTCTTTATGTTGTTTTTTTTTTAACTCTGTTTTCTGCAATTCACACACCTCCATTGTCATGCTTGTTCATTAACAAGACTGTTCCGTTATTTCTGATGTTTGGCAAAATAATTTTGCCCTTATTTTCTGATATATTTACTTTCTATTGAGATAGAAATACAGGAAAGGGAGTGTAAGAATATACTCATCTTTTCTTTCCACTTTTCCTTCTCTTCTCATTTGAGGTGCCAATTACTTACACAAAAATCCTAGAAAGGTTATAACATGTATCTAACCTTTTGAAGGTATAGTTCACTCAATCACTGAAATTCAAAATTGTTTTTTGTTAAGGGGATATGAAACTGTTACTATATGCCATTCTTTATTGAAAGAATTTGAGATTTCATTAATTTATGTGTAGGTCAGTGAATATAAAGAATTAACCTTATGTTAACCTATCCTATTGGCTTAGAATCTAGATCACACTACCCTTCTGTGCTTTTCCTCTGAGCTGTACTGCATGGAAGAAGCAAAAACACAGAGAGTGGGGGTTAGGAACTAGCTGTGATGCTGCTATTGGCTGGGGGAACATGAAGAAGGAGCCCCTCCATGTATTTGGCTGTGAATATGTGGATTTAGAGATCCAGGATCCATAGAAAATTCTGGCCCTGTCTGTATTCTTGCTTCCATAATTGTCCTTACTGCTTCCCTGGGAGATAAAATAATGCTAATCTCAAAAGCTGTGGCCCTTTAGTATTATATTTTTCTTTCATATGTTTGAATGAAAGAGGGGAACATAGGAGCCAACAGCATGTGCATTCTCTAGACTATTACAATATTATAAGAGAAGGGTATATTGGGGGACCCACATGGAAGGTATACCTATCATCTACAGAGACAGTAAGTTGTGTTACAAATGTGTGTGGACTGTCATATCTGAAAGGGGACACTTCCCTATTATTTCACATACAGACATGCCACATGCGACTTTGAGACAGGAGCTTTCATTTACTATGGTGGAATTTTTTTGTTTTTTAAAGTGCTTAGCATAATAGGGCCCCAGTACAAGTGAGGGCCTGAAGCATTATTGCATTATAAATTATTATGACTAATGATGAAACTGTGCTATTTCACATGGAACAAAATGGTGCGTTTCATGGAGCAACATTTAATTTTCATAAGCCTATTTTAATGGCCAGCATCAACTGAACAAAGCTTTTGATAAAATGCTAAAAATGTTTCAGTACATACCTAAAGGAAGAAACAAAGGTTTTTTCCACTCATCATTTTGCTGTTCGAGCATTTACTTTAAGAGTAATACATTCTCTAAGGGTTAAGGGCAGAAAGACTGTCTTATAAGCTCTTGAATTCTCTTCCTACCCTCCACTTCTGAATGTTTTAGTCCCCACAAGCAGCTGAAATCAGGACACTGGATCTGCAGGCTTGACAGTTGAGGGTAGCAAGGAGTGAAGGAAAGACAAAACTCAAGAACTGGAGAAAAGGGACCCCGCAGCCTTCCCTAACCCTTGAGAAAAACAGAGGCTGTTCACTTTGGGAAAACTGTGCCATCTTTCTCTCCCAGATGCATTCAATGGTCTGGTCTGAAGGCTGAACCTAAGAGTAGGCCAGATAGCACTGAGCAAACTCCACCTACACCTGCCATCTGTCCTCTCTCATTTCTACATCAGCAAGATCATAGTTCACCCCCATCTCTGAGCTTTCTCTCTGGATATGTGCAGAAAATGAAAAACTGGCAAAAGGTCTGGTCTCCACCTCTTTCAAAAGAGTCTAGGTTTTTCTTGGAAGCTGGCCAACTTTACATTGACTTCAAATCTATGCTGATAGGGTAATTAGTCTTACGACTTCAAAGTAAAATCTCACAAGTCCAATATGAAAAACATATGCTATTTATATAGCGTTTATGCATAAATTGGTTTTTTTTTTCCTGTTTCACTCGTGAGTATGTTGATCCATCTTCTCAGTATCAAATTGTGAAAAAGTTAATACAGGATTGTTTTCCTTATTTATTGTAATACAGAACTTTTTTTTCAAAAACTAATGCAGTGGAGAATCTACAGGGATTTTAGAATACTACTTCTGAGATACTAAGTTTTATTTAACTTGATGAAAATCTTCAGTCCTTTAAAAACATGGACGTATTGGTTACTCATATTTTGAGTCACTTAAAAAATAAAATGCATTCTGGGAGTGATTAGGTGAATAGCAGTGTCATTTTATCCAAGAGGAGAAAGCAGAAATAGCAGTCATACTGTGATGATTGAATGCATCAACGCAGGGTGGGGCTGCAAAAAAAGAATTAAAAAAAATGGGAACAGTTTATTTTAGTGTGTGGGGAAAAAATAGATTTTACAACTACTCTATAAAAGCACAAGAGTAATGTTACAAGTCAGAAGCATAACTCAAAAAGGTCAGTCCTCAGAATTCTTCATACTGTAAGAACTGTAAGCTAAGTTTCATTCTGCCTGATTAGATACACTTTGAAGCTGAAACACCATTCAATATTGTCTCAGTAGTCTTTCTTTTCCCCCACGTCCCCATTGCTTCCCACCTGGCAGGAGACTTCAATCATTGCTTGTATCAAACTTTTGCTTGATCGTCTTAAATTCACTCTTTTTACAAATGGAACACTTGTAAAGTCATACAATATTTGTACAGTTTAATTATTCTCATTTAAAAAAAAAAATAAAGCATTATTACTTCAGTCAACAATCTGACAAAGGATATGACCTTTGGCAGATAGACCCAACAGAGCTTTACTATCTCTGTTTTTTTGTGAATGCTTCAACAGTAATAGACACAATCTTTGGAAAAGGCTTCTGAAAAATTACTCATCAAAGTATACCATTAACAACAAAAAATTTGGTCTTTCCTCTGAAACATTCTAGTAGATAAGTAAGAAATGGATGATGGGAAAACAATACTGATAATGAATTTCAAAAGTCAATTATGGGAAAGAGAACTTTTCCATTGCACGCCTCTCATAAGATATGCAGTGCTTTTTATAATGTTGACAGTGAATTTCCAATGCTGTCAGTTGAACTCATTCTACCCAGTTCTTCTGGAAACATTGTTTTTCAGAACGCCCAGGAATTCAAGAGCTTAAAGGTATCTACTGTTTTATAACTCATTTTGTAGACATTTATTTAGTAAACTAGTTCAGATCATTTGGAATTACACTAAACTAAAATATATGGGCTTTGCAAAACACGTAATATAACAACATTCGTATCTTGAAGAGCTTTCAAATTTAAAATTTCAATTTCAATCCATAAAGACAAATCCAGATGCTCAAACAGCAACAAGATTGTGTTAGCAATATGTTTTTGTTCTGTTTTGTTCGTTGTGTGTGATTGTATGACAATGCAGGTGAATTTGTATAAAATACAAGTTTAATTAAAATTTTCCTTAAAGGGACACCGTAGAGATTACAATGCAAAACTTTCTTCTGTCCCCTCAGATGTAAATATCCACTGATGGAGGAAAGCTAACTCTCCAAAACAAAAGCTGCAACACAGAAATTTGAAACTAGGTAACCAGTTCCCATCAAATCTAGAACAGAAGGTTGGTTTTATAGATTCTGGGTATAAACTAGGTTTCATGTTACAGAGTCTGATCCAAATCTCATTGAAACCCATGGTAGTGTGTCCATTAATGTCTGTGGTCTTTGGAAAAGACCCATAAAGTAATATTTTACTTTTAATATTTTACGTCTTGTGGCCCTTAGTTATTTTTTTCTTTGAAAGTTAACTCTGTCCATATGAGACACAAGCACGTGTGTCTTTCGCAGACTACACTATGAGCTAAGGGTGTGATTTCCTGCCCGCATACACATGCTATGGCTGAGACAGCACTCACGCTAGCTGCCATCCAGTTTGTACAATTATGCAAGCTGGGAATCGTGCCCCTAGCTCATAGCATAGGCATAGCCGTAGTGTCTACCTTCTGGCTTTTGTTTGGTAGGTTTCCGGGTCTTTCCTGGTCAAAGTGTCGTGGACCAAATGACAGATGTGCACTCAGGACTACAGATAAATGATTGGTGGCCTGTTTTCAGAACTACCAATCTTGGCAGTTTTCCTTTATCTATTTCAGGGGTCTCAAACTCGCGGCCCGCGGGCCAACTGCGGCCCTCGGGACAATAGTTTGCGGCCCCCACCTCAATATCAAAGTTTAATGTTAGTGCGGCCCGAGTTTGATACGAATGGCACTTTTCAGTGTTGTGTGCGGAGCTGAATGAACCTACCAATCACGGTGGGGTATATTGCTCTCGGAGGCGGGACATCAGCCGGGCTTATTGCGAACTTGCGCCATTACCCCGGGCTCAGAAGCGGAGGCGGCCGCGGAAATTGCTGTTCAGCGGGACAGAAAAAAAAGCGGAAAAGACGCATTGGCTAAACACTGAAACAGTGACACCAAGTGGAATTATATATTACACAGCCCCAAACATGTCTTTTTCAAAGCCTGCAGTGAAGAGAAAGGTTGGTGATGAGCACAGACAATTTCAGGAAAAGTGGGAAGTGCAATATTTCTTTGTTGAGCACAGGGGCATCCCGACGTGTCTTATTTGCACAGAGAAAGTTGCGGTGCACAAAGAATACAATTTGAAACGTCATTACACAACTAGACATGCTGAGGAGTATGCAAAATACCAGGGAGATGAGAGAGCAAACCGGGTTGCTAATCTTAAAACATATCTACTGAGGCAACAAGATTTCTTTAAGAAAGCAACCAAAGAGAATGATGCAGCAGTCGAAGCTAGCTACGTGGTTAGTGAGATGATTGCTAAAGCAGGAAAGCCATTCAAAGAAGGTGAATTTGTAAAAAAGTGCATATTACAGGCTGCAAGTATTGTCTGTCCAGAAAAGAAAGGTCAGTTTAGCAACATCAGCCTTTCTGCCAACAGCGTAGCAGAGCGCATTTCTGTCCTGTCAAGTGACATTTATGATCAACTGTGTGAGAAAGCAAAATGTTTCAGTGTATACTCAGTCGCTCTTGATGAGACCACAGACATCACCGACACTGCCCAGCTCGCAATCTATGTTCGTGGTGTTGATGACAATTTTGAAGTCATAGAGGAGTTGCTCACAGTGATTGCAATGCATGGCCAGACCACCGCTCAGGAGATATTTCACCAGCTGTGTGATGCCATTGAGAATGCCGGTTTGCCTTGGAGGAGGTTTGTTGGAATAACAACTGATGGAGCGCCATCAATGACAGGGAGGAAAAATGGACTGGTGGCGCTTGTTCAAAAAAAACTGGAAGAGGAAGGTGTGGAGGAGGCCATTGCTCTGCACTGCATTATCCATCAGCAGGCCCTTTGCAGCAAATGCCTGAAGTTTGACAATGTGATGTCTTTCGTTGTGAAATGCATCAACCAAATCAGATCCAGGGGCTTAAAGCATAGAAGGTTTCGTGCTTTTTTAGAGGAAATGGGGATGTGGGGATGTGCTCTACTTCACCGAGGTACGTTGGCTCAGCAGGGGAAACATATTGAAGAGATTTTTTGAGTTGAGAGCGGATGTGAAAGCCTTCATGGAGAAAGATGGGGTTGCTGTTCCTGTGCTAAGTGATCCAAAATGGCTCATGGACTTAGCTTTTCTTGTTGATATCACACATGAGCTTAATGTACTGAACAAGAAGTTACAAGGCCAGGGGCAACTTGTCAGTGCTGCCTATGACAACGTGAGAGCATTCTCTACAAAACTTACGTTATGGAAAGCCCAGCTTTCTCAGACAAACCTTTGCCATTTCCCAGCATGCAAGGCACTCATGGATGCAGGCACACCATTCAGTGGTGAGGAGTATGTGGATGTCATTTTGAAGCTACAGGAGGAATTTGATCACAGATTTGCAGACTTCAAGACGCACAGAGCCACATTTCAAATTTTTGCGGACCCCTTCTCCTTTGATGTGCAAGATGGCCCTCCTGTGCTTCAAATGGAGCTCACTGACCTGCAGTGCAACTCTGAACTCAAAGCCAAGTTCAGGGAGGTGAGTGGAAAAGCAGACAAGCTCAGGCAATTTTTGAGAGAATTGCCCCCCAGCTTCCCTGAGCTTTCCCGAATGTTCAAGCGGACCATGTGTCTTTTTGGGAGCACATACTTGTGCGAAAAGCTCTTCTCTACCTTGAACTTCAATAAGTCCAAGTACAGGTCCAGACTTACTGATGAGCATCTTCAAGCCCTACTGAGGGTCTCAACTGTTTCCTCCCTTAAGCCAAATGTGGCTCGGCTATGCAAGAGTAAGCGCTACCAGATCTCTAGCAGCAAGAAGTAGGCTGAAGAAGCCATGTTCAAAACAGTTTATGTTCAATGTTCCATTCATGTTCAGAGAGTTAAATGTTAAAGAACTGTTAATACAGACATTTGAATCTGAATAATAATAATTACATTTCTCTAGTCAGCAACTATATGTGGTTTCTTCAGTCTTCTATATCTGCTGTATTATTATTATTAACATTTTCATTTTCATTTTATTTATTTATTACTGATTGATTTAATTTTTTTCTTATGGATTTGTTAATTTATTTTTATTTTTTAACACAAAATAAGATGAAAAAATAAAGACATTTGATAACATTGGAATGTTTTTGTAAGAGCTTTTCTTGTGGAAAACCTGATGCGGCCCAGCCTCACCCAGACTCTACCTCCAGCGGCCCCCGGGTAAATTGAGTTTGAGACCCCTGATCTATTTTGAGTTGGGCATTCAGGGTATGTCTACACTGCAGTTGGGGGCAAGCTTACCAGCCTGGGCAGGTGGTCCCAGCTGGGTAGTGGGGCTTGAGTTAGCGCAGAAAATAGCAGTGTGGATTTTGCAGCTGCAGCAGAGATTTGGTCTAGCTACCTGAGCTCAAACCAAGGGGTTCGTGTGGGCTTGGGAGCCTGAGTTGCTGCCTGAACCACAGCACCTACATTTCTATTTTTAGCACGCTAGCTTGAGCCCAGCTAGTACCAGTCTGTCTGCCCAGGCTGGGAGGCTTGTTCCCAGCTGCTATATAGATGTACCCTACAACAAGGGATAGAAACTCTCCCTCCTCCCATCCTGTGTTTGGCATTAATTCTTCTTTTTGCATTAGCATGTTGCAATCTGGAAAATGTATTCCTATCACTCCTGAGTTAAGACAGTGTTTGCTTTGAACTACACATTTAGTCTTCAGCTTTGCGAAAGCTAACACACAAAGCAGCTTCTTTGTAACTTGAAAGTTGGATTTGATTCAAAGCACAGAATTTGTTGCAGTCCAAATGAACTATTACATTCAGTTGATGGTGTGAATTCTAGAGGGGTATTACCATGCAAAATTTAAAGAAAGGAAAAAAAATGCCACCTTTTTGGTGCTATATCAGAAATTTCAAGGGACATAACCATTTTCACAATTAAAACCATTGAAATGACAGTCTTTAAACTTAATTGTCTAGAAATAACTGAACAGTTTTAGAAAAGTTCAAACTGAGTGAGTCCAAAAGACTATTTCGCTGTTCATGTGTTCTCAAATTTACTTTCTTTGCAGTTAACCAAAATTGGAAGAATATATTAACATGAAAGAAATATATTTTTTCAGTACAAACCTTGCTTACAAAAACACGCATATGGAATTATAGTGAAAGAGTCCATGATCACCAATGTTAATTTTGCATAATGGGTTCCATTCTAAACCTCCTGTTCTCAGTGCCTCATAACTTTCAAAAACTTTCATCTTTTATTTGAAATTTTCCACGACACAGAATATTTCTAAAAGGCCCACAGAAAAATGGTTTAGCTGTTTTAAAAGCAAACTGTATGAAGGAGGGATGCAGTTATAAAGACTTTCTTACAACTGTCTGATGCTGAAAGAGCTAGTATAATTTTGAAATTCGGCATAGAAGTAGTCCTCACTGAGGTAAATTTCATTTGAGGCCTCATAAAAACATCATTTTGATCTGATCAGGTTATGAGAGTTTGAAATCGTGTTGCTTACCTGCAGTAGGTTTTGTATAAATTATCGCCAGAAGCTCTTAAGGGCCCCAACTCTGAAGACATTTGTGCCCACGAGTGTCTTTACCGATGAGTACTCTCACTGAACTCCACTTTGGGTATGTATAGGTGACCAAAGTTATACATGTATTTGTGGGATCTAGGCCAGGGTGTACAGCTAGGGAAGTCTGTGCTGCATGTGCATGCATCGATAGCTTAGCTACAGAATTCAGAGCCAGTGCACGTGCACTAAGGATTTGAGTCCTTGATTCAGTTCTGCCCTGGTTCATAACTTAGGGTTAAGCTGGACTGAAGTACGCCCTGGGTAAAGTGCACAGGAGCTGAATGAAGAGTGCCACAAGAGCTTTTGACCCTATCCCCATGGACTTTGTGAGGCCCAAAGGAATTAGGGGAAGCTGCTGCCCATGTTGTACAGTTTGAAGATGGGAGGAGCTGCACAGCTGCTAAATTCCACAGAAGAAGGGATTTTCTAAGGTGGGTGGGACAGGATCCCAATGGTGGCAAATAGCTAAACAGTAACAGTGGAATTTCCATGTGTTATTTCTAATCTTTTTTGCAAGATAGCAGATGTTCAAAGTCCCGGACAGTGAATTTCCTTTGTTTTAATGTTTCTCCCTCCCTTCCTGCCACCTCTCCTCCCCCCCAATAATTTTTCTACACAAATTACACTGTTTGGGTATTTTTAATACAACATCCTCATTATATGATGTATTCTATGGTGCATAGCGAAGGATGCCAGCTTTAGTGCAGGGTCAGGACCTGCCATGTATGGTATCTTTATGGCAATGTATTGGCCAGCCTTTCCTTTTCTATGATGATACCATTCTACTTGTTTCCATCCCCACAGAGCTGTTAATGTGTCTGGTTCATTATTTCCATTTAGAAGAAAGTTAGGTGATTTGTTCATGCTTATTGCTTTGTGAGATAGCAGCTTCGCCTTCTTTCCTCACTGAGATTTATTTCATTCTCTTTGGCCCTGTTATTTTCAACTTTTTTTTTTTTTTGCATTAAATATTCTTATTGAATGATTAGAAAAGAACTTAAGGCTTGATGCTAGAAGGTGCTGAGCACTCTGTTCCCACTCAAGCTAAGTAATTACGGACCTACTTAATTTCAAGCACAGAGACTACCTACACACTTAACTTTAAGCTATTGCTTAAGGAATTGGCTGTAGTACCTTGCAGGGTCAAGCCTATGTTTTGAGTTTGGGTCTTGTGAAGGACTTCATATGAAAAGACCCTTTTGTCCACATGGAACAAATTCTTCAGATCCTTTTCGAAGGCTAGCATATTAGCAGTAAAGATTCTATAGGGATCATTATTGTCTATCGCATCAGTTCTTAGAAACTTACGAAGAGTATTTTTCTTAATACTTGTTCCTTTTAAAATTACACTTAAAAATACTTAAGGGAAATTAACACAGCACATTAGCACATTGAAGGAATGTTTAGCTTCTGGCAAACGGACAAAGAACGAGAAAATCACAGTTGAGCTGACACCCTTTAAATAGTCTTATTGTGCTGTATTACAAATGTCTGTGATCAGTGCATGATGCTACATACTCACCTGGGCTGACACAGCAAGACAAGATAAGTACAGTGTGTCAGTCGTAGCTGCAAAGTTCATTTCTTTTTGGTTTGGCTCTTAAACTGAACAGGATAAAATGCAGTTGATTATATAGATTCACAGTGGCTCAGGTATATTTTAACACTCAGTCCATGGTTAATCACCAAATCACAGATTTACTGATTTCTTTATTTAAACAAGGTATAGATATAAATGATTTGATATAGCTTCTCTATCGCCTATCTCAAGTAACTTGTCCAAAAAATCATTTTCTTGCATATGCCCAAGTCTGGATGTGGATCTTTAACTTTCGACTTCCAAGTTTTAAAATATTGCCACATTTTTTTCTATTTTCATGCCTAACTTTAAAAACAAACAAACCAATCAGTACTGTACTGGTGTAGGGTCTGTTGATATTAAGTAGGTAAGGAGGAAATATATGCAACTTATTTCAAATCTGAAATAGAATGCGAAATAGGAATAGAATCTCATCCCTTTTGTGAATATTAAAAAGTTTCTTCTAAAAATGATTTTGATTAAAACAAAGAACCTCGGAGTGTAAATGAATGTGAACATGGAACATTAGATTCTCGGGGTGATACAGAATTAGGCCAGAGTAAGGCTTGTTCTGTTTTAAATGCTTTAAGTTCTATACTGTTCCATTAAACATATGTCGACATATTGCATTATTTGGGAAATAGCATGTGAGCCTGTAAGTACAGGCTATGGCCTAAATTTTGCATTCTGTTTAAATACAGAGTAACTCGGGTCCGTCTACGCAGCAAAGAAAAACCTGCAGCTGGCCTGTATCGGCCGACTCAGGCTCCAAGGCCGTTTCGTTGGAATTTAGACTTCTGGACTTGGGCTGGAGCTCGGACTCTAGGACCCAGTGAGGTGGGAGATGTCTGCACAGCAATGAAACAACCCTGTGAGCCAGAGTCAGCTGGCACGAGGCCAGCTGCAGGTTTCTTTGTTGTGTAGACAGACCCGAAGGGCAGAATTTGGCCTCCCATTGTAATGCATATCCAGAAAGAGTAATAGTGAAGGTTGGGTCTTCATCCTTAACTATGTCCCTTCCTAGCTTTGATTATTTTAACCATGCAGCCACTCTTTGTAGGAGGAGTTAAGTACGCCCACTGTATTGAAAAAAGGGTTGTCAGCTGTATGGATTTTGATTGAGAGCTCCATTTTTTTAAATGCAGATGTTAGCCTGTTCCTTGAACTCTTAAAATTATTTAGTGTTTTCTGTGTCATGCCAGAAGATTAACATCAAACCAAATAGACTGCCCTTTGTCTGCTGACTGGCTGTTTGAATTGGTTAATATCAATGCAAGCAGTGACTGGAACCACCCTATGGAAAGCAAACATTTAAGATGATCAGAGACAATGTCTGAGAGCCAAAAGCTTGGAAAGTGGCTCATAGTGGCTCAGATGAGGAAATGCTTTTGGCAGGGTGGGATGGGTGACCGTGGCAGGCTTGCTGAATGACATGGTGAGTGAGGTAGGGAGTGCGCATCTCCTTTGCTTCCAGACCCAGGAGTGTAAGATGACAGATGGTCCCCAAAGTGTGTGGTTTGGAAAAAAGGATGATATACCAGTTAATCACCAAATTATAAATTGGTGATGTAAAGCCCTCTGAAGTACATGGGATTCTTTCCATTGATTTCAGTTGGCTTTAGATTGGGACACAGGTAGGTAAATGTGTGGTGGGACACAGGTAGAACTTCTAAGATGCATACTGTACTGTCGTCCCCTGCCTCCCCCCTGCTTTTACCTCCCATTCATCCTTACTGAAAGTCCAGTAATTAAGTCAAAGTAAAGGAAAGGAATTTCTGAGGAACGGGGTGAGGGAGTGAAAGAGGTGGATTCTCATCTACAAAATCTATCTGAATTTTCCCTTCAAATCGCTTCAGAATGTAGTTTGCAGTTAAATAAGTACATTTTGATACTAACACTACCACAAGGCATATCGTCCTCAGACATTTCAATCCTTAATATTAAAGACCCCAGTTCCCTTAACTTTAACAGCCTATGCATTATGGGCTGGAAGCTTTTACATTTGTGCTAACTCCTTTTGTACTATATCAGGAAGTCCCAATTCAGCTGTCAATCATGTAGTTTTGCCCCAGATATACATTATTAATTAAAAAAAAGTGAGTTCCAAATCTTAACATGATAGATTATATCATTATTAAAACACTCCCGTTTTATAGACTGAGCACCAAATGAATGCCTAGGAGGACATGTATACATATTTGTCTGCAATCTCCCTAGGACTCAGCAAGGAAAAAAAAGATTTGTTCCTACTTCATAGCTGAGACTTTACTGCTTAATAAAATATTTACTTCAAGCAAGCCCCTCTCTCTCTTCTCCCCCTACCACCATCACCACTACGTATACGCACAGATTTAATCTGGACTGCCCAGCATGAAATGTGCAAATTCGTGCATGCGTGCGTGTGTGTGTGTGTGTGGACACTTCTGATATGGAGATGCTGGATAATTTACCTTTGTTGAGTAGCAGACACAAAATACAGCAAATAAAACAGCAACCCTGCTGCTCTCTGTTAATTCTTTAGATCACAGAAAATTAACAGCAGTAACTGCACTGAATTTCCCAGGAAGAAAACATTACCAACCAGAAATTATGCATGAAATCACAAAATCGCTTTCTTTGAGTTGCTTTTGTGTTTTCTATGTACAAAGGGAGCAGATTTTAAGCAACAGTCTCCTTTCATTTGGATACAGATTTCCACCCCCAGTTACCTGTGCCCTATTCATTTCAGGGTCAAAACTTGGTTTTCTTGTTCATTAGTGCCACAGTGTTTTTTAAAAAATAAATCTGTGTTTGAGCAAATCTGAGTAACAGCACACTATTTCTAAACTTTGTATTGTTAAGCCAGGCTGTTGCTGCCAAAAGTTTCCATTACTTCAGTAGATACCATTAAAGCTGTTCTGTGAAGCAGTGGGGCCTGCAGTGTTGATGATAGTGTTTTCCTGAGCACTATGCAGTTGTTTTAGCCAAAATATCTTGACTGTATTCATGATCTCAAATATCTTACATTTTAAAATGAATGCAAATGATGTAGTTCTGTTTAAAATTCCTCACAAAAGTTGTTACCCTTGGATGCTTTAAAAAGGGATTTTGATGTAGAAACACTCAACACTTCAAAGAGGGCGCGGGAGACCCAAAACCATAGAACCACCTTTAACATGTTTTCCATAATTCCTGTTGTCATCCCCTTTAGTGCCTATCACCTGACATTTTTGTCTGCTCCTACAGCATGACCTGTAGTGAAGTCTTCATCTTGCTGAATTTGTGAAATTGTAATCACCAGAGTTTGAATTTTGACTAGAGTTATGCAAGTGCTAGAGCTCACCCAAGGAACTAGGGGAGTAATTTCCTCCCATCCCTTAAACCTTTGCGTGGGTTAACCAGCCCTTGGGTGGTGTTACATGGCTATTTGCTCCTCATGGGAGCAGGTGGGTGGTGAGGGACAAGGAACAGACACTTTGCCATTCCCTCACACCAGCCAGTGCAGCTAGACCTAACCAAAGCATGGTGACTTCACTGCAGCATCATAAAGGGGAAAAACTGAGCTACGAAACCATTTGGTTTGCTTAAATGTATTTGTAATGATTCAGACAAAGAAGGCTAAGTAAGCACTTTTGAGCTAGATTTGGATCTCGGTTATACAGGTATCACTCCACTCCAGGTATCTGGTGGAGATACTCCCAGCTTGCACGAACAGATGAGATCAGAATTTATCGGTTGCATTATTTTAAAATGGCACTTAAAGGGCACGCTTCAGTTATTATTTGAGGGTCTGTGCATGGCTGCAGAGGGTGTTTAAGAAGTTCCTTGTGTGGCTATAGAAGAGCTCCTTACAATACTCCTTCCACGTCCTGCTTACTTTTGCTCCCTCCAGTGGGTGAAGAGGTGGCAGGGTCTTGGCCTTACCTTTGTACCATACCCCACCAGGCTATGGAGCAATTTGCTGCATACTTGGATAGATTTTTTTTTCCTGCTCCTCAAGTAAACTGGAAAGTATACTAAGTGCCCTGGGAAAATGGTAAGAGTGATTTTAATACTACAGAGTGTCATTAATTAAATTCATTAGACCCCCCACCCCCATGCATCTTACAAATACATCCAATAGCAATACAGAAGAGAAACTTCAAAATGTCTTTTTCGTAAGGTAATTTTCTAAAATAGTTCTGCAGAGATTTCTCTAATTCCTCTTATGAGGGTTTGTAGTGATTTTGCTAGTTTGCATTGTAGAATTCTTTTATGCATCCTGGATTTCTTGCTGTGGGATTGGGGAGAGGGGAACAATTTTACAGGAGGGCCGCTTGTATTTTGTGTAATTGTAGTTTCTCTATGTTTAAACACCTTTGTCTGTTTTGTTGCACACAATTGTCTAGAAAACTAGATAATTTGAGTTTAGGTAGAATTTGCTGTACAAGAAGATTGTCTTCGTTTTCAAACTATCTCAGGGGAAAATGGTATGTGGACGATTTTGTCTGAAATCAGAAGCCAAACTTTCGTTTAAGCAGGCCGTTCAATGATTACATATTCTCCATAAGCATTTTCAGTCACACTCCCAAAGCTCCTGAAGCTGTTTGTTGAGTGTTTGGAAGTCTACACTTGTTACCTTAGCAACTTACAGAGGTTGATATAATTGTCTGAGAGTGAACAAAAAGCAACAACAATGAGATTCCCACAGGGATATTTTTTTTTCATGATGGCACTAAGTATACATTAGCAGAAAAAGCAAATCTCCTTTTCTATCTGGTGTAAAATGCTGTCATGTCTAATAATTTAAAATGTCTATGTTTGACTTGAGCGTTCATTAGTTTATATATCAAATAGTTTGCTTCTTATTTACATAAGAGCGAGGCTCCTTTGTTTCTTTTTATTCATGAGGAAAAGAATTTAAAGGGGAATTTTCTTGCTGTTTAACACAAACTAAGATTAGACATAAATAGAGAATTGAAATGACATCATCACTCTACCCACTCCAAACAATTCTTTAGATCAGAATAAGGGGAATCCAAGGGTTTTTCCACCCTTTTCCACTTTTGATTATTATTTCCAACAATATTTCTGGATGCATTTAATATTGGTCTTGATGTTTGTAAATTTAGTAGACATTAACTTATTTTTTGGTAATTTTTAAGTTTACATTTCTTTAGCACCATCTAGTGGATCACATGCTCTCTCTTAATTTAGAAAACAGTGCTTGGATTTAATCAGACTCTATTATAGCAGATTACAACTCTGTATAGCAGATTACAGCACTGCCCAAGAAAACAGTTTTCTTGAAAATTTTAAAATATGACCAGTATATTTAAATTGAGTATGTGACTGATCATATAACAGAAATAGATAATTAGCAACAGCTAGGTTAAAAAGGAATACTGTTAAGCTAGAGCTGGTAGGGCATGAACAAATATAATAGCCTGTTATATTTGTCTGACCCCCAGGCTCTCAATACTAGCCTGATTGATTGTCTTTTCTGCCTGTTGTCTTGCCTTTTACATTGTAAGCATTTTGGAGAAGGGATTTTCACGTAAAGTATATTTATACAGCACTGATGAGTTGGGGAATCTGTACAGCTTTTTAATTCTGTTGGCCTGGGGGGAGGACTTTGTGTATCTCTGTCAGCCTGCGGACACCATATCGAAGGGGTTAGTTAGCCTTTACCATTGTCCTTTTACCTCCATGTTGGACAGAAATTCCATGGGGGAGCAGCACAGGGCTAACAACAAAGGGTCATTCACTTAAATGCTCTCCCATTGAAATGGGAGCACCCTAGAAAATAAGCTCAGTCTTGCACAGAAGAACTGGTCCTGCCAGGTGGGCTTGTAACTCAGCAACTGATCAACAGGTAGGGGATTTTGATCACCTGCTGAGGCTGTCAAGGGAGTTGCTGATAAGACGGCTAGAAGTTATAAAGAAAGGGTATCTCGGCAGTCATTTTACAGAGGGACATTAATAAAAGAGCAGAGATTTCATATCCTGGTTGAGCTTGCAGGTAGACAGTGGAGAGAGGATGGGATATTGGACTACATTGAGTATTCTGGCCCACCTGTGAAGAAGTTTTCAGAGTGGTGAGGAAATCGTGTCACATGCATATCAGTGTGTGTATTATTTTATCTAGAGCAGTGTGTATCTGGATGCTAAGTAAAGAGAATATTGTGCCTAGAACCCTATGCAAGGTTTGTCTGTGTGTCTGTTGACGTTCAGTATAAACCAGAAGGCACTCATCTGTGGCGGGATTCTGGAGCACATGGAAGGGCTGCTGAGGCGGCTTGGGAGAGAAGACATTAGTTTCAGGGCCAAGGCAATCAGTTCAGGCATGCCCCTGCTGCCAAGAGGGGTGTCAGACGCGAGGTGTGAATCTGGAGTTTGTGTGCCCAGAGGCCCAGAGCCAGGAAGAGTATCTCAACTGCCTGGTCCCAGCAACCTAAAGGCATTTGTGATTCCGCATTGGGAGTCCCTCCAAGCAGTCTGGTGAGCGTCCAGAGGGGGAGCTCACAATGTGGCCACATCTGACTCTGGCTTTTGGGAGTCACCACAGTATAAGGGTTCAGTACTAGCAATGGTAGTAATAATAAACTCTGAAGTACTTAGACAAAATCCTCATTTTAAAAGCAGTAGGAGTTTGTGTGCTGAATAAACAATAGGGAAGAACTTCAGTATATTTGACCCTTTAAGAATACATATTTTATTTTTTAACTATACACCTCTGTGAGGTGAGGGCACATCCCTGACAAGCATGTATGGGGTGGGAAGGAGAAGCGTGTCAGCCAACTGCAAGTACCATTCTGGACCCCGGAGAGTACTCCTCTGTACTTTGGAAGAGGGTAAATTAGGGGAGCAGTACACTGTGTGCATCATCTGGCCCTGGCAAGGAGCGATGAATCTGCTGAAAAGATCAGTGCAGCTCTGGTTATTAGCGCCCTCTTTCTCCTTAAATAAGGTTTCCAGTTCAGCCATAAGTTAGAGAAGTCTTTGATTGTGCAGGTCCAGTGAAGCTATGCTGCCTTGGCATTGGAGGGGGAAGCAAGGGGTCCCCTAGGCCTATGTTCAGGGACATGACCATTCCCTGATGGCTGTGATCTCTGACAGAAGCCCCAAATCCATGGGTGTGGTGGATGTCACATTTCAGGGCAACAGACCCTGTCTTACCCCTCTGAGGTCCAACAAGGGCACCTGCTCTCAGGCTTCCACCTCCCCAGTTGTCATATCTTTCTCCATCCTGAGCAGGGTATTTCCCAGCTGTACAAATCCCTGCCTATACTGTGAATTCCCCAGCAAGGGCATCCACCTGAGCAGGCCTGCTTTAGTTTTCTCCTCAGAGACCATGAGTATCATAATTGCCACAAGTAAGTTACACACTGCTCCTTCTAACCAAGCACATGTATTCCTAAGTAAGATATTACAGGGAAAACATTAAAAAATAACAATAGAAGAACCTACACTCATGCTAATAAGGTGACCAGAGATCACTCCCTGACTCCAACAAGGCCTCTAGCGAGTGAACAGTTCATCAGACCCCCACCCAGTGGTTTTCCTGAGGCTACACGTTCATAACTCTTTTTGTCCAGAACAAGAACAGTCATAAATCTGGAGTCTCTTCTTTATACAGTTTGGGAGTTTTAGAGCTGTCCCTTTGTAACAAGTGTTCAGCAGACAAAAGGTCACCCTGAAGGCAAAGTTCAGAAGGCTTTGCTCCTATTTATGCAATTTATTGGAATCTTGAGAACTGAGAAGTGACAGAGACCCACTCAAGGTTTGAAAGACAGCCCTCCGTCAGATACCCAAGTGGTGCAGTTCTGAAGTTTCACTCTAAACTGAAACGTAAAACCTATTTAAATTTCCGATAGGTGCTCTCTTGGGCTGTAACTTATCAGCTCCTGAAAGACTCCACCATGCTGTTTGAATGTTGTGTCTGTTTGATTTTATACACATGGAATTTTGGTTTTGTACAGATTAATGTTGCACTTTTATAAATAAAGGTTTCCAGGGAAACCAATTTAACTTTAAAAGTGTAGTAGCCAGGTTGGTCCCAGGATACTAGAGACAAGGTGGGCAAGATAATATTATTATTACCCCTCCAGATTGTCACAATATATGAGCCACTAACACTTTCCTCCTTGTGACTGGAGGGGTGTTACAGGCTACTTCACCCAAAATAGTCCCTTGAAATATGTGTTAACTAATCATGCTAAACAATCTGTTCCACCTAGTATTTTAGTGGCAACACTTGGCATTCCCTTTCCAGAACTGAAGAAGAGCTCTGTTTAAGCTCGAAAGCTTCTCTCTCTCTCTCACCATCAGAGGATGGGTTCAATAAAAAGTATTACCTCACCCACCTTGTCTCCTTAACTTTAGTAGTTCATTATTGTCCTGGCCCATTGTTTCAAATAGTCCTTTGAAGCTCCTAACACTTCCCAAGGTTCACATTAGTCTCCTGGACAAGTTACATACAATCCCAGAAGAACATAAACATTCGCATCTTTAATACGAGTTCATAAGATACTTAGGGCAGGCCTACACTACAAACTTGCTTCAGCTCAGCTGTACTGATGGTGCCTGTCACAGTGGGCAAACCCCATCTCATTCAGTGCAGAGGAATATCTGGGAAGAGTATTGATGAAAGACTTTTCATGGGGGAAGGGGATGACATATACCTGTGTCATTTGTTTGATTTATAAAAATAATAGCAAAGCAAAACTGTTTTAGTAACAACAGTGCAGCTATTACCATTTTAGATTGTTACACTTTTTAAACATTGCTTTAATTTTTCTTCCTTTGTGCTATATGCATCTCCTTTTGCCTTCCATTAATTTTAGACAACAAAACTACAATGGTCAATTTCACTTTGAAATTCCTATGCACTAGCACTGTGCTATTGTGCTTGCGTTACTTCATGTCTAACCATCTGTTAGAGAGAGGGGTGGGTGAGATAATATCTTTTATTGGACCAACCTCTGTTGGTGAGAGAGACGAGCTTTTGAACCACACAGAGCTCTCCTTCAGGCCTGGGAAAATGCATCTCCATAAAATGCAAGTTGGAATAGTTTGTTCAGCATAAGTAGTGAAGAAGAGCTTTGCATGACTTGAAAGCTTGTCTCTCTCACCAAGAGAAGTCAGTCCAATATCCTGTTGGTCTGTGTAATATCCTGGGACTGACGCAGCTACATCTGTACTGCATAATACAAAGGTTTTAAGTTTATTTTGATTCTAAGATGTCCTTATTTTGATATTGTATTGCAACATACCTCCTGCAGACAGAACTGGCAGAGTTTTCAGATGTCAAAGATAAACACGTTCATTTTTAGGGCCACAGTGTTTTGATACAATGTAGCAGCCAGTGTCCATAGCCTTTTAAATGGTCATCTAGCTGAAAGGGTGAAGTTCTGTTCTCAGAGTCACTTGGCTTTAATTAACTGCAATAGGAAACTTAAGTGCATAAAGACTATGAATATTTACATACACATATTTAATGTACCAAATCCCATTTTGTTAAACATTTAAGGATGAATCCTTATGCTAGAAAATAACTCAGTGTGTAAAACAGCTCTCTTTAAACCTTAAATCAAATAGGAACTAGCACCTTAGAATTCTAGTCAAATGCTTACCATTCCTTTCTCTCTCATAGGCCTTGGATTGTACACAGTAAATGCAGTATATGGAGATACCATTGTTATGCCTTGTCCTCAGGAAGTACCTGTTGATCTGATGTTTGGAAAATGGAAATATGTGAGTAAAACTTACCTTGAACTTAATTATTGCCAGTGTGAGTAGATTTTTTTTTTTTTTTTTTTTGGTGAATAAAAGTGCAGATTCAAATTTACATAATTCCACTATTCTGCTGTCAAGTATAGTTAAAGATAGGTAGAATTAGTCTGAAATGTGCAAGAGAAATAATTATTAGAATTAGGGCATTCTGTCAAGCCACATTAAAAATCTGGCATGTTGCCTAACTCTTAATAGTTTGAAAAAGCCATCCTTATGCATTTGAATCTTCCTAAAGCAGGAAATGTTTTATCCTCATGGAAGGGATCCCCAACTTGACAGCTACTCCATGCTGTTTCATGCTTCACTGCACTTTTTTGCATGCTGCAGAATGGAAAGTGAGCCTTACTGGAAACCCTGGTTCTGTTTCTCTGTGCAGTTAATGGCATGTGGAGAATATGGCAGAGGCGCAATAGAAGAAAGCTAAAACTGCCATGACTCACTCAATCGATTTGCTTTGGAAACACCACGGAATACACAGTGAACTTCACTGTTGTTAGTAGACTTCAGTTTGTCATTCATGTCACACACCACTTTAAGCTTAAAAAAATAAACAGCACAAAAGAGTACATAGCCCTACTGGAACTGTATACAGTACTTAATGAATATGGATGGGCAAACCCAGTTATGATAAAAATTATCCCCCTTCACGTCTGTCTAACTGAAGTCAAAATTAACATTTTCCATACTTCTGAAAAGCCTATTTCAGCATCTCCTCTGATTATGATCTCCGTTTCCCAAAGCTGTCCCTTTGTGCCCCACCCCCACCCCCAAACCAAAATGTTACCTGCATTGGCAGGTGTTTTAAGCAGTGGAGGTCTCGTTTTTTAAGGGCTGACTTGGTGCCCATATCTTCCACTCTGGCAGGGAATTCCTACTTCCAAGGTTTCCCTGCTCCTCATTAAACCAGTTCTCTCTCCTTTTGGTTGTGGCTAAATGGTCTATCCTTGTGCAACACTTCTGCCATTTTAAAATGTAAAAGGACTTGGAGTGCACTGCAAGTATTGTGAAATTGCAGATGGCCTGTACAAGATCCCATCATTTCCATGAGGTTAACATCTTTTGGGGAGGAAGAAAGGTGGGATCTTAAGAGCTCCAGAATTTTCAAAGCCACCTTTGCATTTTGGGATGTAAATTGCAGAGTCCTGTGGAGCGTGTTTGCTTAGCAGGGAGGGTTAAAATACTTCAAATAAGTGTATAAAAGATGGCCAGACTATATTTTGTTGAATATTCCTTCCTTTCTTCTGAGCTTTTTTCTAGAAAGGCAGTTGCTGCACTTGGTAAACTTGCAAAACTATTTGGAGAGAGAGAGATCAGGCTCTCTCCCCTGCCACACACCTTTATTTCACCAGGAATAGTTACTAATCAATAGTGAAGAAAAAATTTAGAAGTTGCAAATTGCTTTAGATCAGTCACACCTTTCCCAGACAGCTAGCACCAAGGGTCCAGGGAGGAGGTAACATTCTTCTCCAAGTGCTTGCTCATGTCCATTCTGCGTGTGTTGTGTGCAGAGTCGCCAGAAGGTTTTTCCCCTAGTGATATCCGTAGGGTTGACTCTGGAGCCCCCTGTAATGGAGCCTTCATGGAAACCCCCGTCTTCTCAATCCCTTCTTACCACTGTGACAGTTTCTGGAATGTCCATCCACTCTTGTTCAGCAAGCACTTTCTCTAGTAGTTTTCCTGTAGTTAGTTGTAAATAGTTAAATAGTCTTAATAGCTGTAGTTTTAGTAGAGTTAAATAGGGCCCCAGTTATTGGGATCAGGTTATTTCCTCCCAGAGGACGGGGCATGCCTCGATCCCCTGGCTTTAAATGGTGCAGGGCTTGTAAAAAGCCCGTTCCCAGTGGCAATTCCATACCACCTGCCTTAAGTGCTTAGGCAAGACTTATAAAAGGGATTGTTGTAAAATTGGTAGAGATTTTTGCTTGCGGACAAAGAAGGAAAGAAGCCAGAGACTAAAATTCATTCTGATGGAAGAGGCTCTCCAACCAATAGCGAGCATGGTGGAACTGACACCCAGTACGTCGGCATCCGTGAGGAGCACACTAAGTAAAGACTGGGGCCAGAGATGCTCAGCACCATCATGGGTCACTGCCACCGAAGGATACTTTCGCAGGCCTGGCACTGGTCTCCTTTCCCTATTCCTTGCAAGAAGCAGAGGAAGACGAACAGGAGGGGCCACTGCTCCAGGGCAAGGAGGCTCAAGCGGAGTGAGACCCATGCCGGGCCACTCAAGTTCCGCTACCACTGCTATACCGTCATATCCTGCTTGGGAAAGTGCCTCTGGACTCTCCACCTAGGGAGATTCACAAAGAGAACCTGCAGCTCCTCTCCACACCAGAAGTTTTCGAAATGGCCAAGGACTGGTTGGAGCTCATGACACTGCCATTCCCTCCCGGACGTGCAAGTGTTCTGGACACCAGGCCATAGGGGCCCAAGAAGCACTTGGTGCCATCTATGGGGAAACCATCTATGATGCCTTGATCCCAGTCCCCCCGGCATCTCTCTCCAGCATCGGCAAGTACCACACTGCCCTGGTCTCCTAGGAGTGAGCGATCATATTTGGACTCAGAAGTAGAGTTCTACTCCTCCAGGCAGAGCTGGCATCATTTGGGAAGATGCCACCAGAGCACGGGAACTGGTCAGCCTTTTCTTTCGCCACGGCCATCACAATGGCAAGTCTCTAACCAGTGACCCTTCTGAACCCCCAGGTGTTCCACCAGGACCAGAGTCATCAATCAGACCAGTTATACTCCATTGCCTCTGGGAGCAGATACCAGCCCCATTTAAACGAAATGTCGCTCAGCACCAAAACCGGCACTGAATCTGATGTTGCTCTCAGCACTGACCCCAACGTCGAACCCTGCACTGAAATTGCAAAATTGGCACCATGGGATCCTCTGGAAACAGAGGGCCAAGAGACTGCCCCTGTTAAGGCATCCTTGTTCTCATCCCTGGACGAGGCAACCATGGGGTCATCACCGGCACTGGTGGCAGATGACAGTAAAGCTCACCAAGAGTTATTAAGGAGAGTGGCTCAGATCCTGGGGCTCTAGATTGAGGAGGTCCATGACATCTCTGACCCCAGGGTGGACATTCTGTCTCCATCTGGTCCATCCACGGTAGCACTGTCACTGACATAATGAGGTCATTCTGGCAGACCCCAGCCTCACTGCCCCCAACGGTGAAGAAAGCAGAGAGGAAATATTTTGTCCCCTCCAAGGACACATGAGTATTTGTATACTCATCCTCCACTGGGGTCCCTGTGGTTTCTACTGCCAACGAAAAAGAGAGGCAACGCCAGCAAGGCCCCACACCCAAAGCAAGGGACACAAAAAAGCTGGACCTCTTTGGGTATAAGCTATATTGTACTGGGAGACTCCAGCTCCGCATTGCAAATCGTCAGACGGTGCTCTGTAGATAGACCTTTAATTCATGGGGATCCATGTTAGTTAGTGGAGCGTATTCCAGCAGACTCCAGGGCAGAGTTTACCGCCCTAGTAGAAGAGGGTGAGGGCCTCCCTTCAAATGTCCCTGGATGTGGCAGATGCTGCAGTTCGTCAATGACGTCTGCAGTGGCAATTAGATGAAGCTCATGCCTATCAACCCACATTAGTGTGAAGGAGCTGAGGGCAGTACGTCTAGCTTGTCAGGCTTTCAGCGTTCACCTAATGGGAAAATGTGTATCTGTAAAAACAGGCAGTACAACACTCCTCTCTTCTGTGCCAAGAAGCCCTAGAGTTATGGGACTTCTGCATAACCCACATGATTCATCTGGAGGCATTTTATCTGTCAGGATCAGAGAACATACTGGCAGACCACCTGAGCAGGTCCTTCTACAACCACAAATGGTCTCTCCATCCTGAAAAACCTTCTGGCAATTGTGCATGTGGCAAACGCACATACCTATTTGGAATAGACATGATCAACACATCTTGAAGAACAACATTTACAGAAGATTAATAACGTTCTTATGTGCAAAGTAATTCGTACAACAATAACTGTCTAAGATGTTTAACATGCTGAGTGCAACCAAAATATATTCCATGTAACCTCTTTCTCCCCAGCCTCCTAGCATGCCAGTGATTTTCTGCTTGTTTTTCATCTTTTGTAAGACATTTTCATTTCATTGGAAGCAAGTACACCCTTATTGATTTCTGGGCATGTCATAGACTTCTTATTTTCTAGACTGAGAGGAGATTGCACTTTCTACAGTAATACTCTAGAGGTAGCCCTTCTAGGTTCCTGGTAGGCACTTTGAAACGGAAAAGAGCCTGTATCCAGAGAATCCACCTGAGATTTTACATTGACTTTGGTGCATACTGAGGCAGAACTTTTGTGAGTTTAATTTGTGATGTGTGAATATTCATGCATTGCAGGTAGGAACAATAAAGCTGTGCTACCAATTCTTGGCACTTTCATTTAAGGAGATCCCAGTTTCCTGGGACGCAGCAAAGAAGATGACTATTCTTCATGTTTTTATGTAAAGGAGGGGAAGGGGAAACAAATCTTGCAAAACAAAGCCTGCAGTTCTGCTTCTTATGAATATTAATCTTCTGTATGGCAGCTCCATGTAAAGTTCTCCTTTGATATTTTCCATTTTTGATAGCAACTGCATACTGATTAAAGTAAAGAGGATGTCTAGAAACTAGATTGCGGGTTATCCTGAAGCACAAATAACGTTTTACTCTAGGTATAATACGTCCCATGCTGAGAGGCCTATGTGGGCTTTAACAAAAAAAATAAATAAATCCTAAAAACTAATTTAGAATAAAATAAGCAGTTTTGCTTGATTACATCCCAGGTTGGACAATAACTATGTACATCCCTGGCAAGCAATACAATAGACTAAAACAGAAACTGAAGTCTTGAGCTTAACACTGGATGTCCGATGTTTCATGTACCCTTTGGTATGTGGAAATGCAGCAAATTCCACAGCCCCCCGCCTTTGTCAGAGAAGGTTCTGTCTCATACCATGTCAAGATTGTACCATGGAAGGGTAATCTGTTCCAGTGCAGCCAGTCTAGCACCCTGTATGCCACATAGCATGACAGGCTGTCCTTCAAATGGCAGAGCTTATCATAACTCTTTGTACTTCTATAGCATAGGCTCAACTGATCACACTGCAACTGGAAAATAGCCCATCCTTCCCTCTCCCACCCCCCAAAAAACAAAGCAAAACAAAAAACCTAATCCCATGAATTTTGTTGATTGGCATCATTTTAAGAAATGTATTGGCCAGATAGCAGGGACCCATTGCAGATATTGGAGCACTTCTAAATAAGTTTCTGTGTTTATGCAAAATAAGACATTTATTTTTTTTGTTTTAGGAAATGGCAAACGACTCTCCAGTATTTATTGCCTTCAGATCATCAACAAAAAAAAGTGTACAATATGATGATGTTCCAGAATACAAAGACAGATTGAGTCTCTCAGAAAATTATACCTTATCCATCAAAAATGCAAGGATCAGTGATGAAAAAAGATTTGTATGTATGCTAGTAACAGAGGACAACGTGTTTGAAGAGCCTACACTAGTCAAGGTGTTCAGTAAGTAACAACTAGCATAACTACTAATATGAATCTTCAGTTAGGGAAATGCTGTTAAAAGAAAGATGAAAGCAAAAAGTGGAAAAATATTAAGCTGAATCAATACCTAACATGAGCAGTTTTCTGTAATAAAAAAGCTTATTCTGTCTGTAGCATCTGTATCACAGGACTCTCTGTAGTCTTAGTGTTGCTATGCATGCTAAGTGTCGGCTCCGAACAAGAGAAATTTCAGGGCCTGATAATGAACTGATTGTATGCAGAGGCATATTTTTGCCCTTAAAATGAAAAATAAGGCTGAGAAAATTTTCATTTACTTTGTAATTGAACTTTTCAGAGGGTGGGGAGTGTTAAATGATTTGTTGGAAATGTTTGATGGTAGTATGTGAGTTTAAAGAAATATATTTAAATATCCTCAAGAATCTAGCACATACAGATGATAAAATATAAAATAAAAACAGGATACTAGCCCAAACTCATATTTTTCTCCCCTCTTGAAATATCAACGTTATGATTTAAGGCGTGGCAACATAAACATTTACTAATGAACATATCTGGCTAAGATTTTTGAAAGTGACTAGTGATTTTGGGTTGCTAAATTTTTCAGAATCCAGGATTTTCACAGACTGGTTGCTTGGCAATTTTTGAAATGCAGGTGCCTTTAGGGTTTCTGATGTAAAACACCTAAAAATTGACAGTCAGCATGACTAGTCATTACTGAAAATCTTGTCTGTAGTGTTTTCTACTGTGAATAGACTCAGACGACAGTGGATTTTTCCTCCATCCCTAACCTTAACAATTTCTTTTGCTTCCTTGCCTTTGTACACTCGAGATGCGTGCAGGTTTAAACCAAGTTTACATGAAGCGACGCTGTTGTCAGAAAGAATTCAAAAGTTAACAATATAGAAAAGATTGCGTTTTGGCTCAAAGAAAATACATAATTCACCAGATTTAATGCCAATTTTATAACTCAAGCAGGGAGAAAGCGTGAGGGATTCTTCAGTGTTATTGTCCTGGTATCTTAGCACAATGTCAGTGTCATAATCAGGTTGAAGGGAAATGGGGAGTCAACAATAATTCACTTCCCTTGTTTCACTTTGATGTTTGACTGAAAGAACAATTAAATTAATGACAGCAGGGATAAGTGTGCAGAGTGCTTGAAATGAAGTGATGAAGAATTATCATGGTTATTTATCGTGAAGGAGTAAATATGCAAATGAGACTACATTATAGAGTGGTTACCAAGAGGTTGATTTACTCTATATAGTTCTACTTCAAAGGACTACACGTTGTTAGTTCAGCCATGCTGCACATCCTATACCTTTTATGGTATTCGTTAATTAAGCTTACATTTAGCAAGGAAAATAAGAATAGAAAAAGTTGTATGTGTAATGCGGCTGAGTTAACATTACAAGAAATCCCTTTACTCCAAAATTATCTGGGGGGTTTTTTGGTTAACATATTTTAGCATTTAATTTCCCTGATTGGTTTATATTAAGGAAAAAATTAGAGTTGCTGGGAAGCTGCATATGTTTAGCCAGTAGAGTTTCTAAATTTTTTGAACCACAGAAATGGCTTAACTTTAGTTGTATGGATCCTGAGTAACCAAAATTCTTGATTATCTGAAACTCCGATATGCCCCTTGGGGTTTCACTGAAGCTCAGTTTCAGTGGAGCTTGGTACATCCTTAGTCCTGAGTTAATCAGCTGGCACAGCTAACAGGGTGTATTGGCTCCTTGCACAGATAACACCTGCTAATAACACTCATTGACTTGTTCAGGTAACAACCTCTGCCAGCTTTCCTGGTGGATCTTTTCAGTATCTTCATCTGGGTGTAGATGGTCAGAAATTCCAAAGCATACCGGCTCCACATACATTAGCTACTATCTCCTTGCACAGCTATTTGGACTGTGCAGCTAGCGAGCTGAATTAATGTGCTTACAGAGCTGTAAGGGTGCTATTCTAAGCCCCGGCAGGCAGAGATAAGCAGTTTGCTGAAGTTACAAACCCCACAAACTTATGCTCTGATGCTATTAAACTCTTGAGCTTAAAATTTCCTTCTGCTTCAGGAGATGAGTTTTTCAATGCCTGGCAACCAATAAGTGTATGTACAGTAAATTAATCTGCTTGAACAGGTGCAGGCCTGTTGCAAGTGGGAGTGGGCTCTACTTGATCCTTATCTGCAGCTTCCTCTGTGAGTATGTCCACCCTCAGTGCTTAATTTGCAAAGAAAGGAGTGCCAGGGCTCAAGCAATTGTTTTACTCTTGTAACTGACGTGTCGGGCTCAGAAATACCGGGGCTATGAACTGCCAAGCCTAGAGGTGCTGGGTCTTGGCCCTGGGACAAATTAAGCACTGTCTAAAACTGCAGTTACACATCCCCGGCTGGCCCGTGCCAGCTGACTTGGACTGTGGTGGCTGTTTCATTGCAGGGTAGACGTTGCAGCTGAGGCTCAAACCCAAGCTCTGGGACTCTCCCACCTCGCCAGGTCTTAGAAATCCGGCTCCAGCCTGAGCCCGGATGTCTACACTGCAGTTAAATAGCCTTTTAGCCTCATCCCAAGTCAGCTGGCATGAGTTTAACACTAGTGTAGACATATCCTGAGCGGGCAGGGAGAGCTCCAAGCAGCTCCTCTGTGCCTTTTCCACTGAATCTGCTCATCGGCACCTCCTTTAGCTGCTTCCCACCACCTCCCATTTGGGTGGACAGAGCACGTGCTCTCACTCACTAGCTGCTTCCCTTTGAGGTAGGGAATACCTTCGGTAATCCGAAAGGGAACCGGGTAGATGGTCCTTTCTGAACTCAGAGAGGGGAGAGCTCAACAAAGGGTGGCTAGCCCTCCTTAAAGGGCAACCAAGTGCAATCATGAGGAAAGGACACAGAGAGAAAGGAAAAATTTCAAATTTGTTCAGTTTATCAGATGGTTGGCAAAATGATATAAAAACTATCATTTTTGTTTATGGGATCTGTCTGCATGGAATGAGGGCAGTTTAGCAGATCTGATTGTGATTCAGGTGGTAGGCATGAAAACCTGTTCTGCAAGTGTGTTTGGAAAATGGCTTAATCTGTTTGTTTCAAAAACCACACAAACAATGTTGCCACTTCTAGAATACATTCTGTTCCCCTTTCTGCTTGAAAACATGAGGCTTTTTGAGCCCAGGGTTTTTGGTGCATGGCTTTGGTATTTTATTTGCCACAAGCAAGTTGTTTGAGAATTCCAAATAAATAGCTTCCTTTATTGCTTTCGGTTTGTTTCTTTTGATCTTCTGTTTTGTTTCGACAAATCTTCTAAAATGCAGGAAATTGTATCTGAGCATATGAAGACAGAGACTTAGAATGGAAACTTTATGCAAACTTAGCTACTGCTGTAGTAGGCATGACAAGTATGAGTACCCAAATGTAAATGAATAACTTTTTATTAGTTCTGGGTTTTTTCTTTAAATTTTTAAATTGTGTGAAGTGCACTTGGAACAGGATAGCAGGACACTTGGTAACTTTCCAGATTACTAGCATTGTTTGATGGGCTTGATTTGAAAAAGCTTCTGTAAGCTGAAATGTGAAAAGTTGGAGAAAGTTTCAATTTGTATATGTGTATAAAAATTTCTGCTTATTTAGAAGCACAGCTGGAGTGCAGAGACTTTCTTTAACTGTATAAACATAGAGACTTTTTTCCTTCAAACTTACAGGAAAACAGTTTTTTGGAGATAAAAATTTGCATTCCAGGCTTTTGGCCAGAATGAATTTTAACAGACGAGTTATACACTTTCTAGAAAATAGTGTTTTACAATGGAAATGCGGATGGACCCTTAACTCTGACAGGGAATGGTGCTGCTACTATTAAGAGAATAAATAGGATGACACACATTGCTACTGAATAGAAAGTTTATTTTTAAAGAGACGCAGACAACTCAAAACCAAGTCAATTTTGAAAAATGAATTAAAGTAGTTTCAGGTACTACGTTTGCTTTTGTTATACTAATCCCAGGTGATACTTAAATGTAACAATAGCATAGGGAAAAAATGAGAAGAGTGATTAAGTTGAGTTTCTCCATTTGAAATGTTAAAAGTTAAACTAATGTCTGTGCTAAAACTTCTTTTGTGCCACTATATTTTCTATACCACAATTTCCTTCTTCTGGAAATGTATCACGCTTATCAGTCAGCGTTCTCTTATTCTATGTTGTTGTGTTCCTGGCCAGAGCGTAGTGTGCCAATATGTGTAGTATAAGTTTATAATAGTGTTCTATATAGGGCTGGATTTATACTGTACGCACCCCAAGCACAGCATCTTCAGCCCCCCTGCCTACAGATGACCTTTGTGTTTTCCATGCAGGAGACACAATCAGGGAGAGAGGGGCTAGCTGGGGGAATATGCTCACCCCTGGGCTCCTGCTTCGGGCTGGCCAAGGGGCAGGGCATTGGGGAAGAGGAGGAGCGGGGCCAGTGTTCCAGCACTCATGTGGGACCCCCAGATTGGCTGGGGCCCCTGGGCACGTGCAGTAATCTGCTACTGTTTGCCCATAGGCATATGCCTACTGGGCCTAATTGGATGTCCGGCCCTATTTGTATCATCATGTAAAATGACACCTTTAAAGTGAAACCAGTAACATAATTATCTCTCCCATTAAATCTCAATAGTGAGAATTTTGTTTTTCCTCCAAAGTCCATTTGCCGAAATTTACATAGGAGCAGTTTTGTTGTGTTCTTTTTAACAGCCAAGGAAGGTTTCAAATGAAAACCTTGTTTCATAAGACAAGGTTTCAAATGAAAAGCAAGCTGAATCTGCAGCTCCCCAAATAGTTTTAATGTAGTCACTGAACCCACGTTGCTGAATGCTCCAGTATTGTTGCAGAATTTTAGCCCTTTATACAACAAAATGAAATTCCTGCTCTCCCTTCTTTTACACACACACACACACACATATATATTTTTTGTTATAGAACAACCATCTCAACCAGAAATTATACATCCAGCAAACTTCCTAGAAACGAAGAAGCTTAAAATGGTAAGAGCATTTTTCTTAATCTCAACTCATGAACCTGAAGATGATCTTGGAGCTGGGCAGTCAGCAAGATGGAATGTTCTGTGTGTGTGTTTGGGGTGGAGGAATACTGGGACATGGGTAGGATTGCTCAGGACCCAGTCTGAGATTATAGAACTACTGAAAACGTCTCTCGAAATACCAGTTTTCAGTTACCAGGAATAACAGCAACATGATAGAAAGTTACCATCAGCCCTTCCCATAACCAGAAGAATGGATCCAGCTCTGTTCTGCCCCAACCTCCACCCCCAAAAAACACTCAAACATCATTGATGGGATTTATCCTCTTAAAAAAAAAAAAAAAATTTTGGATTAAGTAATTGTACTTTCCTGGGACTTTTTTAACAAATCATGTAACCGAGAGAAACCACGTAAACACAAAGGAACTAATAATTCTATTAAAATGTTAGAGGACAAAATGTTTGATAATTTCTATCTGTTCTGCAGCTTGGAGAATGTGTTGCGAGAGAGAGTTATCCAGACGGCAACATTACATGGTACAAAAATGGAAATGTTTTGCAGCCCGATGAAGGAGGTATGTTTCAGTAATGATAAATGAACCTGATCCTATAACAACATTCAGTAACTTTACTCATATGAGTAATCCCATTTAAATTCATAGGATTATTCCATGAGTAAAGCTACTCACAGGGCGGAATGTTTGCAGGATTGAGGTGTAAGAGTGTGGTTTTTAATACTGTACTATTGTGGTCAAAATGTTACATGTATCTTTCTGAGTTGAGGGTTTTTTAAAAAGTAATTACAAATTGAATTAGAAAGTGTTTGTTTTGTTTTGGTCTTTTTTTAAAAAAATGCTTATGTGATTTTAGGATAGCATTATTTGACCATGAGTCATTGCTGGGTGTTTTTCTTTGTGGGCCAAAGTGTCAATACCAGGAAGTATAGGCTGATGTGCTGAATTTTGTTTATTGTAGTGTTTGCTTTAAAATTCGTGTCTTGTGCTCAGATGCTGAGCAATAGGTGCATAAAAATCATTAATATCCAAAATTAGGAAATGTACATATTAAGAATGACACTGAAACAATGTCGTCTTTTCAGTTGTGGTCATGAGCTTACAGAAGACTGTGGACAAATCAAGTGGACTCTTCACCATGACGTCTTCTCTCCAGTACATGCCAAAAAAGATAGATGCAAATGCACAGTTTGCCTGCAGTGTGACATATCATGGACCATCTGGACAGGAAACCATATCATCTCAACCAATGGTCTTTGATGTTCGCTGTAAGTTGTTAAAAACTGGCTAGCAGAACTATGTTCATGAATATGATCTTTCTGGGGGGAAAAAAATCAAAGTCCATCAGCAAAATTGCAGGGACATGGTCTTTCTTTGATAGCAAAACCCCTTACTAAAACTGTGAGGTGAATCAGAAGAATGATGCTCTTTTGGGGAAAAAAAAAGTTTAATGCTTTTTCAAAGTTGATCTGCAGTGAAAAGATTTAAATCATGCGTACACTGTATCCATTGATACTAGAATTTTGAATAGTAAGATTGCTCTTTCATGAGGAAAAGGGTAACAGCTAACGAAATCTTATGATGAAATGGGAATTTCAAGACCCAGTAACAGACTATTACTAAACAAGCTGAATCAGAAGTTTTACTAGTAGTAGGTGACTGGAGTTCAAAATACTTTGAGCATTAAGGATTGCCTTCACTGTAGTGGGCACTGTAGTGTTAGACAATCGGCTCTATAGTTAATGCTGAACTGAGTTTTACATTTTAAATGCTTTTTATAAAGGAGAAGTTATGTAACTAATAATATCCAGTCCTCTCAGTACAAAATCTCCTTGCATTGTACAGTACATTATAATCTCATCAAGCAAAGAAAGCAGGCAATAGACCAGTAAATAACGAGGAAGGTGGTAGCAGCCAGGGGCCAGCCCTAGAACAAATGGCACCCCATGTAAGGAGCCTTTTTGGCGCACCCCTCTCCCATTTGTTAAACTTTTGAATACCTTATTTTTTATTGCACCTGTAGCCCATTTCACAACTTGGATGCACAATTCGGGTTCATGATTTATCTGTGTCATAGAAGATAACTTTGCACACCGGGATCTGCAAATCTTTATTTATTCATAACATATATAAGCAAATTTTAAAAAAATTGGTTTCCTCTAAGCTTATAGGAACTTTTTAATATTAAGTCCTCAATTTCTTCTGCCCTGAGACAATCGCTGCTGCCTAAAGCCTGGTCTATGTTATTCTGTTTCAGATATTTTCCCGTCTGATTTGTCCCTTATTGCAAACTAGATTGCAGTTGAGCTTTTAACTTCCTATACTAAGCTCCTGAAGGCTTCTGGGACATTTTTTATTTTCTACAGGGCAAAACAGACAGTATTAGGGAAAGCAAAAGTCTATGTTCCACAGTCACAGAACATCATCAAACATTACATATTAAGCATGGCAAGAGAAGTAACAGTATTTCTTTTATATTGTTGCATAGATAGGGGTTCAGTAGATATCTCTGACATCTCATTAAATATGTCCTTTTATTAGTCATTACTTACACTCTTCAAGTCTTAAAAGATGATTCACGGTATCACAGCTGGGGTCTCGCTTCACTTCAGTTCGTTCTTATATCTCAATGACTGGCAATGCCCCATCCCTTGTATAACCGTGAGGGTATGGCTGACAACATTCCAGCAGGTTCGAGGACACGGTAGTTCTCTGGAAGGTTCCAGGAGATTCTACAAAGGTCCAGAACATTCTAGGTTAGTGAAAAATGAATCCACATATGGAATACCTAAAACATTTTACTTCAAACATTCTATTTTCCCTTTTGTCACTAACAATAGAAAAAACACCCCAAGCCTGGCACCTCAGGGGGTTGCCTACCCCTAAATCTGCCCCTGGTAGCAGCTATAGAGGGCATGGCAGGACATGTCAAGAAAATGAAGAGAGACACTTCTGAATGAGCATAGAAAGTACCAGGTCCCAATAGAGAATTAAGGAGGAAAGGACACTGAAGCAAAGTTACAGACAAAACTCTTTTTCTGTTTACCTTAAGTGATAGTTCAAGTCCTAAAGAAAACTGTTCTGGTTGGGAATGCTGCTTCTGTCCAGTCATCTGTCTGTTTTATGTGGCGTCAACTGCATGAGTTTACATAAAATAATGTGCTTGTATTATTTCACTGCCATGGAGAGAAAGTAGTCACTGAACCAGTAAAAATACATGAACATGTCTCCTTATTGTCTAGAATTCTCCAGGTGCTGTGTGGCATGATATTGAAGCTCTTTGGTGCTAGTAGAAAAAATAAATTTACATTTACCTCCAAATCTATCTTGTGAAGATGTTACAAAAAAGCTCTCAATTTTGCCAAAGCCCATGGGACTTGAGGTGTCCGGCACTTCCCATGATCAAATCTTAAATAAATACTGTCCATGCCTTGAGAACCCAGTCCTGGGCAGAAGAGCTTCCACAATGTGAAACCTGGAGAAGCAGCAATGCACAGATACTCTCTGCAGTCATAAGAACATAAGAATGGCTATATTGTGTCAGACCAATGGTCCATCTAGCCCAGTATCCTGTCTTCCTACAGTGGCCTGTGCCAGGTGCTTCAGAAGGGATGAACAGAACAGGCAATCAAGTGATCCACTCCTAGCTTCTGGCAAACAGAGAATAGGGACATTCAGAGTATGATGTTGCATCCCTGCCCATGCTGGCTAATAGCCATTGATGGACCTATCCTCCAGGAACTTATCTAGTTTTTTTTAATCTGTTATAGTTCTGACCTTCACAACATCCCCTAGCAAAGAGTTCTGCAGATTGACTGTGCGTTGTGTGAAGAAATACTTCCTTTTGTTTGTTTTAAACCTGGTGTCAATTTCATTTGGTCACCCCTCGTTCTTCTGTTGTTTGAAGGAGTACGTGACACCTCCTTTTTCACTTTCTCCAAACCAGTCAAGATTTTATAGATCTCTATCATATCCCCCCTTAGTTGTCTCTTTTCCAAGTTGAAAAGTCCCAGTCTTTTTCTCTCTCTTTATATGGAAAGCGACAGGAACACTGTCAAGGGCAATGATCCAT
Organism: Mesoclemmys tuberculata; assembly: GCA_007922155.1. Lineage (NCBI taxonomy): Eukaryota > Metazoa > Chordata > Testudines > Chelidae > Mesoclemmys > Mesoclemmys tuberculata. The sequence continues at coordinate 4,129,881 of ML675610.1, forward strand.
TGTCCTGGGAAGGGGAAAGCTCCAGATTGAAACAACCATGTATGGCTTATTTGGCTGCCCAGTTTCTTTTCCCTTGTGGGGAAAAGTCTGTGGAAAGATTTAGAATAGGAACCCAATTCTTGCCTTCCATTGGTGATGCATTGATGCAATTCCCTTAATTTTAAGGGAAGTTATTCCTGATTCTCATCCGAGTAAGAGATTAAGGCCTCTCTTCCAGGTGACTGACTCCTCCAAAACAGTATTCAGCCAGGGAAAATGATAAGGAAAAAGGCCATTGGGATAGTCAGCCATTACTCTTGGAAGTCATTAAGAGATCCCAGGCCCACAAGTGTCCATTCCATACCACACAATTAAATTTGCTTTAATATTTGGCCTCTAACGAACTGGCACCTAATCTTATTCTCCCTCACCCTACTCTCCTACAAGACCTGGGAGGATCCAGGATACACTTAAGTCTTCTTGAAAGGAAGTTTGGTAGTGAGCTAATTTGCATGAATCTCCTGTCTCCTCAAATTGCTCCAGAGCTAGTTACGCTGTTCCCACCTTCATGACCCTCTCTACACCTCAGGCCAGCCTACTCACTGTGGACCTGGTTTGCACAGACTTCTGGAATTTATGCTGTTCCCAACTGCAGCATGGTCTACACTGAAGAAATCACATGCACTCTACATAGAAGATTAAAAGAGGATGGCTAGCCAGCATATTATATCCTGTTCTAGCACCAGACAGTTTAATTAAAATAACTTCTTCATGCGCCCATCTCTAACTACCTCTAAAGACATTTAGTATCCCTGCACTGCTAATTAGTTAACAATGGGACTTGAGTATGTCCTTGATTGCTGAAGAGGAGTATGAAGCATGAAGTACATGGCATGAAGCCGACTCAGCCTTAGAATGAAGCATTACCAGTTTCCTTTTGAAAATACCTTCTATCATTTAATGTAGCTTCAGTCCCTTGTTCTTTGCAAATGCATCTCTAAACTGATACTATCATAATCTCATTTGAATAGGTGTCCAGAGTTGCTTTGAACAGATTTCTCCACTAATGTCAGTTGAAGTTGTATGTATGTATGTTTTTTTTTAAAAATGTCAGTAATCTTAATAAGCTTCTATCTCCTTATTTTTTTCTTTAGTTGAGTTTAGTGCAGGTTAAAAAAAATACAGACAGATTATGGCTCCAAGAAATGGAATTTATTTATGTATTTGCCTAGTCATTTGCATTTAGATACATCACCAAGCTCTCTCATAAAATAACAGAATACCAGTTGTTCTGTTTAAGGTCAGTGATGAATCCCACTCATCAACAGCTGCAGGACCTCCTGAATATTCAGTCGGTTGTTTTTTAACTGTATCCTACTTATCTGGGGATTAAGCTGAATGGTGCTCCAGTCCCCAGAGCAGCAAGTTGGACTGAATGATCTACTCTGCCTTTCGTATCATCACTGGTGGAGACTGAGCAACTCGAGGCTCCAACTTTCCAGTCATGGCTGGCACTGCTGTCCCTCCAATTAGTCATGAAGGCAGGGCCATCACCGCGTTACTGTGCGCAGCCAACTATCAGGACGTCTTACTTCACAATTTCATCTCAAAGCCACTTCAAGAACGCTGGCTAAAGTGAAGACCCTGTTTTCTGAATAGTTGAGCTTCTCAGACAGTACATCGGGTACAACATTTCTAAGGAACAGGGCAGCAGTCAGTGAGGGACTATATTTTGGATTTCTTGGCAGATAGGCAACTCAGATGTGTGTCTCCTAGTTTCTTTAGATGAACACTCAGAACAACTCATGCCACTCAGAACAACTGTATGAAACAAAAGATTCTTCTTTGCTACAACAGCATATGTGGTGATCATAGGCAGTTTAACTTGTATCTTTATTGTTGAGCTCATCACCCTGCCCCTGTGGATGTCAAGAACAAACAGTATGTCATCAGGCTATGAACTTCCCTCTTTACTGTCTTGATGGGGGAGGGGTGTGCTCTACATCTCTAGATGACCATGCCATGATAGAGTGGCTGCATCACTTACCTGACATCTGACTCATTGTTTGTGCTGACTGAAGCCATGTGCCAGAAGAATCCCACTCCCAACTCAACTCCATAACAAAAATGCACACAACTTTGTCAAAAAAACAAAACAAAAACCCACCATCAAAAAAAAATTAGTTAAAAAGTAAAGATTTTAAAAAATACGATAGTAAAATGTTATAGCTCAACTCCATGAAACGTGACAGAAGTATATTACATTTGCAGCTCTGTTGACTTGTGTTGAGTCTTAAATTCAGCAAATTAATCTTTCATAAAACTGCTGCGCTGATCAGCATACAGAGGAGCCTTGCTATACTTGCTTAGCTAATATTTCTTTTTATTTCATACAAGATGCTATTATCTCATTAGTGCAGGGGGCTGATAGCTTTAGTTATTTTTGTGGCTGCTGCAGTCCCTGCAAACAGCAAGCTGCATATAATGCTGTTACAGTCTGTGGTAATGAAATCATACTGTGAAATTGTTCCTACTGGTCTTTTTTACATTAAATAATTATGGTCACTCCTCCTTCAGTTATAGGCATTTTGCTAAGGAAAAATTGATTTTTATATTACAGGGTTTCTATGTAGTTTATTCTAACAGGATAAGCACTCAGTCTGGAAGAGCACCTATTAACTTCAACCTTCTATTTACAAAATAATCATGCAATTACCCTCACCTGCTTCTAGAGAAATTGTGTATACTTGGGACATTTGCCTTGTGTGCATAGTTATTTTGATACTCGACAAAACCTGTTAACTTGTGTCCATTATGTTCACAGACCCTACAGAGAATGTGACAATTAAAGTACTGTCTCAAAGAAATACCATTAAAGAAGGTGATAACATCACTCTAAAGTGCTCAGGGAATGGTAACCCCCCTCCACAGGAGTTTTTGTTTTACATTCCAGTAAGTATTACCTTACTATTGTTGTTTAGCTATAATAGTCTGTACTATTTCTTCCTGTTTGACACCAGAGGCGCACACACTGAACCACTCTAACTTTTACTTACCATTGTACCAACACGTACACTGTATTTTATGCTAGGCAAAACCCCCTCGTGTCCTTCCCCGCAACTCCTCTCCTAGACAGCTGCCCCATGAAGGCATTCATTGGAGCTCCCTGTACTTGTAGCAGGCTCTGAGTACTCTGTGGGCAGAGTAGAGGGGACACAGGATGCTGGAAGTGGGGCAAGGCCAGGCACACCCCAGGAGGGGGGGGGCTCTGGTCCAAGGTTTGACTCATAGTAGTGGTAAGGAGGAACTGCACTGGCTCACCCTGTTACCCAGGGTTTTTAGAATCCACAGCAGTGGTAATTGAACCATTTTACTTTAGACAATTTTAGGAATAAACTAATGGGAACACAGCACTTCCCACTGATTAAGATTAATAGACGCAAGCATGCTTTTGTCTAAAACTAGTATTTATTCAATTTAAGCACCCACAGACATAAGCAAAGCATTTTAAATAATTACTTAGAATTTGGGACAGTATTGAGGAATTTGGTGGCCAGATGCATGCCTGCTGGGGAGTAATGGTGTCAGGAAAAAATGATTTGATTACTTTAGAGAACTGATTTAAAGTATATTTTTTTATTTAGTTTTTTATATTATTATTATATACATTATAGTGACCTCCCTACTGGGTCATTTTTTATTTTAATAAATGTATTAATATATTTTAATAATTTTAGTTATAAGTTTTTGTATTAAAGGTTCTTAAATATAAGATATATATATATATATAAAATATATATTTATATAATAAAACAAATATTTTTTTGTTTTAAATTGTGTGCTTTTTTAAAATTTTGATTAACAGAAACTGCACTGATCTTGCCTCTAGAAGCCCTTTGTTTTTAAATTAACCTGTAACTACGTGGTCTTTTATTTAATTCATTTACAGTGGCTGAATGCACGCAGTATGGTTGCTATTAGCTTGATTAACTTCTGGGGTAAAACACCCTTTAAATTCAGGGTAACAATCCCACTGCTCATGTAGGTTTGGCCCCATGTCCCCTGCATTGTGACGGGAGTGGCGTGCCAGGGCCAAACTTGAGCAAGTGGCGTTGTGACCTGCCGTACAGGAGGTGCGGTGGAGCCAAGGCTGAATTGATATGGGGTGGCCAGCACTGCTCCTTCTAGTCCATGCCGTTGGCCTAGCTCCTGCACCAGTACCTGAATCAGACCAGTCGGAGCTCAGGTTGCCCCTCCCCTCAACAAATGACTGCCTAGGCACGTGCATAGGTTGACTATGCCTTAATCCAGCCCTGCCAATGATAGGCACTGTGCATAAAATGCACATGACTGTGGGTGCCGCTGTTTGACACTAGTTTATCTCTGGAACAAAGTTATTTATGTTTATATAACAAGTGAAGGCATCTGATGATGCTATTAACAAAGTGAAAAGCTGACCTTGGCAAGTTCAGCTGTGAGGATAGCAGTCTGGAGCCTGCAGAGAATCTGTCAAAATTTGAAGACTTTTTTTACTCTATTCACAGATTAACAATCTTTTTTCCACTAAACATATGATGCAGTGGTGATCAGTGAAATGCCCCAGTGAAAAAGGACCAGAGGAAAATAGTTTAATTTACTCAAATCAGAACAGAGTAATCAAATAAGCATAGCAATTAAAGTGGCAAAATCCTATCTGAAGCCCGGTCGACATTTACCTTCCAGGTTTGGCGGCAGTCGACGGAAGATACACAAGTAACAAAAATCACTTGCGTATCTGCCATCGACTTCGCGGCATCTCCTCTGGGCACCGTCAACACTGTGCTGCGTCGAACAGCATTCCCTTCGACGCAGTGCTACACCACTTACCCAGGTGATTTTCCTGTGTTGATTGCTGGATCACTGAGTGGGTCTACACAGAATTTGCCACGGCCAGTGTAGACCCAGCCTAAGACTAAGACCTTTCCCTGTACAATGTATTGAATGATTCCTCCGTCAGTTTTCAGAAGAATATTAGAATTGTAGGGTGGAAAAGAGTATACAATTTATTAATAGAAAAAAATTGTAATGGGGGAACAAGATTTATAAAGAACAAATTGGAAATTAATCAGTTAAAGGGACAGACATGAATTTTGCATGAGTTTAAAGTAGTTTCAGGTATTACATATGCCATTTCTTGTGGTTTCATAGTTACGTTTTCCTGTATTTATTTTGTCTATACACAATTATTTAGGTTACAAAGTTATAGGTAACATTTCTATCATAGTATATATTACAGTTATAGTCTTGCAATAATAGGTGAAATATTTTCAGACAGAAATGTGATTATCTATAGGCTGAATTTTGTTTCCTTCTTTCCTTGTTTCTTGCTCTTCTCCTGTGAAAGTGTTTTCTGCTCCCATAGCTTCTGCACCAGCCATGAGAACCAATCAGAGCAGGAAGACAGTGTGCTTCCAAATAGTTCAGACAACCAGTTGCTCAGCTCAGTAACTCCAGCTACTTTGGCCTCCGCTCCTTTTGCAGCTTGCATTGCTGCAGAATTGTGAGGGGAGACAGGGTCGGGAGCCATTCCTACTTCAGGGTGCAGGTGAAGCTGAGTGAGAGCAGAACTGATGCTCCTGATCAACTCTCTTTTAAGCTGCTCTAAGCAGCAATTGTAGCAGGGGAGAGAGGAGAGCCATCAGGGCACCAGAACTCCACCTGTTCTATGATGAACAGGGGTGAGCCTAAGGGCCCCTCTTGACATAGGCGACAGCATCCCAATTACATCTAAGTCATTCTCTCACTTGAGGGGAGCTAGAATTAGTTCTGTTTCCTTAGGCTGTCTGTTCAATCCGTAACGCAATGTTTGCGATACTCTCCAGTAAATAACGTTTCCTTGAACTTACAGCATTTTGGATAGGATATTGCTTCCCCATTATAGTTTCTCTTGCAGTGTTATGATTATTTTAGTTTTGGGTTTTTTTCCGAACATTTCTAAAAATCATCATTTAAGTTGAATGTTCAAGGTAAAACTTTTTGTTAATGCGGGAGTGACTTTACAGCTGTGCAGTGCCTGCAGTCACGTGGAAAAATTAAACCCTTGCTCTGCTCAGAGGCGGCTGGATTTGACGGGGTGCTGAATGTGTATAGATTGTGAAGCACTTCAAGATGAAAGTTGCTTTATAAAATATTCAAAGAAGATGTGACTGTCATGGTTTTAGCAACTCTCTGTAACTCATAAGTGTTAAACTTCCATCACAGGGAGAACCTGAAGCTATAAGGAGCTCAGATACTTATGCAATGACAGATGTGAGACGAAATGCAACAGGAAAGTATAAATGCTCTCTGATTGACAAAAGCATGGAGGACTCAACCACCGTCACTGTTCATTGTAAGTCGTCAGATTTTTCATTCCCAGAAACAATTCAAACATTTTACAAATTTGGGGCCAGTCCCTCCTTGCTTTACTCGTATGATTAGTCCCATTGACTACAGTAGAACTTCATGCAATGTAGTTGTCCCCGTGTCAGTCACAGGATATTAGAGAGACAAGGTGGGTGAAGTGATATCTTTTAATGGACTCTGTCACCGACAATAGAGCTGAGCATGGAATAACTGCAAACAGTATTTGGTCCTTTGTTTTACTTTTTTCTAAGTGCATTTTTATTAACGTGATACCTTTCAACACTACCATAATTCAGTGGATTATAACAGAGCTGCAGAGTGTCACTTTGGTTCAAACAATGGCATGCCATTTTTGCACTGGCCTGAATATACTGTGCTTGATACTCAGCAAACGTATTTTGACACGTTGCAATCAGATTTATGTATATTAATACAAAACGTACGTTAAGGCACCGTTTCAGAATGTATTTAAATTTACAGAAAGTCCATAAATTTTCATTTGGTCCATTATTATGTCAGTCAAAACCATGATTCACAGGAATTGCCATTCTAGATCATATTAGTCCAATATCCTATCTCAGACAAGGGCAGGTACCACTTACTTGAGAGGAATGTGCTAGGAACCTTCTAGGTGGACAATAATGGATTAACTATATCCATAGTGGGAATTTCTTAAAGAAAATCATTTAGTGTTTGGATTACTACCTAAAGTGTAGCAGGGTTTGTATCCAATAATGTAACTGGATTTTCTCATTATCCACATAAAATATGTAACCATTTTATGAATCTTGTAAACGCTTGACCTCAACTTCTTGTGGCAATAAGTTCAACAGGCAAAGTAGGCATCGTGTTTAAAAAAAAAAGTTTTAAATATTTTGCTTTTCAATTTCATTTGCTATCCACTTGTTTTTTTTTATTGTGTGAAAGGATAAAGAGAAGCACCCAGTTTACATTTTTATACCATTGATTATTTTCTACGCTGTTGCAATACCAGCTCTTATTTCTCTTTCACTTGTCACAAATATTTTCAATCTGTCTTCAAGTTGACATGTCCCTGTGGTGCTTCTTCCCCACACTTTGCACCCCTTCTGTTTCTGCTCCATCTTCTTTTAGATAGATAGGTTAACCGGAATTGAACACCGTATTCCAGGAGATGGTATAGTACCAATTTATATAATGGCATCACAACAGTTTTATAGTTCTCTATCCTATTACTTATGCATTTTAGTATACCCTCCTCCTCCCCCCACCCTTTTTTTAAATACTGCTACTGCATAGTGGGCAGAGATTTTCATTAAATTACCTACAGGGTTGCCTAGGTTTTTTTCCTAAAGGATTATTATAGTTAATTTAGAACTTGCTTAGCTGTATGAGCAATTCAAACTATTCTTCTAATGAAAATTATCTTACAACATGTGCCATTATGTTGCCCATTCACAGAGCTTTTCAAGGTCCCTCTGAAGTTCTAAAATATTCGTGTTGATTAACCTGTAAAATTTCATGTCACCTGCAGATTTTTGCCATGTCACTGTTCATACCCTTTTCCAGATTATTTAAACATATATCATATAATGCTGGTGTTAGTACAACCCACCGTCAACCTTTTACCAGGGTGAAAACTATCGATTTGTTTTGTGACTTTTTAGTGAGTTCCTGCTCCACGACATTACCTCTCATTCCATGACTTCCTAATTTCCTCAATAGTCTTTTACGAGAGATTTTTTCCAACGGCTTCTTTTTTTAATCCAAATAATTATCAGCCACTTTTCCTGTATCCACTATTTTGTTTACAGGCTGAAAGAATTCTAATGGACGGGAGAAGCCATGCTGATTTTGGTTTATTACTATCATTAAATGTTCAGCTTGGTGTTTTGTCATTCTGTTGTTTAGATGTTATTTCAACCAGTTTTCCTGATGTTTAGTAAGGCTTACTTGTCTAACTCCCAGAATCACCCTACCATCATCTTTAAAGTTGGGGGCAACATTTACTCTCTTCTGAGTTTCAATATAGTAACTGATTTTAAAGATTGCATATTGTGTTGGCGGCCACTTCCTTCAAAATTATTGGATATATAGTTTGGGTCTTAGTGAGTTGTTCCCCTTTAGTTTAATTTAATCAATTTGTTCCAGTACCTGCTCTTTTGTCACCTCAATCCCTAACATTGCCTCACTTTTATGACTTGAAGATTATTGACATAAGGTAGAAATCTCCACAGCATGTATTGTGGTGACAACTCACGTAGCTTCATCCTCTATAATTGTTTGCTGTACTCTGATAGGTCAGTGAAGCTCCTGATTCCACCAGTGCTCTCGGCTTCTCCTATACTTAAATAATTTCTTGTGTTTTCATGACTTTACCTATTTGATCTTCAAATTATCTTTACTGTCCTGACTTCCATCTCACTTTGTAACGTACCATAATTTGCATCTTTCTGTAGGTTTATTTGGGCAGATTTTTTGTTTTTGTTTTTTTAAGAATATGTGTTTGGCTCAAATTCTTCACTCTTTCCATTTAACTATCCTCCTTTTTTAGGGGGGCCTTTCTGCTTCCCCTGTCATTTAAGGGGTGTGCATTCCGGTCAGTGATTCAATTATGGTATACTCAGTCTTTCTGCTGAGGTTAAGGATTTATTTCCACACTTTTGACTTTATGATCCTAAAACACTTGATTTTTCAAAAGGAACAAATGATAGAAAATATTTGTTTCCATCCATCAATCTGTTTATGACATTTTTGTTTTAATATATCTATCTTTCATTCATAAGTGTATCCCAAACAGTTTTTATTGGGCAATTTGACCATGTTGGTCTCTTACAGATGTTGGGGTTTGGGAAAACTTCTTGCTGGTACTACAATACATTACCACACTGTAGCAGGAAATCCTGCTTTTCCGTACAGAAAACAAACAAACAAACAAAGTGGAAAGTACATTACGAGATCCATATAGAGCTGCATACTGACATTAAAATTCCTTAATTTGGGTTACTCACTAAATTGAGGGGTATATTATGTCCATACAGTGAGTGTGCCAAGAAGTGTGGAACAAGGCAAAGGACCTTTCTCACCTACTGACCACAAGGACTGCATAAAGTTTGCACCAACAATGCCATTTGCCTTCCCAAAGACAGATGGGACATTTGTGCATCCATGGTCCCCATTGAGTGACTAAGGCAGTGGAAAGTGCGTGTTGTACACCATAACAGGACAGTAGGGTGGTCTCACTGCTCTGTGGAGTTCTAAAGAGACGTTCCCACTTGGAGTACAGCGTCTCCCTGAGCTCCTGCTGGGGGTTGTTTACCTCTGTCCAGTCATTTATGTCAGACATAAAGGATCCTCTTAATACTCTTTCATTTTCTGCTGAGGAATGTGTTCCAGCTAAATGAAACTTTAGAAATCAAGGGATTCTGCTAATTGAATTTATCCTTGTAAACCAACATGATTTTAGGAAATCTATAATCAGTCTTGGGCTTGTCAGCTGCAGGATGATCGTTAATAGTTTGTAAGAGATGCCAAGTCAGGCATTATTAAAAATATAAGGGGAATTATCTTTCAGGTGATATGATACAACCTTCAGCTTTCTGTAGACCAGAAGGAGTGCACGTTTGACTGTTAATATATTCAGGATGCCCAAATTACATGGCATACTGCACCTAGCCCTCCTGATTACAACACAGAGTTCATATCCAGGCCAGCACATCTGATTTAAAGACCCACCCTTGCAATAGAATGTGAAACATCTCTCTCTAGTATTTCCCACATTATGTAAATGGCTTTCACATCCTCAGGGTGCTGTGATGACGTTGTGGGATGTAATCCTCACATTGTCCTCCTGCTTCTTCGTGTGCAAAGACAGCACAGCTGTCGATCCAAGTCTTCAGCTAGACTAAATTAAAAGGTGGCATGTATCAAATATGGTACCTACTGTGGGGTTTGTTTTGATGACACATTAATGAAGGAACTTTTAAAGACAGAAAAGTGAAACCTGAAGCAAGTCTATATAAAAGTACAGTACTTCAGTAATTTCCTTCCTCCACAAAATAGAAAAGTAAGTATATGCAAACCTTTTTCATACTGCTGTAATCAGCAAAATCTGTACCAACAGATGAAAAGTAAAGCACTGATTACCTTCATGGTGCATAAGGAAAACAAGTATATGCAGACAAACTATTTAGCAGGTGCCCACAGTGATGTCCAGTGGTGAATCCTCTGCTAAACTTGAGCTTGCTTTCTCAGCCCATTCTATTACCACCTCTCAAGGCTTTGCAGCTCAGAAGTAAGAGCTCAAGTTTCATGTTTGCTACAATTTTTTCCCTGACTTTGAATGATTCTTAGCAATGTGTAAGATGGGTGGGGTGCCTCAGTTCTTTCACTGAAAAGGGAGGGGACCTAGCACATTAGCCAGGAGGAGGTCTGCATTTAAAAATTGCTATGGTCAGTCTTGGCTGAAATGAAGGCCAAGAATTTAATGAGTTCTTGCTTCCTGTGACAAGATTCCTTCCTGAATGATCTTCTATGGTTTCTTGAGTCTGAGTTGATATTCTGCTTCAAAGAAATAAAGGTTTGAATAGACATTGAAGGGGAATCCCCCTGAGGAAAAGAATTCCAGAGCCACCCTACCCTATTAGCATGTGCTCAGAGAGCAGGAGGGAGAAAATTCAGTAAGCACTAACTCTCCCTCCCCCAGGTGAAAGAACAATCTATATCTTTTGTGTGAGTCATTGTGGGGAGAACAGATGAACTTCTGAAATATATTACTGAATTTTGATGGGTTTTGGGGAACCTGCTCTCTGGAAGAGGGAAAGCAAATAATACTGATCAGGCAGTTCTCTCTCTTTGGTAAAGGTCATCTTTGTATGTGTGTCTGCAATAAAAGTAGCAAATGAACCAATAGAGAGAGTGTTCACATAACTACTGGTGGTAGAAATTTGTAATATCTGTGTAATCTAATATAGGACTAATATTAATTATTATTGCAAGACCAGTCCTGTCCTTTTTTTGATGCATGTTTCCTTTAATTATTATGCTGTTCCTAGTGAGATAGGTGAATGAGAACAGCAGACAAATTCACTCTTCTGTTGAGTGAAATCACTGTAGTTGCTTGCTGTTGGAATCAATGAAGCATAATTCACAGGTTTAAGCAATTCTAAGCCCTTTGGTACTTGGAAAATATATAGATAAATTCTCTATCTGTCTCATCAGCTGTGTCTCAGGTAATTCTAAAATGACTGTTGCTGTAGCAGCTGAGGATTTAGTATCAGGAAGGCAAAAACAAGCAGATAATAAAGGAGGCATCTCTTACAATTTCTTGATTATCTGTAATGATAGGGAAAGGAGTAAAGAAAGTATGTGACAATTTAATTGGAACTCAGTTAGTTGTCTGAATGTGGCAGTAGTGCTTTAAAACCTTTAACAGCAGCAACACAATCTAGTAAATTCAATGCCTCCGCTTTCATGAGAAAAATTACATGGTACTAGTGAGCTGAGCAAAAATATTTCTCATCTTGTGAGCTTCCTTTTCTGTCTAAGCTGGCTTTTTTCTTAGGATTATAGTATACTGTAGTGCAGAGCTCCATCAGCCACTGATTATCTTCCCCGTATGTAATAGTTAGGGTGACGAGGCTTTTTTGGTTTACGCAATGTTTGATGATAGGAGGTGGGTATGAAAGCAGATGTTTAACTGAACAACTTCCCTATTCTCTCACGACAGGATGCTGTATGCAAGAGCAAACAATAGCACCTGGGGTAGCCTAGAATTTGGAATGTCTGAGACCCTAGGGCGCACACAATCTTATAAGAAGGAAAAAAGGCAAATGATGCCCTGGAAACCGACATAGTGGCTGATGAATGGAGAGTGCATTTTATGTTAGGAAGAACTCTGGGAAATAAGGATCAATGAACAGGACATTTGTCCCCACCTCTGTGACAAACAGCCATAACCCACTCCTCTCATTTACTTGCCAGATTCCCTGCACCCATTCCTTCACCATGTCTCCCCAAATTGGGGACGCTGTACCACACTTGTTAAGAGAATCAACCTCTTCTTGCTATCAATTCAGAGAATTCTATCCCTTGTCTTCCTCCCCCTCTGCCCTATAGGTCTACAAGCAGCTTCTAAAATTCTTCTCTATCCCTCAAGACAAGTCCTCCTAACAAAAATCCTCATCAATCCAACTCTGCTATTCCCTTGCCTGAAACCTCTCACCCCAACCTGGACATCATCTCCTATATCATTCCTCCAGCTGCACAAGCTGGGAAAACATATGTTTATTAGCTGATCTGTGTCATGTTTCATTTTGTTAGTCTATAATTATACAAGATATGCAAATATTCTGCATAGCTTTTTCAGGATCACTTTTTCTAATGTCTCACTTATCAGAACTAATGAGATTCTTTTTTTGGAGAAAACATTCTAAGTTTTAGAAGTGCAATTAGTGTACTGTCGTCTTTCTTCTGTAAGCTCTCAGAATGGTGCACTCTTCTCGTACTTATCTTTTGACAATGTTCCTTTCTTCACAGATTTGGATTTGTCACTAACTCCCAGTGGAGAAGTTACTAAGCAGATTGGAGATGCTCTGCCTGTATCGTGCACCATCTCTTCCAGTAGAAATGCAACTGTGTTTTGGATAAAGGTTAGTAATAATTCTTGCTAACTTCTACTCATTTTGTTTGGTTATCTGTTAAGATTTCTGCTGCTCCCTCAGTGTTTTGGAAAGAAAATGAAGCAGTTTTCACTGTACTTGTTAAAGGATCTTTTAAAAACTGATGTTTTACAAGCAATGACCAACTAAAATGTTAACCTGGGCATTTAATACTATAATCTTTTGGACAATTTGCTTAAATTTTCAAACGTGACTAGTGTTTTTGGATGCCTCCGTTTTTTGAGTGTGCTACCTGACGCAATAAAAACACCTGATTTTTCAGAAATCTTGTGTAACAGGCATCTGAAAATCAGTCCCGTTTAAGGCATCTGACTTTGGAGACCCCAATATTTTCAATGCCAGACACACTAAACACTTCTGAAGATTTAGGCCATTCTGTTCTTGTCATGTTTCCCATAAACATACTAAAGGACAGTATATGTTGGGTGATGGAGGGGGTGACTGGATGTCTCAGGGCTTTGGTAAGGAAACAGTTTTTGTCAGATAGGGTTCATATCTAACTTTGGTTGATAGAACACCACCTAATGGCTGGTCAGGGGATTGTGTTGATGAGCCAGTTCCTAACAGACAAGTGTCCATTTCTCAACACTATTACCAAAACTTGCAGCCTTGCTGGCCATCTCACTAGAGAGGCCAAAGACAGAACAGACTATAGACTATCCTCTGATCCTCTCTGTCAAAGGTGAGACCACGGTATGGCAGTGGCGTACGTAAACTTGCAGGCATGCTGTCCCTGTTTTGTACATAAAGAGACGACTCAACCTTGCATAGCTCTCCCTATGGCACTTTTTAGAAGTTGGGGGGAAAAAATGTCATGCTTGGCACAGCTGTGGCTAGTTACAAATCGTCAAACAAATACTGGGTTTTAGTTATTGGGTGGACCGTTAAACAGTAGGAAGGAAAAATCAAGTGCACAAATACAAAATTGGGGAATAATTGGTTAGGTGGCAGTACCATAGAAAAGGAGCTGGGGGAGATCACAAATTGAATATGAGCCAGCAATACAATGCAGTTGCAAAAAAGGCAAACAACATTCTGGGGTGTATTAACAAGAGTGTTCTGTATGAAAGATGCAGGAGGTAATTGTCCATCTCTAATTGGCTCTGGTGAGGTCTTGGCTGGACTACTATGTCAAGTTTTGGGCACCGTGCTTTGGGAAAGATGTGGACACATTGGAGAGCAACAAAAATAATAAAAGATAAAAATAAACCAGACATATGAGTCTTGAGAAAAGATAATGAAGGTGAATCTGATAAATCTTCAAGTTAAGGACTGTTGTAAAGAAGACAGTGATCAGGTCCCATATCCACTGAAGATAGGATAAGATGAAGTAAAGCAGATTTAGGTTAGATAATAGGAAAAATTCTGTAACTATACTAATGTACTGGAATAGGTTACCAAAGGAGGAAGTTGTTGAATCCCTGTTGTTGAATCCCTGTTGTAAGAAAAGGTTAGACAGACATGTCAGAGATGGACTAGGTTTACTTGCCTTGATGCAGAGGATGGACTAGATGATCTCTCAAGGATCCTTCCAGCCTTATTTCCATGATGAAGGCCCTGAACCCACAAAGCACGAGTAATTCTGTTGAACTCAATTGTACTGCTTATTTGTAATTCAGAGGTTGATGGGATTACTCACATGCTTAACTTTAAGCATATGCTTATTTGGATTGGGCCCTAAAGTGGAGAAATTATGTGAACTAACTTCTTTCTTGATCAGGATAATGCCAGAATGCAGAAAAGTCCATCATTTTCGAGTCTACAGTACCAGGATGCTGGAAACTACGTCTGTGAAACTACTCTACAGGAAGTTGAAGGGTTAAAGAAAAGGAAAACACTTACACTTATTGTAGAAGGTAATGGAGCAGTTAAGTTTTATTAATACTGTAAATTGTACTGTTCGCAATTATTTTACCATAATGTTTAAATATAATATTGTTCTTTTAGGAAAACCGCAGATTAAAATGACAAAGAGAACAGAGTCAAATAAATCTAAAACAGTAGTCTGCCACGTGGAGGGCTTCCCCAAACCAGCTGTGCAATGGACAATTACTGGCAGTGGAAGCATCATAAATAAAGCAAGTATCTTTCTCATTAATTTATGCACAAAAATATAGATGTGCTAGTAATTTGAGGTCTGGAAAACCTGCTTTACTGTGAGAGATTAAAGAAAGAAAATCAAATACACATGCAAGAATTAAGTCACGGAGATTGGATGTGATAATCCTTCTCTGCATGGGATAGGTCAGACAGCACCTCCCAGTGAATTCCATTGATTTCTTATGGTCAAATACTACCTCCATTTATACCTAATGAAGTCAGAGGTTGCCCTGGAAGTGCATAAAGGCAGAATTTGGCCATTAGCTTGCAGCTTCAGGGCATGGATCATGTCCTGGAGCTCCTGTTTATAAATAATGGACAATGATTAATTCTTGGTGCTCTTAGCAGAAGGAAGATGATAAATGACAGCAAATTCAGGTAACTGGGATATTTAAGGCAAAATTAAAATAGCAAATATGTATAGCTTGGTCAAATGATGCTTGAAGGGAAAGAAGTATCTGAAGAGTGCAAACACCAAGGAGGGTAGGCGACTGTTGTTTAGAGTGGCCTAAAACTGTGTAAGTCAGAAGTAATGGGATGAACTAAACCAAAGGAAAATTTAAGCTGAACCAGGGAAAGGTTTCTAACACAGACCTACTTGACCGTAGAATAGTTTCAGGAAGGCTGACTCTGGCAGGTGAGACCTTTAAAACTAGTCAGGAAAACATACCCACCTATACCATAGGGAGCTTGCTTTAACATGTAGTTTAACATTTTCCACGTGGCTGTTCCTTCTAGATCAGAGCATAGTGTCTATACCATATATCTGAGCAAAGTGCTTTTCATGTT
Source organism: Mesoclemmys tuberculata (assembly GCA_007922155.1). Classification (NCBI taxonomy): domain Eukaryota; kingdom Metazoa; phylum Chordata; order Testudines; family Chelidae; genus Mesoclemmys; species Mesoclemmys tuberculata. Next base: position 4,145,792 of record ML675610.1, read on the forward strand.
AAATGAGTAAAAATATTAATAAAATCAGTTTATTCGAATTATAAATGTTTACCCATAAATGTATCTGATTTTAAATGGCTCCCTTACTGCAAACTGTAACCGAATTTCTTATTTTTAAAAGATATTTACTCAGAGCTTTCCTTATGAACAATTCCACTACAAGACATTATACATATTATTATTCTACTGATTTAGTTCTTTCCTTTCCAGACAGAGGAAACCAAATACGTTAATGGAAGATTTTCCAGTAAAATTGTAATTTCTCCTGAAGAGAATGTTACATTAACTTGCATTGCAGAAAACCAGCTAGAAAGAACTGTCACCTCGATGAATGTCTCTGCCAGTGAGTCTCTTCAATTAGAAGCATTTCAAAAATGAGTGAGGCTGTTTCCTTAATGTTTTAAATACCTTTTTCCAGCTTTTCTCTGTAAATGATGGAAGATGCGGATCGGTGCTGCAGTAGTTAGAGATTTTTTTTATTTAATTAAGTTCCGTGTGTCTCCTGCATTAACAACCAATTTAGTCCTCCAATCCAACCTATATTGGTAATGAAAGAAATTTGTTATTAATGGATGGATAGTAGTGGCCTACAGTAGGTGAAGTGAGTTGTGTGGTCTCAGTACATTTGATAGTGGACATATCACAGCAGAGCTAACTGGCTCCCTTCTTTTAGCAGAAAGCTGATAGCAGAACCCCTCTCAAACTTCTATACATGAACCCTGCAGCTTGGACTTATGGCATATTGGCAATATACGAAAATTTGCACTGCCATGGCTCATGATGCATCTACTTTGGGCTAGTACTTTAGTCTTCAAGACCATGTCTGCTATCCTTCTCATGCATACACATATGAAATAACTCATTTATTACTGAGAAATTTTCTTTTCTGAGCCCTGAGTTTTGTGGTTTATTATTAACTTCTGATGTGATTTCAGAACAGAATCCACCCATGGGTGCTAGGGTTTAATCAGCTCTGCCTACAGTAAATGAAAAGTGGTAAAAAGTTAGCTTTCATGATAGGGTAGCATATAAATGCTTAGTCAGAAATGTTCATAAGATTAAATTTGTCATTTCTTGGAATAAAACTTTCATATAATGTATTATAGATATACAGCAAGGATTGCTGCCTAAAAAATAAGATTAATTATTTTGTTGTGTGGCTGATGCAGCCTTAAGTATGAGCATTTCTGTCCTAGCTGTAAAATAGATCATTATATTGTTAAATATAGCAGCATATTATAAGGGTGAATGTGACTTTCCGGTATCAACACATTTGTTTTTAATCTTAATGTTTTTTGTTTCAGTAAGTATCCCAGAAAATGATGACCCAGATGATAGGAATGGTATGTACAGTGCTGCAGAACCCTCTTTGACTTTATCTGCTCCAGCTGTATGAAGTGTCTTTAAATGTGTAATTTCTACAGTCCTCTGCCATTAAGAGTTTAATTGACATTGCTGAGTGTATGTGAAGCAGTAAGAATTAAACTCTTAACTTTATGCTTAATAATAATAATAATGTGCCTGTTGTCACAGAGGTCTAATAGTTTTGACTTTTTGTCCATCTTTCTTTGTGGGATTATTTGGATAGAAAATGTTTAATGCTGTGTATTATCATCAGAGCCCATGTGAACTTTTTCTTTGTTTTAGGTGACAACACAGAAAAGGTCAATGACCAGGCAAAGCTAATAGTAGGAATTGTGGTCGGTCTCCTGCTTGCAGCTATGGTTGCTGGTATCATCTACTGGGTGTACATGAAGAAATCAAAGTAAGACTTTACAGAGACCCTTGTTCTTATTCTTTTAATTAAAAAAAAAAAAAAGCTATGTACATACATGTTTAGTGCAGTACAGCCAAGGGGGAGAAAGTTATCCCCATATATAAATCTTACCTTGCATCTGAAATTAAAATGGACATCTTAATGAGGATGATGTGTATCATCTAGTGGTTAGAGCACAGGACTGGGGGCTAGAACTCCTTAAATTTGCCACTGATTCAGCTGTGTGGCTTGGGTCATATCATTTAGTGCCAGATCATATTTCCATTTAAGTTAATGACGTTTTTCCCATTTGACTTAAATGGGATGTGGTATTTCAATTGCCGAGTCTAATGCTGGGCTGTCATGTCTCTAGAATCTCATGGATGTCAGGTGAGTTACCTTGGTGTAGAAGTTGACCAGCTCTCATTCTGTATAATTCCCTAATTTTACGGAAAGGTAAACTAATGGCAACTTCACAGGAGTATGTGAAGCTTGATTAACAGGTGCTAATGAGGGAAGTTGTATTCCTTGAAAACTAGACATTACTTTCTGCATCTAGATGTTTAGTCATCCCTGGCAGAGTGTACATTTTTGTCTATTAGCTCTGCTCATTTTCAATTAGCGTTTCATTAGTACAGAAAATCAATTTAAGACTATATGAAATAAATTGGACAGACTGACAGAAGTCTTTAAAATATCTTCCCTTTCAGCCTCTTGGTTATCAGCTCTCCTAACCATATTATTATACAACTTGCATCTGGTTCTGCTCAGTGTCATATTATACTCTCTCTTCCCCAGACAGACTGGGGCCCTGTCAGATGTGGAAATGCATGGGCATAGGATAAATCTGCACTTTGAAAGGTTCAGTAGAGCTATCTGATTTACAGCAGCTGAGAATCTGGCCTACACTATCCCAAGGTCATATTTATAAAGTGTTCTAAGAGGGGAGACAGTTATGTATGTTGTGTACATATTTGTATAGGCAGACACTGCAGCATTAAAACTTGCTTGTATGTGTCTGTAATTTTTCAAATTGGTTAGCAGTAGCTATAGAATATATTCTAGAACTGAGTTTTGATATGAACATTTGTTTCTCATTAAGTTCTGCCATCTGTTTCTCACATTATAAAGTGTTCCCATGCAGTCTTTAGATTTTACCTAAATACAATACTACAGGTGAGCAGCATTCAGGTTTTTTTGTGGAATTTCCTGAATAAGAGAGCTTTATAAACATGTGACTGAGCACAGGCACATTAAGCATGTGCTATTTATAAAGATTCAGGAAATAAAGTAATTTTAAACTTCCCCACCACCTTCAGTCCGTGCTATGAGTCATCTTTTCTCTCTCACTGAGGAGTCCAAAGCATAAGGCACTGACTCCTTTGTGAGAAATAATGTGATGTAGCCCTTGCTCTGATGTGCTTCCATGTTTTGTGGTGTTAAGCTTTGTTTTCCAAACTTGACTGCTCAGAAATAGGAGAAATTACAGAATATTAAACAAAAGGCATTGGAGAAATGGGAATATCATATTTATACTTAAGGTAGAAAATTAAATTAATGGTGAATAGACAGGCTCATTGGGACCAATTTAAAAAAACAGTTGTTTAAATCAGTTGTCTGACAGGCACTGGTTTCTTAAGTGAATCTAATTACCGGAAATATTGCTGACAAGTTTCTGCTTTCAGCATATAATTAACCTGTTCTCTCCCTTGGGAATTAGCTTCCCTGTTTTCTGCATGCAATACTTGAGAAGAGCAAGTATGAATGAAAGAGGATTTCAGCACCAATCACAGCCCAGAGATCTGAAATGCTGTCCTCTCAAAAACACCATTGCAATACTTATTGACACTGTGTGTCCAATCACAACCCTCCGTTTCCACACAGGCCACTCCCTCGAACAGTTAGTCACTTTTTGAACCCACCCTCGAACAGTTATTCACCTAATCTCTGCCCCCAAAGTGACGTCAATGGAAAGTCTGAGAAGGAAGCAGCAAAGAACTTTCAAACCCTTCTGAGGCAAGAAAAACGTTACTTTTTTCATTGATGTATGTTGTGGTTTGTAGAGTTTTCTATTGTCTTGTGCTACAGGATAGTAGGAATTATACTCAGGACCTTGGAGTGTATTCAGACTGACTAGCTTCTGTAGTTGTTTGTCACCTCAGAGTCACTTAATGCACAAGTTGATTGCTACATCCTCTGCACCAGTTCAATGCAAAATAATTAGAGATCTGAGTAAATTGCCAGTGCAACCCTCTGCTAGACAGTCTAAATGTTCTTGTCCTCATCTCCTCAAATATTTCCTAGAGCTAAAAAAGAAACAGCATTTAGGAAAATAAATTTGAGTATCTCAGTATCCTTTCACTCTTGAAACAGAAATACTGATGGATAATTTGCATTGCTAAAGAAATTAACTAAACCTCTTGTCCTATTTTCATTATCTAGGATGGGGAATACACAAATTCCAGGTCATGTTAGGCTACAATGAGTTTCCACTGATTTATTGCAAACTTAAAATGAAGAGAAAAACCTGAAATTTGGCTGAAAATTAAACTGCAGCAATTTTTACAATAATCGGTGCACACACAATTGTTGAAACCCATCAGCATCCTGAGACATTCTGAGCTAATTGCTAATCTCTTCCCAGACATACGTGTGTCACTGGGTGATTAACAAAAATTGTACTTTTCTGGTATTTTGTAGGTGGTTAGTATGTTAAAACCAAAAGTCACAAAATAAGTTTTATAGAAAACTGATAGGTGTGTGTGTCTCATACACTTGTAACTACAAAGTTCACATTATTGTAAAGATGGGAAAGAAACTGGGAGTGAGCTGTTTGTACTCTCTATTTAATCAGTATAATCCCAATCTTTTTGGCTCAAGGGCCATAAGTATCATGTTTACACTGCTGAAGGGCCACTAGTCTATCAACTCATAAAAAATGTACTGATGTATACACCCTTAAGGACTACAAATCATCACATATTTAAAGTAAACTTTTAGGGCAAAGCAAATGAAAAAAATTAAACTGTTAAATAATTACAAATTTACACCTCAAATTACTCACAATATGTCACACACTGACAGACAAAGCACTAGTGTAGATTAATGGCTGTCACTACACACTGAAGCACATAGCCTGGCAGCTAAGTCACAGTGGGTGGCCTGGTACCTGCAAGCCAAACTGGAAGGCACTGATTTCCATCAGCAGCCCCTTGTCATCCCCACTGCAGCCGGACAGCAGGAGCACAGGGAGGAGGCTGCTTCCTCACTGATCTCCCGTCCCCTTGGTTGCAACAGGGAAACCGCACCTGTCCTGTAGTCTGTGCGCTCCAATGGGGTCCCTAGGCAGTGGCTCCCTTCATTAGGCAGGTGGTCAGGAGATCAGTGCTCCCCTGCCTCCGGCTCCAGCAGGGACCCCAACACCTATGGACCCAGGCAGAGCACTTGGCTGTGTTCCCTGATACAGCCAGGGGGAGGCAAGCGCTCCTCTCCCCTCGCCCACAGCAAGTAGCCACATGCCCCACTTGGGTCCCTAGGCAGTGGGAGGGGCGTGGCCAGCCATTTCAAAAGACACCACAGGCTGGGAACTCCTGCTCTAAATCATAGAATAACATTGGAAATAATTCTTTTCACTGATATTCTATTCCAAAATGACATCTAAATTAAAAAATTACCTGAAAATCCTCCCCTTGCAAAGAACAGGTGAAACTTTAGCCCATCTTTTAGAGAGTCTTTGAGTAGTGATCCCCTAGGGTAATAATTTTCTTGAAGGCAGAAATTTGAGGACTTTTCCTGAAGGAAAGCTTGAAATGTCAAATGAGGAATCCATAACTTTTTAGGGATCCATACAGACTCAGTAGAGGAAAAAGTACAGAAGGCAGACACACCATCTACAAAATTATAAGACAGAAACTGGTTGTAAAAATAGAGTCTGACTCTGACTTGTTTACAAGTTTGGTTCAGACAAGTAGTCACAGCTGTTTTTTTCACAAAATATTAAGGTGTCCATTCTGTTTGTGCATCTGTGCTGCCCAACTGTGCTTGTTGCAAATTAATTCTGGGGAAGTGTGCATTTCTCTATCCCATCCTGCTGCAGCAGGGGAGAGACTGCCCAGATGGGAAGACAGAAGCACTTAGGCTATTGGAGACTGGGAAGCTCCAGTGCAAAGGACGAGCCCGCCTACTACACACATACTCAGGACAGGGGGAGTTGGGTCTACACTGCAGAAATAAGAGTTACAACCTAGTTACAAAAAAGGCAATGTTATGCTATCCACAGCAGCTAGCAAAGGCAACGCAGTTAGCTACCATGGTGACTAACAGTATTAACTATATTGTAAATCATGTTTCATGTTAACTATAGGTACAGCTACACTGGGGGAGGGGGGAGGAATCTGTGGCAGTGAGTCTCAGACCCTGGGTCAACTGATTCTACCTAGTGCTATAGGACTAAAAATAGCAGTGTACATGTGCCACTCTGTCTCTCAGACCCTCCCTCCTTCCCCGATTTCACAGCCCAGGCTCTAGCCTGGGCTGGAACATCTATGGCCCCCAAAATCCTAGTGAAGTGTGAGCCCAAGTCAGCTGACCCAGACTTGGGCTTGCTCCTGCAAAGTTGCTGGGTGGTTGTTTTTGTTTTTGCAGTGTAGATGTATCCTAGGTCAGGAACTAGTTGGTGGGTGAGGTAATATTTGGACCAAATTCTGTTGGTGAAAGGACTGGGTGCTGGGACCAACATGACTATAACGACATAGTTAAATCTACAAATAAGTGTTCTAAATCCATTTTTAAGCATCTACGTAAGTGGCCTGATTTTCAGAAGGGCTGAGCACTTGCAGTTCTCATAGCACTGATGTGGGCACTGGCTTAACTTCAGCGAAGGATATGGGTACTCAGCTTCTCTGAAAATCTGGCCCTTCATTTGGGTGTGTCACCCAAATTAGAAGGATTAAGGAAGAGATATGATACTGGAGAGTGTGAAACAGGATTCCTGGCCATCTAGGATGGGCTCTTAACACACACTAAAAATAATTTTGTTTAAAAAATTAAACTTATCAGTTGGACCGTTACAGCAGCTTTTATGATTTTAGCAACAGGAGCACTTTAACCTAAGTGGATAATAATGCCAGATATTTAACCCTTCCACTGCTAAGTAGCAGCTCACAGGAGGCGATCCAATGTTTTGGGCTCTGTAAATTCTGCATCTCTCTCCATTGCTGGGGCTCATTCTCTTGAGTCTAACATGTCACATTTGAAATCCTGTTCTTAGGTTGTTCAGATTTTAATACCCAATGGAATAATAGGTCTTTCTCTGGCTAGTGAAAAGTGCAGCCTTGCTTTCAGTGTCTCAGGCATGTTCCTGGCAGAAACAGTAGTTCTCCTATCATCTCCTGTCAACTACTTGTCCTTCTCAGCTCTTGGTACCGCTTCTGAGAAAAGTCTGGTCTCATCACTGAAAATGCCCTCAGGGGTGATAGCCTGTAACGATCTGGTCAGCACATTCTTCTCCCATGAGACTCCAAATTCTTTCATTCTCTCATCCCCTCCTCTCAATCTCTCTATTTTTGTAAGCCAGTGTTAGGAAAGGATACATGCTCATGAGTTGTTATTCAGATGACAAGCAAAATCCGTGAGAGCCATCCAAAGAACAAATTTGGCTTTTTTTCCTTTTACTGTGGATTAGAGAGATTTGCGAGAGTTTTATTAGGATCACATAAAAAATTCAATCACTGTCAATATTAATTTTTCTTCTTGTTTGTTTTTTTCCCCCACTGTCTCATGTTTTCCTCTGTGCAGATCAGTCCTCTCCGGCTTTGAGATAGCTAAAGAGAGAACGAAAGTAATTGCCCAACAGAAATTTACTGTAGGTGTGACAAGTACTTTGTGTTCTAATCCCAACATTTAAGTGACAGTTGTCAGTGGGTATGTCTATGCTGCACAATTAACGCAGATCTTAAATTTTAGCCTTAACCCCTATCTGTCATCCACAAAGAAAAACCTCTGATCTGGATTTGGAGGTGCTTTAAACCCAGGCTAGTTTACACTGCTAGGGGTGTGGATTAGAGGAACCTGGGCTGTGGTTTAACTGGGGCTGGAAACTGTCCACTTTGCAGTGAGGACACAAACTCAATCACTCAAGTGCTGATAGCCCTCCAATATTCTTCTAATGCTGTTCCCACAATTCCCTCCAAAGGATAGAGAAATTCTTCCAATACTTGACAAGGAAAGAATTCTAAAGCATTTCAGAACAAGGAACCATGGGATATTCCTCGAGACACGTACAGGCATGTCCTGAAAGAGTGAGGACTAGGCTCGGCTGGGTGCTCAGATCTGAGCGCCAATTGGGCCAGTTACCTGTGCAGTGTAAGCGTAACCAGGGATAACAAAGAGATTTAGATCCTTTTGTACTAACTATTAGTTCGTGCACAGACACACCCAACTAGCCATACCATTGATTAGATCAGTGGCTCCCAACCTTTCCGCACTGCTGTATACCTTTCAGGAGTCTGATTTGCCTTGTGTACCCCCAAGATTCACCTCACTTAAAGACAACTTGCTTACAAAATCAGACACAAACATACAATAGTCTCACAGCATGGTATTACTGAAAAATTGTTCACTTTCTCATTTTTACTGTATAATTTATAAAATAAATCAACTGGAATACAAATGTTGTACTTACATTTCAGTGAGATATTTGAGCCTGTTATTCCCTTGTGAGCCTTGTTTGAAGCCCGAATCCTGGGGGCTGAAGCATGTAACTTAGCTTTGTGGGGCCTCCAGTGGTGTGAGACCCCAAGCAAGCACTGTGCTTGTCCCTGGACCTGCACTTGCGGTACCTCTAAACCTATGCTGTGGACTGTCGCACCTTCCAGGGAGTTGTGTGCCCTAGTTGAGAACCACTCGATTAGACAACATAGTTTAAAGAACATGGTAAAGAGGCCAAAGTAACTTTAAGCATTAAAATTAAAATGTAATATCCTGTCTTAAAAACAGAGAGGCAGTTATTGCAGTTTCAAACCTCCAATGGGTGCCCTCCAGGCTCCATTTAAAATAATGTATTTAGCTCTCAGGTCCATCAGCCTGCTTGACCTAACACATCAGGCCTGCTGCCCGCTTCCCATGCTGGAGAGCTGGCACTTCAGCCGTGTGTGAGATTTGTGATACATCTGTAACCCTCTGGGCAGTGTATTTTCCTCTTTTCCTGACCCCTTTGGATAAACCATAGCCCTTCGTACTTTTCAAGGTCGCTTCAACTAAGGCTGTCTGCAGTGTTCACCCGCACTGCTAGATAAAGCTAATGTCTTTGCACAGACACACCCCGCTAGCAAAAAATAAAACCATTGATTTTAACGGGGGTACATGCTGACAAGCATCAATGTGTGATATGTCATATTGTCCTGCTAACTTGTGTCATTGTTGTATTGTGCAAGTCAATGTCACTTCAGTCCTTTACCCTGAAATAGGGGTAAGCATATGCATAAATCTGTCAGAGCAGATACTATACTACTTCTATAGAAAAAACAAATTATCCACAGAGAAAATGTGTATATGATAAGCTGCTTTGACACAAGGGATTTACTTTGTCTCACTCAAATACATTTGTCCATTTACATTTTAAAAGTTGTAGTTTTTAAAATGTTATCACACTATTGCAACAATCTTTCACCTTGGCTGATGGTAGGGTTTCTCAGACATTAAATGAATGGCTTCGGGGGTTATTGTGCTAAACTAAAGTAAGCACTTAACTCACTAATTCATTTTCACCACTTACATTAAAGCAGACCCACTCCTCTTCCCCTCCAACATTTACACAGTTCCTTCTCTATCCAAAAATTATCAGTCGTCATAACTAGCAGAGATCCAGAAAAATGTTTTGTGCGCTGAAACAAGTAAAATCCAGGTGGTACCCAGAATGGTTTTCAATGTAATAAGTAATCATTGACTTCCTCACAGTTATAGGGCTCCGGCTGTTCAGCACAAGCTCCAAAGCGGCTCTTATCTGAACACACACACAAAGATTGCTGTGTTGATAAAAATATCTTAGCCACACTTCTGCATTTAATATACCTATAAAAAACCCTTAGGTGAAACATGCAGAAAACCTAGGGAATTAATTGGTCAAAACAATTACAAATGTGCAAAACCAGCTTACCCTCAGTATACGTACATTGCAAGAGAGCCCAAGTTCCATTGTTACTAGTATATCTCAGGGGTGGCCAAATTTACTGACCCTCCAAGCCACGTATGACAATCTTCACAAGTTCAAGAGCCAGGGCACACCTGCCAGGGCTCAGAGCTCCAGCCCCACGAGACATCCCTGTCCCCTGCTGGGCAGAAGCCCCTAGGCTCTAACTACCCCACCACAGGGCAGAAGTCCCGAGCTTCCCCCTTACTTATAAAAGAGCTGTGGTTTGGCCCCCTGTGGTATACACAGTCCTAGTGCAATGTTTATTGGTATATTCATAGCCATATGCAAGTGTTTCTAGTGTTGTTGTGCTGGTAATTAAACTCTTAAGAATTTTCTTCTTTGCAGAGATACATTATATATTAATCTGAACAAAATGGTATAGACGTGCAAATATGACACTGATGATTTTTTCTTGTAGGACAGCATCAAAACACGTGGACAAAGACCTTGGAAATATAGAGGAAAATAAAAAGCTAGAAGAAAACAATCACAAATCTGAAGCTTAAGAGACAAATGTGTCACTCATTCCAGGTAAGTGATGTGAACTGAGAATCAGAACTGCTTACCTGTGTATCATAGAACCTTCTTTAGCTGTACAGGATGTCTTTCAGTTCAAGGGCTTGGAAGCCTGTGATCCTGCAGTAAGATTATGCAATATTTATCTTTACTAATAATTCTGAGATCCTTGGTTGACATATGGTCTAGTGAGAACTATGAAATTCTGAAGCCTTGTTCTCCCCTTTCAGAATAGAAGTACTCTTACTGAAGGCAATAGGATTTAATTATATTCTTAGAGTGTTGGAGGTGTGGGGGGGAAGAGTCCCTTGGCAGCTATGGATTATAATAGAGCACATGCACACACGTTAAAAGAAATGCAAAAGGATTCTGACATTCAGAAAAAAGTTATTAGCACATGCATTTGAGCTCATGCACTCGGGAATTTAAATATAAATATTTATATGATGTATACACACAAAGGAGAATATTTAGTTTTACTTTGGAAAATTGAAATATTAACTTTTTTAAAATCCAAGGGAAGTTACATTTATTATAGGTAAAAAAGTTTTCAGTCAGCTCAAAACAATGTACGCTCAGGGGGTAAGAAGTTCTTTCTGTAAAACCACTTACTATTACTAGCGTTTTGCTGGAGAGAGTCATTGTGACATGAGTGTGCAAGAGGAATGGAGATTTTTCCCTCTTTATAAAATAAAAGCTGCAAGAGGACCCAGGGAATCCAAACAACTGTAATGAACACAACGCTACTACAAAACACCAACAGCACCATCCAGTGGTCACAGATGCATCCACCACTGTTGCATCTGTCCTCTTTTTTTATTGTTGCAGTCTGGGGCTTGTATTCCAAGCAGTGAGGTCATCTAGGACCCACATTGTGAAATGCCAGGGGGAAAGAGGTGGAATCAGTTTCCAATGTTCTTTAAATTATGGACGTTAGCCAAAATAAAAGCGTTAGTGTTAAATTATCAGATTTATTCAGTTTCTAAATTAATATTTTTAAAAATATTTATCTCCACTTTTGAGTGTCCGCTTTGAGAAACCTTAAAATGGCCCTATTTCAAAAAGGGCTGTGCATCCATCCTTTCAGGACTCTTTAAGGTGTCAAGTTGCACAGCCAAAAATGGAGACATACCAAATCATTGGTCTTGAAAATTTGGTATAGAGCTTGTAAAAATTATTACAGGAGGTTTCTTGTTTCAAGAACATGGTGACTGAGGGGTGTAGAAGGGAAAAATATAAAAGCTTGAAAATTCCAGGTCTGAATGTTTCATTTATTCAGACAGTCTTGCCTTTAATCTTAGCATAAACCACAAGACAACTTTTCTTGCCACAGATAAAATAGAACCTCAGAGTTATGAGCACTGTGAGAATAGAGGTTGTTCATAACTCTGAAATATTTGTAACTCTGAACAAAATGTTCTAGTTGTTCTTTAGAAAGTTTACCACTGAACATTGACTTAATACAGCTGTAAAACTTTCCTATGCAGAAGAAAAATGCTAATAAGCATCTTAATTAAAATGAAATAAGCAGATACAGATTCCTTACCTTGTCAAATTTTTTTTAAACATTACCTTTTTAAAAATAGGTTACGTTTAACACAATGCTGTACTGTACAGTATTTGGTTTTTGGTTTTTTTTGGTGGGGTCTCTGCTGCTTGATAGCGTACTTCCGGTTCCAAATGAGGTGTGTGGTTGATCGGTCAGTTCATAACTCTGGTGTTCATAACTGAGGTTCTGCTGTATTCAAACGATTCAAAGATCTGAGAGACCCCCAGGAAGGGTGATCAGATAGTCCATAGAAACATATAAATCTACTATTAGTGTCCTAATGTATCAGGAATGTCCCTATTTATTTTGCAACAGTGTTCTAATCATTTATATTGAAATAAAAGTTTGTCTCATTCACCCTCTCCCTACCTAAATGATGAACTCTGGCACAGCATCCTCTGGGGGGAGGGAGGCGGCGGACAGGAGACTCTTGTCCTGCTCATTTAATTGTGCATGCACATGAAATGCTGCAGCCCTAGAGTATGGGAGGAAATGGAGGAAAGGAATTTCCAACATGAAGAGGTTGAGGGATGGGAGAACGTTACGAGGAGTCCCCCTTCTCATTCCCACTTCTAGCTATGGTCTCTTCTGCCTTTGCCTTCACTTTCAAACCCCATGGGTTTGGAAACACTCTTCTCTCACCCCCATGACCCTCCAGCTGCAAAATTACTCCTACATGCTTTTGCCCTGCTGACAGTATTAAGAAAGACACCATGTCACATTGCATATATCTGGTCACAGTGTAAATTGGGAAAGAAGAGAGTCCCTAGATGGGTTCGTCACAATGCCACAGGGTGACATTCCACCCCCTGAGTCCTACCTTCCCCTTAATCTTTGGTGGGTTAGCAGCAGTTGAGACCAAGTTGTTGGGGTTGAAGTGATTGGTGGGATTGTATTTTAAGTGACTCCTGAGCTGTGAACAAAAGATACTATGATACTTTATGTTAATCTACCATGGATGTGCAGGCTCTAGAAGAACATATTAGGAGTCTGAGCATAAAGGATTTAAGGTCTTCAAAGATGGTGGAGTGGTCCTCTTTCCCTCAGCCTTAGAGAAGTCTGACACTGCAGTCAGTAGGTATGATCGCAGCTCCAGTAGGCATAGCCAAACTAGATCAAAGCAAGCTCAAGGTGGGGCCATGGCAGGAGAACAGGCTAGCCTTCAAATACAACCCCACCAAGGATCCTGGGTATTTATTTGAGCCCACACTGTCACATAGGTTGTCATGGCTACACTGCTGTTGTTACTTGAGCTAACTTCCATCAAACTAGAGCAAAGCTTGCTCAGGTATACCTATGGCAGTCTTACCTCCTGATTGCAGTGTAGACATACCCTTAGTGTTAGAAGTTCAGCAGGCCCAGGCTTTCTATGGGGGAGGAGGAGAGAGAGGAGACATCACTGGTGAAATGTTTGGTTTTGTAACACACACAAAAATGAATTTCACACTTTGTCCAAGAAAGAAGTTACACTATTTTCGCTGTGAAAGTGGTAGAAATGCCAAAGAAAAAAAAGTTAGTCCCTAAACTTAATTTACAGATTTTTTGGGAAAATGCTGAGAGCGTCCCTAGCCTCTATTTGCCAGAAGCTAGGAGTGAATGACGGTATGGATCACTAGATGATTAACCATGTTCTGTTCATTCCCTCTGAAGCACCTGGCATTGGCCACTGTTGGAAGACAGGCTACTGGGCTTAAATGGACCATTGGTCTGACCCAGTATGTTCTTACGTAAAATGGTGAAATTTGAATCTCTAAAACTTCCACTGCACTTTCAATTAGGAAAGACACTGTTCACTTCATGCCCTAATGTTTTGTGTAATGGTGCCGGACATTGTACTAGCTCCTACATCTACAGAGGGGACTGCATGTCACTGATGAATGAAATTAGCCCTCGGTAGTATTTATATATTGTTTTGGGTTCCTTCAAACCAGAAGTATTATAAGTGCCTTATTAAATTAATTATTTAGAGAATGAATTTGATTCATCAGCTATGGAAATATTCTTTTGTGATGTAAGTTATAATTCAAGTTTGCAATGATATTTTCTGGTGACATTTATTTTGGAGTTAAATAAAAGCTATTAAAATATGTAATTATGATAATTTTGCCAATTACCTACTTTAACTGATTTTATTTTTCACATTTTCAGAGAATAGGTGAGACCCAATTGAAGCATGAACATGGATTGTATTCAAAACATATACAAAAAAGTGACAGCTATTCATGGTTCAAGTAGTGAACAGATCATTCTACCAAGTTTTCAAAGGATTTTAGATGCAATTATCTCAAGTTTAAAAAAAAAATAAATCAATCAGCAAATCTATTTTGGCAATAGCCAAGATAATAGGTCATCATGTTGTGTTCTGTTCTGTTTGTTTCTGTAAATGTCTGCACTGAAGATTTCTTTTTGTTTGCCTTTATGTAAATTTTTTACGTAGCTATTTTTATACACTGTAAGGCTTTGTTCTGGGAGTTGCTGTTAATCTGATGTATAGTGTAACGTTTTGGTTTTTTCAATTGTTTTTATTATGCCCTTTTAGCAGGTACATTTCTAATTCTGATTGCTATCAGTAAAGCCCGCTTCACAGAGCAGGGATGTAAAGTGTAAGGTTGTGTTACAGGGATATGGCAAGTTCCTTTTTCTATTCTTGAAATCACACTAAGGAGAGATGGAGACAGCTGTGACAAAAGTGCACTAACTCAGGGGTCCCCAACCACCGGTCCGCGGACCGGTACCGGGCTGTTGGGGGTTCTTTGCCAGTCCGTGGCGGCTATGCGGCTCTTCATTTAGCCGCTAGGCAGTCTGTCTCGCAGTGGTTTACGACTTTAAGAGCGAACCGGCTCTTAAAATGGTAAATTTCTGTGCTGTGGGCCCCACCCTCCAGCTCCTCTGCCGAAATTGACAAGGGTGAGTCAATTTCACAGCGGAGAGTGGTGTGAAGTGCTGCCTGCTGGGGTGCCTGCCCCACCCCCGCCCCGCCATGCCGGTCCCTGGAAAAATAGTTTTGCTTTAAGCCGGTCCCTGGTCCATGAAAGTAAAAACAAACAGCTAACTGACCACAAAAGGACATAGTTTCCGGAAATAAGTTTGGGAATCTAACAAGGAATTTACCCCAATAGTCATGTTAGTCTGTGTACAGACGTCTGCTAATAATCCTTTTCTGAGTGAGTGACTCAAACATGTTATTGATATAGCAGTTTGGAAAAAAGTTACTGATTCTCCTCACAATCCCATGATAGATCTAGAGCAACTGACTAATTTTGAATTGGTTTTAAGTCCTTTTGGTTATACACTGCCTTAAAGTACTGTACCTTTTCTCATTTCAAAAATATATCAGTCAGAATTGGAGATTTTTTTAAAACAGTGGTCATATCAAAGCTGCATTTTTCCACAAAAATAGAATATATATATTTTTTGTGTGTGTTTTTGTTAACTACGCTACAGATATTGAATGCACCTTGAAATAATTTTAGTGTTTTTACCTGGTACATAATTTATCAAACAGTGCATATAATTGTAACGATGAAATGTCTATGTATCTTTAGTTACATTCAAGTTTGTAACTTTATAAACATGTTTTTTGCTTGAGGAAATTTTTAGAATGATGTAAACAGAAACATTTTTTGGGTAGATGGCCAATAGAAAACTGTACTAAGATGGAACTTCTGAGTTTTTACTCTTAAGCAGAAGTGTAGTTTCTGGGAGAATGTAATAGACAATTTTAATCATGGGAAGAAAATAAGTACATAGAGTATGTAGAACATCAGGTTTACATTATTAAATCTATGATCCTGGGGGAAAAGTTTTTATAGACTGGTAGGCAAAAAAAGTTAGTAAAAACAAATTAAAGCAATGGAAATTAGGAAACATTTTGCCACTTCTACATTATTTAGAAAAAACACTGTTACTTGTAAATTTGTAAAATGTTAAATGTCTGGGCAATAGTGACTGATGTCTTAATAAAAGCTTCCTGTAGTGCATTGGCATGGATTAAATACATAAAATGTCCTATAAACTCTATGCTGTATAAAATATTAGGGGGAAAATCCTGTTGTTTGCCTCAACTTTGATTTGTTAATATTTTATTTGGCAAAAGGAAAAAAATCTTGGTCGATATTTAAACCAAAGTCAACGGGGAGGGGTGGGAAAAACCAAAGTTGTTTGTTTTGCATGGCTAAGCCATTGTTATCTCTGTAAATACTGTGATTTTTTTTTTTAGAATTTTGTTAAAAAAATTCTAAAATTTTTAAACACCTGTTTTCCAAAATAAAACGTGAACACACAAAAATATTACTTTATATACAATTTTTTTTTATTTTGGTGTGACCTCCACTGCCAAGTGAAATGCAGTAGGAATGACTATAGAAAAAAGTTGTAATGGCTTTAAATATGTGACAAATGAAGGAAGTTGATTGTAATTCTCTATATTTTGAGAAGAAACCTTCAAGTCTGATAAGTAGAGAGAATGTGTCAAATTATTTACCACTGTCTTGAAAAAAACTATGAAGATTAAACATCACTCAATTTCTATGTCCACAACTGTGAAAAAGGAATACAAACCTCACTTTTCGAAATTCTGCTACACCTCCCATCTGGTTTAACTCCTCAGCCCCAGGAGACAGATTTTTCCCTGTTCAACGTTCACTTCAGGCATGTTTCAGGAACCACCGGTGCAAAAGAATGAATGTCTCTATCCATGCCTAAAAGATAATAAACTGAAGTATGAATTCACCAGTTTGTCTGACATTTCAGTTCAAGGGAACACTTTTGAATGTGAGGAAAGACTTATTTCAAAGGTCACACTGTCACAAACCCTGATACTGCGAGTACTTAAGCATGCATGTAACTTTACTCATGTTGAGTAATCTCTAAAATCAGTGGGGTTCCACAGAAATGCAGGGACCTGTCCACATGTTGCAGATCAGGACTCAACAATCAAATCTTCTCACACTGTGCAGAACATGAGTAAATGTATTATTATTTTAAGCATGTATTTAGTACCCACCATTGTGCAATCTGGACACCTTACAAGTGTGGTTATATTCTGTAGTGTGAGGAGACCAGGTTTTGCCTCAAGAAAGAACTACAACCATGGGCCATAAGGGCTCAATTGTGTCTGTTACAGATTGACCTACACAATGAATTCATTTGATTTCAGTCTCTGTGATTGTTACGTACACTGCGCATCCCTGCCTACATGCTGAATAGATAAAATGGACAAAGGGAAGGAGAAAGGAATTATTATGCCCCTTTCAAGGATGGAGAATTGAGGCACAGAGAGATTAAATTATCTACCGAAGGTTGTGCAGGAAATAAAATAAAAACAAACTCTCCTGAGTCGGTCTCATGATTAAGGCACTGGACTATGTCCTCCAGTGTAACTGATTGCAGAGTTGGTCCTACTGAACACTCACCTCCAACAAAAGATTGAGGCAGAAATTTACATAGAGGTGGTCAAAAGTCTGCCCTTCTGAAAGAGGGAAAAACAGTTACAGCTCAATTTCATACAAAAACAGTGGAAAATTACACTAGATTCTGCCTTAAAAAAAGGCTCTGAAGGTGTAGCATATCTATGGTTTAAAGCTCGTTTGTGCCTATCTACAGGTATTCACTTCACCATTTGTGTGTCTGTGCTAACCCACTGGGTTTTTTTGGATTTTCTAATCCAAGATGAGCTTCCTAGTCATTTATCTATCAGATACAACACAGAGCAACAAATCAATAGCAACTGAGACTGCTATTAGATAAGGAATACATTTTCAACTGAACCAGCAAGGGCCCACATAACCAATACATGTGCATGTAGGAAATACAAAAATCAATAAAAATATCTATTCCCCATTTGTTATATTGTATCTTATTCCTGACTTAATACAGTGACAAAACAGTACCAACAATATACTTCACTTATTGAATCTTCTTGGACAGGAAATATCTGTTCTACTGATTTTTGAAACAGTTATATAAAACGAAAAATATATTGTACTTGCATTAATAACTAGTGTTTTAAAATTACATTGGGATTGTTAATTTAAAATTCTGAAATAGTAAAATGATAATAACATAGACACCATAGATAGGAAGTTCATAGAGAGTCATTCATTCATTGGTCTTAGATCAAAATTCCTCCCCAAAGTGTCACAAATCCACTTAATATCTGCAATTACTGACTGATGGAGTTAAATCTCTGATTTACTGCTAACACCATATGCACCCAGATAGTTTCCTGTTAGTGAACATTTTTTAGGCTATAATTATTCTCACTGAGTTTATCAGTGACTTATTCATATGAAATACCTTGCTTCAGCCAGTACCATGTAATGGTTTTCAGAGTCTGATGCAAACCATCCCCTTCAGACGAAATCATGTATCTTCCTGGGACTTTGCACTTTTATGGATTTGCAAATCACTGATGTTACAAGATAGCCAAACACACCCTTCTTGCACGCAGACAAAAGGCTGCTGTTCTATCGTACTAAGGTGCATGACAGGCATCTTAATAGCAGAATATGAGCCGATGTTTTCAGTCTAAATGTGTTTTTATTATTCTGTTGTGGAGCCTTGAAGGCCCTGTTTTAGAAAAGTGAAAGATTAATAACCAGATCGTCAGCTGGTGTAAATCAACACAGCACCATTGTGGAACTGTGCTGATTTACGCTAGCAGAACCATCCCCTATTTTATAGCCATAAACACAGTAGTGGGTGTGTGGCATATGGGGAGGAAAGAAAGCTCATTCAGCGATGTATACTCAGTGTAGATCACAGCATAGTTCTGCCCAGGTTTCCCGCAAAGCAGTATTCTCAGGAACTCATGTTAGACCGGTTCTCAACACATTTTTGGTGGCCTCAGAGCATGGCCACCAAATCTTGCTGGTGGCCGCTCTGACAAATTTTCCTAAAATGCTTAATTAACTTTAGGAAAAACATAAATATGCACATTTCCACATCCAAATCATTCTAATGTATTTATAAAGGGTTGGGTTGGGTTTTTTACACACTAAACAATTTACAGTTGTATTTTGGTGCTCCTGGCCCCTCTACACATGGCCTCTGCTGCCTCTCCCGGACCCCAACCTCCCCCTGGGCTCCCTATTGCCCACCTGGGCCCTAATATCTCCCTCCCACCATTGCCCCTATGTCCCTTCTGTGGTTTCTCACCCCATTCCTTGCCTCTTGACCCCAGTGCTCTGTAAGGCCGGCCCCCCTGAAGCCCAGAGCTGGAGTCTGAGGGGACTGGCGGCTGAATCCTGGAGCCCCACAGCTGAAGCTGGTGGGGGGCTGAAGCACGGAGTCTGCCCTCTGGAGTCCTGACGCTGAAGAAAGGGGCAGGGAGTTGAAGCCCTCCCTCAGAGCCCCTGGGCCATGCAGGAGAAGACACTTCTTTGTCCCTACCTCCATCTCTACCCAGGAGGCTGTCATGGCTGCAGGAAAATCCTCTGGTGGGTGCATCTGAGAAACGCTGCATTAGGAGGCAGCGAGCAGGTAGGAAAGGGGACAGGGGTCCAGAGGTGATTTTCTGCCCAGAGCAGGGGCATACGGAGCACTGCAAAGCCAATGTAGGATGTTTCACAGCCTGAAGGGAAGAAAAGCCCCAGCACACAACCCCCAGAGTGTGATGTACCAGGGTACAATCTAGACCTATGAGTAGCTACGCCAGCCCTGTACTGCGACGTGGGGTGCCCCTTCCAATGCCTTGCTGCTGTAGCTCCAACCTGGACTGCTCACAATGAACCTCCAGCATCTAAGTCACTCCCAACTCTGTCTGTGTGTGCTGCAGCCAGCCGTACCTTGGCTCGTAAAGATTACCATAGGGTGACTCCAACACACTTCCTGTCTCAGTTTCCCCCCCAGAAACGTATATCCTGTACTGCCCAGCCCTCTCCTGGACAGTACAGATATATTGAGTCCATTATTCCTTTAAAGAGAGTAACATGCACAACTGGCTACCCCAAATGGGGTTACCCAGACAATTCTACTTGAACACATTGGATTAGATAAAACAATAAAAGAAGTTTACTAACTACAAAGAGATTTTAAGTGAGTCCAAGTAACCAGGCATAAAAGTCAGCCATGATTACAAGAAAAATAAAGATAAAATGATTACCAGTGCCTAACTTAGCCAAAACTATATTAGAATCAAAGAAAAAGTTCTCTCACCACATGCTTTCAGCCATCTTACTGACCACACTCTTTAGGTCAGGACTCCTTCCACAACAGCTGCTCCCTTTGTCTCTTCAGGTGCAGTGAATGTGATGGGCAGGAAAGAGAGATATCCCTTGGGTGGTCTTCCCTTTCTTTTTATAGTCCTTTCCCCCACTTTGAGAAGCATTTCCAGCTGAGAGCAAGGTGAAAGCAATCTACGTGAAAGTCAACTCCATGCTGTTCCTTTGCTAAGATTTTTGCCCCAGCCTCCTTTCCTGCCAAAGGATGGCCACTTAGCAGGTAATTGTCCATCAGTCTTGTTTACCCCTGGCTGAGGCATCAGCTCGCCTTTGCCTCTGAGTAACTGGTTTGGCCACTCACCAGACTTCTCTGGAAAACATACTTTTAGTCATTTCATCTTATGTTTATAACTGAAGGATTTATAATTGAATTGCTATGTGTATTGTACCATTCACTGGGCAATCCCTCGATTTGAGGATGATCTAGATCACACGGTTTACATACAAGTTCTGAGATGATTCAGGAGTCCAATCCTGGAACCGCAGATCTGCCTGTAATAGGTGCAAACATTTACTAGCAGGTCAGCTGCCTGATGAAAGAAAGATTTTTCTTTTTCCTTCCTTCTCTCTCTCTCTCTCTCTCTCTCGCTCTCTTTGAGAGCAAGATGCTTCTCCTCAGAATGGTCAATGCCTGATGGAGGATATGGCACCATTGAGGTTGGTTGGTGGCTTGCTCCTCCCATCTTATGATGTCCACATCAGCGTTCTTAAGATATGCTTTCAATGTAGCTTTGTAGCATTTCCTCTACCACTACGAGATCTCTGATCACAGGTGAGCTTAGAGTAGAAAATCTGCCATCCACACACAATGTCCAACCCAGCATAGTGGGTGCATAAAGGTCACTGCTTCAATGCTGATGACACTGGCTTCAGTGAGGATGCTAGTATTAGTGTGGCGATCTTCCTACTTGATGTGAAGGATCTTCCAGAAGCATCATTGGTGGCATCTCTCCAGACTCTTAAGGTGTTGTCAGTAAGTCACCCAGGTTTTGCATCCCTAAAAGACTGTAGGGATGACAACTGTCTTATAGATCTGAATCTTAAAGACCTTCCGTAGGTCATGATCCATGAAGATGCGTCAGAACAATTTCCCAAAGGAAGTGCTTGCACACTGGATCCTGTGCTGAATCTCTGTCAATTTTTGCATTTGGAGACAGTTGGCTACCAAGGTAGCAAAATACTTGACTGTCTCCAAAGTCTATCCCTTGACAGTAATTTGTGGTGGATCATGCACAACACCTGAGGCAGGCTGATAGAGCACTTCCTTGATATTAAGTGAAAATCTTAGGCTTTGGTTGGGGCAAAACAATCCAGTGTGGACTGAAGGTCAGTCGCAGTATGCACAAAGATAGCACAGTCATCAGCATGCTGAAGATCAATAATGGACTGAGGATTTTACACTTTGAGTGGATGACTTGGAGTCATCGAAGATTAAAAAGCCACCCATTCATTCTATATTGAATGCCAACTCCAGTGGGGAGACAGCCTTTAGTGAGGACCAGAATGACTGCTAAATAGATGGAGAACAGTGTTGGGACAACCACACTACCTTGCTTAACCCCATTCTTGATAACAAAAGGGTCTGTCTCCAAACCATTACAAAAAACAGTAGCAGTCATCTGATCATGAAGTAGCCCTAGAACCTTAATCCATTTTGGAGGACGGCCGAATCTGGTCAGCCCCTGCCACAGGGCTTCATGACTGACAGAGTCGATGAAGGCCATGCACAGGTCCTGACTTTGCTCCCAAAACTCCCAAAAAGATTGCTCCCAAAACTTTTTCTGGATTTGGTGGGCAGCGAAGATCATGTCAGTTGTCCCACGAGATGATTTGAACCATACAGAGTCTGGTAATATTTCCTCAGCAAGGGGGAGTAATCAGTTTAAGAAGATACAGGAAAGCATTTTCCCTGCTTTAGATATCGAGGCTTTATTTACTGTTTACCATGGTATTATTGGTCAGCAAATTATGAGTTTTTAAATACCTCGGAAGACATGCCTTGTGCAAACGTTACTACAATAGTGTGCAGGATGTGAACACAGGGATGTGAAAAAACTATATCCCTGACCAACATAAGCTTCACTGTCAAAAGCATTGTTGTGGACAGAGGGGGAGACTCTCCTGCTGCCGTAGCTACCACTGCTTGTTGGGAGTGGCTTAGTCATGCAAGCAGGAGAGCTCTCTCCCATCGGCAGAAAGGGGCAACACAGAAGACTGTAAAGCGGTGCAGCTGCAGTGGTACAGCTGTGCCGTTGTAAGGTCTGTAGTGTAGACATAGCCTTAGTCAGTCTATTTGCAAAGTATAAGATTTGACCATAATTATCTATATGGTCTGAGTACAGCACACACATGGAAATGGATAGTGACCGTATTATGCTAGAGGCTGTCTCATTTTACCAATTACTTTTTCTAATAACCAGCAGCAACCATCCCTTCCGGATTAAATAACCTGAGATTCAGAGAGTTGCCATGCTTATCTGTGGTTAGCAAATTATTTTCTAGAGATTTAAAGAAAAAAGAAATCAGAGAAAAATCAAACCTTAGACTATTCCCAATCCCAGTTCACACTGAGTGCAACACAGGAGAAGCTTGCAAGAACACACCTCCACTCCCCATTTCTGGGGAATATTTTGAATTTCAAACATTGGGAAGAGACATTTCTTGCTGTGAAATGCCTTGCTATCAGCAACGAACGTGCTGGTAAACTTCAGTACAAAACTAGAAAACTTGGGGTTGAGAAATTGTTGTAGACAGAAGGCATGTTGGGCTTTTTCCACTGTCCTAGCTCTCCTTCTCATCAGATAAGGGCTACATAGCCTCTCTCCCAGCATGTCCTGATGTCCATTGTCTCATCCCTTGTTTCTGTGTAGATCTTTCCCCCCCCCCAATGATCTGGTGCAATTATGGTAGAACATTTTGTGCAGAAATGTCAATGCATCTTAAAATATTCCAATATAGACAGATTGAGACTTCTGTAAAAACACCAAACAATATACACACAGTGAGGCACACAGATTATATTATGTTGCTATAAAAGTGAAAAGTGGGTCATCTTGATTCACAAACAATCATGTTGTTTTCATCCTCTCCCACTGCTTGGAAGATTGTTTCTCTCACGCATCACTAACAGAGCAGCAAACCCTCTGAAAGTTCTACGTACCTTGGGTTGTATCACCAAATGAACGTCAACTCCAAATTTAGCACAAAAGTCATCACTGATCTATACAGCCTCCCTCAGCACAAAATCATACTTTTCTAATCATGTTTTCATGCCACAGATGCCCATACAGGCCACTGAATATTCACATGCATAAATATATCACTGACCAATTTGTCTTCCAGTGCCAGAAGGCAAATGCTAATTCAGGTGATGTAAGTAGTTCACGTTGTCCAAAAATGGATCTGAGACTTTATTAATAACTGCACAATAGCTGTTTCAGACAGGGTTAAGTCCAGCACAGATCATAAAATGAAAATAAATGGAGAACAAAACTCGTTTTATTTCCCAAATTTAGATTCTCCAAAAGAATTCTATTAAACCTCATCTGCATGACAATATTTCCATGACTTCAATTTCAATGAGCTTGAAATAAAAGCTTTCCTCAGCAGTGCTGCGAATCCAAATGTAGTAGGATTGTGCTAGTGCATGAGACCCAAGAAGCGAGGGCTGAGCCGTCTAAACAATGAAGCATGATAAGGAAATTAGATTTTAAATAGTTTAGACATTTAACAATTTAAGATGTTACTGGTATGTAATGTAACACTTACAGTTTTTAATGGGCACTATGCCTTCAAATTTTAAATGCAGCTGTCTCCATTTTGGATAGCCAAGAGTTAAGAGGACTAGTGTTACAGAGCAAGTTTCTCACACAGATCTCTGTCTCCTTCCTGGAGACATGATATTACTGCACTCTTGGTTAGTTATTTTTTTCTAAACCAAAGTTCTCCTTCGAGTGATTGCTTATATGCATTCCACTTAGGTGTGTGCGCGCCCTCGTGCACGGCTCACGGAGAACTTTTCCCTAGCAGCCCCCTGTAGGGCTGTAGGACTCCAGGGAGTGGGGGACCCCCTATACAGGACCCTTCCACGCCGGAGGCGTTTGAGGCGGCTCAAGCCTTGTTGGCCTTGCCCACACCTCCGGCCCTCTCTCGGCTGAGAGAGTCAGGGCCTGTGTCCCGGGGCAAACCCACGCTGGGTGTCCCTGAAGGGTGGGCGGCCCCGGCACCGGAGAATCGGCCGCCCACCACCCAACGCTGGAGAGTCGAGCTTGGAGGCTCCTCTCCTTCTTCGTCATCGGACGAGGCGTCGCGGCACCGCTCCAGGTTGTGGCACCGCTCTTTGACCTCAAGTTCCAGCCCGGCACCAAGACGATTACAAGCTCGATTACAAGCTTGCCAGCAGCAGCGGCAGCAACCTAGGCCACGGCCTAGGCCTTTCCCCCCCGCGAAAGGCAGAGATAGGAACAGGGGCTCTGGATGGCGCAACCGCACGGCGTTGTCCAATTCCTCCCAAAGAGGACCCTCTCAGGGCTCCAAAGGGAAGTGTAATTTTGATGGTGCGCCCGAGGGTGGCACCATCTTCCGTTCCCTGGGTTCCCCCCTGCCTTTCCAGGACAGGCGGAGACCCTACCTCGGCCTGTGGTGGGCTATCACATTGGACCACTGGGTCTTCAGCTGGGGTTACGCCCTACAGCTGGTGGCATCTCCACCCCCCCGCTCACCCCGCCCCGTCCCTCTTCAAGGACCCCTCTCACGAGCATTTACTCCTTCAGGAGGTTCACTCCCTTCTACTCAAGGGAGCCATAGAAGTGGTTCCACCGCTCGAGGTGGGGAAGGGCTTTTACTCAAGGTACTTCCTTGTCCCCAAAGCCAAGGGAGGCCTCAGGCCTATACTGGACCTGCGCAGGTTAAACAGGTTCATAAGGAAGCAAAAGTTTCGCATGGTGTCCCTAGCGTCCATCATCCCCGTATTGAACCCAGGGGATTGGTTTGCCGCCCTTGATCTGAAGGATGAGTACTTTCACATCTCCATCCTTCCCGCCCACAGGCGGTACCTAATGTTTATGGTAGTTGGTGCCCACTACCAGTTTATGGCCTTGCCCTTTGGCCTGTCTTCCTCCCCCAGAGTGTTTACCAAATGTATGGCTGTGGTGGCGGCCTTCCTGAGGCGCAGGAGGGTCCAGATATATTTCCCTACCTGGACGACTGCTTGATAAGGGGCAAGACCAAGTCGCAGGTGTGCGAGGCGGTCTCCTTTGTCCAGGTCACTTGCCATGCTCTGGGGCTGCTCATCAACAAGCAGAAATCGATGCTGTCCCTGGTGCAACGCATAGAGTTTATAGGGGCATCCCTAGACTCGGTGCGGGCCAGAGCCTCCCTCCCACGCTCGAGGTTCGAGACCATGGCAGTGATCATATCGCAGCTTCAGAGGTGCCCCACGACGACAGCCAGGCATTGCCTGCAGCTGTTAGGTGCACGAGGCCATGTGGCCTATGTGGTGAGGCTGGCTCGCCTTAGGCTCAGGCCCCTCCAGGGTTGGTTGGCCAAGGTATATGTGCCCAGCAGGCACTCTCTGAACAGGATGGTTATGGTGCCCCCCGCGGTGTTGGGGTCACTGAGCTGGTGGCTGGACCCCAGGACAGTGTTAGAAGGGGTTCTCTTCACGCCCCTCATCCCCTCGGTCACTCTGATCACGGACGCATCAGACTTGGGGTGGGGAGCTCATGTCACCGGTGGTCTGACCAGGGAGAGACTGCCCTCCACATCAATGTCAAGGAACTGAGGGCAGTCAGACTGGCTTGCAAAGTATTTCGCCACGCTTTATTGGGGAAAATGGTGCAGGTGCTGACGGACAATACCGCAGCCATGTTCTACATAAACAAACAAGGGGGCGCACGCTCCTCGGCTCTGTGCCAGGAGGTGCTTCATCTTTGGGACTTGGCTATGAGGTACGATTTCTGTTTAACCGCTTCTCACCTCCCCGGGGTCAGGAACAACGAGGCCGATTGCCTTAGCAGGTTGTTTCTACCCCAACACGACTGGTCGTTGCATCCAGAGGTAGCGGCCAGGATTTTCCATGAGTGGGGTGCTCCCCGTCTGGACTTGTTCGCGTCGTCTTGGAACACGAAGTACCCGAGGTTCTGCTCGCTCCGGGGTCGCGAGCCGGGCTCCCTCTCCGACGCGTTCCTTATCGATTAGACAGGGACCTTCATGTACGTGTTCCCCCCCTTCCCGCTCCTGCCCAGGGTCCTCTTGAAGGTCAAGAGGGACAGAGCGGACGTGATACTGATCGCCCCAGCGTGCCCGAGGCTGTACTGGGACAGCCACCTGCCAGTCACCCCGCCGATCCAGCTCCCAAGGAGACCGGACCTGCTCTCCCAGGACCACGGTCACCTGCTGCATCCCAGCCTGGACTCCCTGCACCTGACGACCTGGAGGCTCTCTGGCTGATGGAGGAGGAGAGAACCTGCTTGGAGCAGGTCCAACGCGTGCTGCTGGGAAGCAGGAAACCCTCCACACAGATCGCCTACAGGGCGAAGTGGAGGAGGTTCACCTGCTGGGCGGCGTCGCGAGGCATAACCCCCGGTACGTCGCCCATGCAAGCTGTCCTCGATTACCTGCTGCAGCTTTGACTACAGGGTCTAGCGCTAGCCTCCCTCAGGGTGCACCTAGCGGCCATCTCGGCTTTCCATCAGCCGATGGGGGGGCAGTCCCTGTTCTCCCACCCCATGTCGGTGAGGTTCCGCAGGGGGGTCGAGAGGCTCTACCCACAGGTCCGCGACCCGGTGCCTCCGTGGGATCTGAACCTGGTCCTCGATAGACTGACAGGGCCCCCCTTTGAACTCTTGGCCACCTGTCCCCTGCTGATCCTTTCCTGGAAGGTGGCCACCCTCCGTCCCTGCTGTTGGAGTCGGCAGAAAGAAGGGACTGAGCAGGGGAGGGGCCGGCAGCGCCCTATATACCGCCGCATGAGGGCGGCGCTCCAGGGGGCACTGGAGCCGGCCCCTACAGGGGGCTGCTAGGGAAAAGTTCTCTGAGAGCTGTGCACGAGGGCGCGCACACACCTAAGTGGAATGGATATGAGCAACACATCTCGAAGAACAACAGTTACTGGTAAGTAACTATGTTTATTCAAGTCAGGCTACAAGCACATGTTGCTCTTGGGAACAATATGGGAAAGTCTCACAGCTAATGCCAACTTGTTCTCATTCCCCATGGTGTTCAGAGACACATTCAGCCCTCCTTTGCTCTGGAAAGGTAACCATAACATTGTGGCCTTCAGGGCTAAGGGCAAAGCAAAAGTGGGGTGGGATGCTGGCAGACCAGATCATGCTAGAGTGTATTCAGGTCAATTCACTTGTGTTTTAGTATAGATCAAAGCACTTAGTGTTTTGGGTGTTTAAATCTCATAAACTAATGAGCTGTTACGTGCATTGTTTTCATTTATCTGTTCCTGTCATAATGTAATAGCATTTACTTTGTGGATACCCCTGTAACTAATAATCCATCAAAGAAAACTTGTGGAATCCTAACAAAGGATTTAAGGACTTTATCTAATTTTATAGCAAGTGGTCATTATGTATTATGGTTGGAGGTCAAAGGAAAAGCCCGTGTGGATAGAGATGCTGACAGCTTGTCTTCTGTCAGAAGAAGCAATAAAGATGGATTCAAGGAAAAGTCATTCATCTGACTGTTTGGACTCTTACAGGGAAGTGTGCTAGATACAAAGCTGAGATCCCCACAGAAAATCTGGGTATCCTGAAAAGATTTTCAGGAGACTGGCAGTTCATTGCAGCACTGCTGCCATTTGGAATTACAAACTGTGACTCAGCTGTGATTATATATTTCCTGCTTTAATCTCTCAATAAGTCTCATTCTTTTTCTTAGCTAATAAACCTTTATTTTATTGTCAAATTGGCTGCTTCCACTGACTTTGGTGTAAGATCTGGATTACCAATGGATTGGAGGTAAGTGACTGGTCTCTTGGGACTGGAAGAAACCTAATGTGACACGATTTGGGGTTTAAGTGACCTTTTCTCACCAAGTCCAGTTCGTCTGAGTGGCAGTATAGGCTGGAGATTCTAAGGGGACTGTCTATGATGCCAGAGTAAGACTTTTACAGTGATCCAGTTCACATTTGTTACTGGCTTGGTGAAATCTAATTCTGCTTAGGGCATCTGCCAGGGCTTCTTGGACAGTCTGCCCTGCATTAGGCACTCTCAGTTGTGTGCCACACCAGGCCGCGTGGCATGCGGAAGAGTGCAATAGTGAAAATAAGAGGGCAGCTTAACAACAGATGGTTATAGATTAGTTATAGACACTTTCATAGGCCCTGATCCTGCAATCAAAGCATTTTGGCAGACTGCTGTGCCCTAGAGAAAACCCACAGTCTTCAGTGGCGCTCCACGCAGGCACTGCAGCACCTGTTCCTTATCACCCCACCACGGTTAGTTCAGGCTTGTATGCTAAAACAGCCAAGTCATCACACGTGTACAGTAAGTTTATCCAATATTTTGGCTGGTCTCTTATTTATGTCCTTTTTCTGCATTTATATTGCTACGCTGAAAGGTGCTGACGGCTACCATCAGGGGCTCTTGGATTCTAGGGTAATCACAAACTTCATAAAAGCCAGTGGTTGTGCCAAGCTCTTTTAGGCTCAACACATGGAGCAATCAAGCCTCTTTATGAAGTAGAAACTGCTGCAGACAATGGAAACTAGCACCCAAGGCACTAAGCCACATGGCCAGGGGAGAACCAAATCAGGTAAATTAACAGGGACTTCCCTGGTTGCAAAAGCAGATACTGGTTGGATGGGGCAGGCCAGCAAAAGGTTTTGTAAGCATGGCCCTGAAAAGAAGCTAAAAGACAGGGCTTTGGGGCCCAGAATTCACTGGAGAAGCAGGCTTCGATATTTCTGGCTGCGTTCAGAGAAATAGGACTTTGTGTACAACTTTATGTGAATAAACAAGATTCCACCAAGAATATGCCAGACTTGTCATGCAGATAGAAACAATCCTGAGAGGCCCCAAATTTCAGCTAATCGCTTGAGTCAAAAGGGCAATGCTGGTGTAAGTGTTTCCAAGGAGAGAAATTATCAGCTGGTCTTCCTGTTGAACGAAGATAGTACAAACAACAGATGATCACAGAAATCACAGTGGGCCAAGAGGCATTAAAAACGAGACAAAGGGAATTAACATGTAAAACAAAAGCAAGAAACTTCTCAAAAGGAAATAAATCAACATCTGGATATTTCCCAGAAAGACCAAGAGATTAGCTGCAGATGGACATAAAAACTTCCCTGGAGCAGCAGCTACAAAGTGCCTGAATAGATTTGAAAGTCCAGCTACAAATTTCATAGTCTGGACTAGAAAACAGATTGATGAAATGACCAACAATCTGGTTAATGCAAACCAAAAGGTTTTCCAGGAAGCAGGGGAGGCCAAGGAAATTTTGGCCAAATTGGAAGTTGCTGGTGGAGATGAGCTGCATTGAGAACTTAAGAAAGCTACAAATGCTCTTTACAAAGGAATTCAAAGTAAGTGAACCACCTGCAAGGGTGAATTGAGCCAGCCAGAGAACTAGGGTAAGACAAGATCTTTATACATTTAACAACCTCGTGAGTGCCACACAGAGTTATGGGAGGGAGGGGTCAGATTTCCCTGAGACATAGTGGGTTTTTGTCCCATCTTGAGTAACACAATCCCCCTAGGAGGCTTCTTTGGCCCTGTTTAACATCATGGCATGAATGATTGGCTGGGGAAATGAGCAAAGATGGAGAGGGGTGGGTTTCTAGCAGCCAAATTAATTGCCCAGCTCTGACAATTGCAAAGATCATCCCCAGAAAGTGGATTTAATTAAATTCAATGCATTAAATCAAGTTAGCAGTGTGTAAACTTCCTCTACAAATTAACATGATGAGGGTTGGGTTTTTTAATATCATTACTCAATGAACAAACTTGTAGAGAGAACCACTCTGATAACCACTAAGGGAGAGATGAGCACTGATTTAAGGTAAAACATTGCAATCAATATTAACAGAGGATTGGTTAAAGCATTACTTTAATTAACAGTAAGATTTAGCAATGGCCATACAAATGTGCTCTTCCCATACTGAATAGGTCTCAGCAAGAGGAAGAACTTTGTAGTTTGAATTAAATAGACCTTTTTCCACACATCAGAACTCATTTCCCTCCAGCCAAGTCTCAGCATCTAGATAACAGGGCAGTGCTAATAGTTGTTTTTGCCCCTCAGTGATGCTGAGCAGGTCTATGATTAATCATGCTGTCACCTGTTCCAATGAAAGCAGAAGTTCAGCATTATTATTTATCCCCAGAAAAGTGCTAGGCATTTACCAAATGGCAGCAATGGCCAATCAGTTGAAACATTGGTTGAATTTTTGCTTTTCTTGCACCTTCCGTGAAGGATTTACACAAGCATAAAAAAAAGCAAGAAGAGAAATTGGGGAACACATACATGGTTAAGGGATAGTAAGAGAAAACATAGAAGGGATCAAACCAATCGTTGTGACTATGGCTACGAAAGTCGCAATCGCTCAAACTATAGGTTTAGGATTTGAACAGAGCAATATAACTCTGCAGTGTTATTTTTAAAAGAAAAAGGCAAAATGTGAGTCCTCCTCTTGTGACATAGGAATTCATGCTAAAGGAGGCAAATAAGGAAATATTAATGTGTTCAGAAAGGGAAGTATGGGCCATGCTCTAATGAAAAGACAGAACGTGTATATGGAAAATACCATAAACACAGCCAAGCACAACTTGTAAACCAAGTTCTAACACAGGGAGATGTTTCTATAGTAATTCAAGATGTCCAGACCACGTACACTTAAGCTTATTGAGACATAGTAAAAACTGCCAGAAATGGGAGGAGTAAAGGTAGAATTATTAGTTACAGACAAAACTAACTAAACCAACTATTCCCCGTTAAATACACACACACACACACACACACACAAAAAGAAAAGTAAACTCCACCTCTGAAATTTCCCTATGCCCAGTAGTAACACCAGGACCAGAAAGTGGATTAAAACTTTCCCGTTAGAAGCAAAACCAGTGCCTTACGTAACAAGGTTTGTTCGTTCCATGTTCCAATTATTCTTAACAAAACCTGTGGGATTTCCACCAATATTGAAGTTGGTCAAGGTAGTCAAGCTGGGGAATTATATAGACAATTTATTAAATGACTTTGGGATAACCCCAGAAGCAAAGGAACAGAAGACAGAGTCAATAGCGGGATAATAAGAGATATTAGGAGTTGTTTCAGACAGGCATGTCCATAGCAACTCAAGGAGATATACAGGCACCGCAAAAGTAGTTAAATAAATTAAAACAAAGTATGAAAAATAAAATACTCCATTCCCTTGCTAAGACAGAGGGTAATTGATGAAGAACTACTTATGGTAATAAAAGTGCATGATTTTGCCCAGGGACCAAGGGAAACTCAGGAAATGGTTAATCAGTTAATTAATTACAATAATGATGAAGCTGGAAATCAGACCACAGCTGAAGAAATAATGTACAATGCCACGGGTATAAACATTCATAGTCATTCAAAAATCTGTAAGAGCTATTCAAATGAGATGATAGCTAAGTTTATCCAAATATTTGCTGGACTGGTATAGGAATGAAACACATCTAGTCACGGATGCTGACATCCTACAGGATCTAACTGATGTAACAATGTTACCTCTTGATTACAGTTAAATTATAGAAGACCTGCAAGTCTATTTTTCACTTTCCTGCCCATAATCGAAAAGATGACCATTTATGAGATAATAGTGTGTGTTCACTCACTTGCTGTCCTAGAATATTCCATTTTTAAAGGCAAGTGCCCAGATCCCTCAGATACCAGTAAGATAGACACATAGATGATGGCAGGCACCCCATCTGGATTGCTGCACACAGGTGCAAGCCAGACAGATCTGTTGAAGTGATGCCTTGAGGGCTATGCAACCCCTCTGTGGTATAGTTCATAGTAATGAGACAGAAATCTGAGAAAGGGCTCATCTCGACTGCCCAGTATGGCTGACTACCTGGAATGGACATCAAACATGTGCCACATGTGTGAAAACATGGTTACTTACCAGTAACTGTTGTTCTTCGAGATGTGTTGCTCAGATCCATTCCACTTAGGTGTATGCGCGCCCTCGTGCACGGCTTCCGAAGAACTTTTTCCCTAGCAGCCCCCTGTAGGGGCCAGCCTCAGCGCCCCCTGGAGCACCGCCGTCATGCGGCGGCATATAGGGCGCTGCCAGCCCCTCCCCTCCTCAGTCCCTTCTTTCTGCCGACTCCGACAGCGGGGACGGAGGGTGGGTGTGGAATGGATCTGAGCAACATCTCGTAGAACAACAGTTACTGGTAAGTAACCATGTTTTCTCCTTCGAGTGATTGCTCATATGCATTCCACTTAGGTGATTAATGAGCCATACCTGGAGATGGGTAGGAGTCAACGGTGAGCTGCCCTCAGCACAGCTCTGCCAACTTGCGCGTCCTCCCTCGACTGCTGGACGACAGCGTAGTGCGCGGCAAAGGTGTGCACCGAAGACCAGGTGGCAGCCCTGCAGATGTAATCCAGGGGGACCCGTTCCAGGAAGGCCGCCGACACGGCCTGGGCCCTCGTTGAGTGCGCCATCACCACTCCGGGAAGCTAGATGCCTGCGCGTTTGTAGCAGAACCTGATGCAGGTGGTGATCCATCTGGCAATGCACTGGGTGGAAACCGGGGATCCCTTCATCCTGTCCGCCACCGCGACGAAGAGCTGCGTGGTCTTCCGGAACAGCTTCGTCCTCTCTAGGTAGAACGCCAGCGCCCTCCTTACGTCCAGGCTGTGTAGTCTCCTCTCCTCCTCGGACCCGTGTGGTTTAGGAAAAAACACGGGGAGGAAAACGTCTTGGTTATAATGGAATTGGGAGACTACCTTAGGCAGAAACGCTGGGTGAGGCCTCAGCTGCACCTTATCCCGGAAGAACACAGTGTAGGGGGGCTCCGAGGTCAAAGCTCTCAGCTCAGAGACCCTCCTAGCCGAGGTAATGGCCACAAGGAAGGCCACCTTCCAGGAGAGGATCAGCAGGGGGCAGGTGGCCAAGGGCTCCAGCGGTGCCCCGTCAGTCTTGCGAGGACCAGGTTGAGATCCAACGGAGGCACCAGGTCACAGACCTGCGGGTAAAGCCTCTCAACCCCCTTGAGGAACCTCACCGACATGGGGTGGGAGAACAGGGACCGCCCCCCCCCATCGGCTGATGGAAAGCCGAGATGGCCGCTAGGTGCACCCTGAGGGAGGCTAGCGCTAGACCCTGTAGTCTAAGATGCAGCAGGTAATCGAGGACCGCCTGCATGGGAGACGTACCGGCGGTTATTCCCCGCGACTCCGCCCAGCAGGTGAACCTCCTCCACTTGGCCCTGTAGGCGATCTGCGTGGAGGGTTTCCTGCTTCCCAGCAGCACGCGTTGGACCTGCTCTGAGCAGGCTCTCTCCTCCTCAGTCAGCCAGAGAGCCTCCAGGCCGTCAGGTGCAGGGAGTCCAGGTTGGGATGCAATAGGCGACCATGGTCCTGGGAGAGCAGGTACAGCCTCCTCGGGAGCTGGTTCAGCGGGGCGATGGAGAGGTCCTGCAGCAAGCTGAACCAGTACTGCCTCGGCCACGCTGGGGAAATCTGTATGACATCCGCTCTGTCCCTCTTGATTTTCAAGAGGACTCTGGGTAGGAGCGGGAAAGGGGGGAACGCATACATGAGGGTCCCCGTCCATTCGATGAGGAACGTGTCGGAGAGGGAGCCTGGCTCGCGATCCCGGAGCAAGCAGAACCTCGGGCATTTCCTGTTCCAGGACGACGTGAACAGGCCCAGTCGGGGAACACCCCACTCGTGGAAAATCCTGGCCACTACCTCTGGATGCAACAATCAGTCGTGTTGGGGAAGAAACGACCTGCTGAGGTCCGCCTCGTCGTTCGTGACCCCCGGGAGGTGAGAGGCGGTTAAACAGAAATCGTGCCTCACCGCAAGGTCCCAAAGTCGAAGCACCTCCTGGCACAGAGCCGAGGAGCGCGCCCCCCTGCTTGTTTACATAATACATTGCTGCGGTACTGTCCATCAGCACTTGTACCATTTTCCCCAATAAACGATGGTGGAACACCTTGCATGCCAGTCTGACTGCCCTCAGTTCCTTTACATTGATGTGGAGGGCAGTCTCCTCCTGCGACCAGCGGCCTTGGGTGCTCAGGCCACCGCTGATGTGAGCCCCCCACCCAAGGTCCGAGGCGTCCGTGATCAGGGTGACTGAGGGAGTCAGGGTCCTGAACAGAACCCCTTCCAACACTGTCCTGGGGTTCAACCACCAGCTCAGTGACCCTAGCACCGCAGGGGGCACCATAATCACCCTGTCCAGAGAGTGCCTGCTGGGCACATACACCTTGGCCAACCAACCCTGGATGGGCCTGAGCCTGAGGCGGGCCAACCTTACCACATAAGTGCACGAGGCCATGTGGCCCAACAGCTGCAGGCACTGCCTGGCTGTCGATGTGGCGCACCTCTGAAGTTGTGATATGATCACTGCCATGGCCTCGAACCTCGAGCGTGGGAGGGAGGCTCTGGCCCACACCGAGTCTAGGGATGCCCCTATGAACTCTATGCACTGTACCAGGGACAGCGTCGATTTCTGCTCGTTGATGAGCAGCCCCAGAGCATGGCAAGTGGCCTGGACGAAGGAGACCACCTCGCGCACCTGCGACTTGGTCTTGCCCCTTATCAAGCAGTCGTCCAGGTAGGGAAATATATCTGGACCCCCCTGCACCTCAGGAAGGCCGCCGCCACCACTGCCATACACTTGGTGAACACTCTGGGGGAGGAAGACAGGCCAAAGGGCAAGGCCGTAAATTGGTAGTGGGCACCAGCTACCATAAAACTTAGATAGTGCCTGTAGGCGGGAAGGATGGAGACGTGGAAGTACGCATCCTTCAGATCGAGGGTGGCAAACCAATCTCCTGGATTCAACATGGGGATAACGGCTGCCAGGGACACCATGCAAAACTTCAGTTTCCTTATGAACCTGTTCAACCTGCGCAGGTCCAGTATAGGCCTGAGGCCTCCCTTGGCTTTGGGAACGAGGAAGTACTTCGAGTAGAATCCCTTCCCCACCTCGAGTGGCGGAACCGCTTCTATGGCTCCCTTGTGCAGGAGGGAGTGGACCTCCTGAAGGAGTAATTGCTCGTGAGAGGGGTCCCTGAAGAGGGACCGGGGGGTGAGGTGAGTGAGGGGGGGGAAGCCTCAAGCTGTAGGGCATAACCCCGGCGCACTGTATCGAAGACCCAGTGGTCCGAGGTGATGTCCCGCCACAGGCCATGGTAGGGCCTTAGCCTTTCCCAAAAAGGTGGGGGGGAATCCAGGGAACAAGAGGTGATGCCACCCTCGGGCACACCGTCAAAAGTTATGCTTTCCCTTGGAGCCCTGGGAGGGTCCTTTCTGGGAAGCCGTGGACGACGCGGGGCAGTCGTGCCGTCCAGAACCCCTGCTCCTATCCCTACCCCTCGCAGGGGGGAAAGGCCTAGGCGGTGGCCTAGGTTGCTGCCGCTGCCGCTGTGGTGGGTGCTGCCGCTGCTGGCAAGTCTGTAACCTCGCCGCTTGAGGGGTATAGAGACCCAAGGAGCGAAGCGTTGCCCTTGAGTCCTTCAGGGCGTGCAGCTTGTCATCCGTCCGCTCCGAGAAGAGGGCGGCTCCATCGAACAGCAGGTCCTGGATGGAATGCTGCACCTCCTGGGACAGTTCCGTGGACTGTAGCCACGCTGCTCGCTGCATGGCAACGGCGGAGGCCATCACCCTACTGGCCGTGTCCGCAGCATCAGAAGCAATCTGCAGGGCTGCACCCGCTACAGTTATTCCTTCTTCCAGGACCGTGGTGAAGTCCGCAGCCTGGTCCTGAGGCAGGGACTCTGCGAACCTTCGCAGCGAGTCCCAAAGGTTCAAGTTGTATCTGCCCAAGAGGGCCTGGTGATTAGCCACCCTGAATTGGAGCGCCCCCGTGGAGACCTTCCTGCCAATGAGATCTAGTCTCCTATCCTCCTTGTTCTTGGGGGAGGCACTCTGAGCCCCCTGCCTGTATTTCTGGTTGGCAGCATCCACAACCAGAGTGCCAGGGGCAGGGTGGGTGTACAAGTACTCGTGCCCTTCGGCTGGCACGTAGTACTTCTTCTCAGCACCCTTGGAAGTAGGGGCGACCGAGGAGGGGGTGTGCCAGACGGCTTTCGCCAGGCGCAGGATCCTCTCGTGAATGGGGAGGGCTACCCTTGACAGCCCTTGTGTCCCCACATGCCCAAAGAAGGGGTCCACCTCTTCCTCCAGAACCTTGACCTCCAGGCCAAGGTTAGAGGCCACCCATTTCAGGAGCTCCTGGTGAGCCCTGAAATCAATAAGAGGGGCCCCCTGGTTCCTGATGGCCGCCTTGTCCGGCGACGAAGAAGAGGACAGGTGGCGGGGTCCAGTACAGGGGCCCTCCCCGGGGTCCTCCTCCTCCTCTGAGGAGTGGTCTCCCTCCCGCACCGAAGGTGCCTGCTGAGGGGCTATCTGGGTAACAGAGGCAGGGGCCGACATTATTCCCTGCCCCATCTGGGCTGCCCACGGACCCCAAAATGGCCATTGCCAAGGGGGTTGGGGCCAGCCAGGTGCCGGTGCCGGTGCGTATACCTCCTCCTGG
The DNA here is from genome assembly GCA_007922155.1 of Mesoclemmys tuberculata. Classification (NCBI taxonomy): domain Eukaryota; kingdom Metazoa; phylum Chordata; order Testudines; family Chelidae; genus Mesoclemmys; species Mesoclemmys tuberculata. The sequence goes on from ML675610.1 coordinate 4,182,725, forward strand.
CGACGAGTCTGGGATCCCGAGCCAGGAGATCGGTGCCAGCGGCGTTGCTGGGAAGAGCCGCTCTGGGACCTGCTGCAGGACAATCCCGATGAGCATCATTGTCTGCAGTGCCAACAGTGGGGCGACGAGGATGAAGATCGGTGCCGAGGGAGGGACGACTTACGACGCCTCTTCCCTGAGACCGGCGAACGGTGCTGAGAGCGACGTCTCGATGCCGGGCTGGAGCTGGACGCAGATGGTGAGCGGTGCCGCCTGGAAGACCTGGAGCGGTGCCGGGATGACTCGTTCGATGACGAGGAAGGAGAGGAGCTATTGAGCTCGACTCTCCAGCGTCGAGTGATGGACGGCCGTTCCTCCGGTGCCGGGTGCACCCACCCTTCGGGGACACCCATCGCGGGTTTGCCCCGGGACACAGGCCCCGACTCTCTCAGCCGAGAGAGGACCGGAGGTGTGGGCAAGGCCAGCAAGGCTCGAGCCGCTTCGAACGCCTCTGGTGTAGAAGGGTCCTGGACAGGGGGTCCCCCACTCCCAGGAGTCGGGGGAGGTTCCCTGAAAGTCGGTGCCGGAGCAGGCGGCACATCCAAAAGCCGAAGCACCACTGGGCTCGACCCTGGCCGCTCCTGCGGTGCAGGGGAGCGCTCCAAGCGCGGACAGCGCTTCTTCCTCCTTGGCACCAGGGAGGTTTGGTGTTGAGGCACCTGCGGTGCCGGCGGAGCGCTCTGCACCGAGGAAATGCTCAGTGCAGAGGGAGTCCGCGTTGGCTCGGATGCCGGATGCAAAGCTGACTCCATGAGAATGGCCTTAAGCCAGATCTCCCTTTCTTTTTGGGTCCGCAGCTTAAAGGCCTTGCAGATACGGCACCGGTTCTTTCAGTGCTGCTCCCCCAGACGCTTTAGACAGCGGTCGTGGGGGTTGCTGACGGGAAAGGACTTCCCGCAGCCAGCACAGGGTTTGAACCCCGGCGAGCCCGGCATAGCCGGGTCGCCCAGAGCCCTAAGGCTCTGTCCTACACTAACTAAAAGTCCTTATCTAACTAAAAAACTATCTTAGTTCGGGGTGAACTGCTATCTAACTACTTACATAGGGAAAAAAGGCTTGCAAGGAGCAAGAGTTGTTCCCGACGACCATCACGGGCGGAAAGAAGGAACTGAGGAGGGGAAGGGCCGGCAGCGCCCTATATGCCGCCACATGAGGGCGGCACTCCAGGGGGCTGCTAGGGAAAAAGTTCTCCGGAGTGTTCTGTCCCTAAACTCAAAACTGTAACTGGATCAGTCAAAAATCATAGCTAAACCCAAACCATACCTATACCCAAATGTGTTGACCCAATAGTATCAAAAGGTTGACCAGACTTTGATCCTGAGGCTATGCGATTGTTCATTAGCTTTATGGTACCTACTGCTAAATTAAACTTACACTTAAAGTCTTTGTTAAGATTAAAAACAAATAATAATTTCCTGCATGTGGATTAATTAGAGGCAGTGAATAATCAAATAGAACAAATGTTCAAACCAGGTAGCTGGTGGGATCAAGTAAATATAATTGGGGGAATCAAGTGACTACAATTGGGGGACATCCAACTGTGACATTCAGTTTTAAAATATGTTATACATTTATTATTAACACCTATTATGGATACAAGTGTTGATAATTGTAACACTGCTTACAATGCATTGTAAAATAAGATGAATGTTAAAAGGATTGGTGAAAGAAACAGAGAAAAAAAGCCATTGGTGTAATCACCTTAGTCTATCCTGTAAAATAAGGGAAACCTTGAAAATATACTGATGGTGGGGGGAGACTTTTAGGGAACAATTAATTATTAAGGTCTTAAAAATAAAGACATGCCTCAAACAGCAGCAGTGGGAAAATTCTAGAGAGAAAGGATAAGGGGAAAATTACTAACAAGGTGATTTTGTTTTTATTTTTTGGTAATAACTTGCAAATTTTGCATGACTGCCTGAAAAAGTTATTGAAAACCCATGTTTAAAGAAAATGAAGAACATATTAACACTGTGAGGTAGTGGTGCTTTTTACCCCCTCTTCCTCACTTGTATGATTACATCTGTATTGAATGAGGGTACTGAAATATAAAAATGAAGACTTGCTAAGTGGTAAGATGGTTATATTTTAATAATTTATTATTATAGATAGTGATATCTCAAGGCCTCAGCCTCCCTTGCTGGTATAAGCACAGTTTGGCTAATTACTCTCTAACATAGAATTGGTGATGTTATTGCTGACAGGACAACAGTAATGTTGTGTTGGAAGATTTTAGATCAAGATACACAAAACTGTAATGACCAAAATTCTCTCTACTGGAAAGCCCAGGAGAAGGATGCCATGGAACAGAATGAAACAGAAATTGTCTAGACAGCAAAAATTGTGTAAATTAAGACTTGTGCATGCACAGTGTACAGGTTACATGAGAAAACACCTAATGTGCTTAAAGCTGAGTGGAGAAAGGTTAAGAAACATGTAACGAGGAAATGTACAAAAGGACTCAGGTGAACAAGGCCCAAGTTAGAGAAACCCAGACCAGATACTAAAGGAACAGGACTGAAGGATGAGACCAGAGGCAGCAATGACCATAATGAAGTCTGGAGAACTTTCCAGTGCCCTGGAATGCAATAACTTGGGTCCCCAACCTAAGCAGTATTATCTGTTTACTGTTTGGCATAAATGTGTAACACAATAATTTTATCTCAAATTGTATTAAATAAAGGCAAAAATTGTTTAAGCCTAAACTGGGTGGACTTGTGACTCAGTTTCCCACCTTACACTTCCAAAAGAGAGTGTGGAGTAATGCCTCCCAGGATTTTGGGGCAGCTTTTCCTGATAACATCCAAACCGAAAGTACATGCCACACCTGATTGAAAAAAAAAATCCTTAAACTTAATGAATCAAGCCATTAGAAAAGGTTTTCACCGAGTTGTTGGTTGAGTGCCAACATAGTTCCAGATGTACAGCCTGTGGCATTTGGCAGGGGAATCAGAGTTCATTCTCTCAGGCTTAGAGCCTCAGAATGGACTCTGATAATTGCTATGATTATATTGCTGCCTTGGAGAAAGCAGAAAAATAGACTGAGGCTAGTCGATTTTGCTGACACCACAACCCTCAGCCGATGTCAGACTCCTTATCAGCACATTTCTGGTCAAAAACCTAATCAAATTTTATTTGTGAATGTCATTTGATATTAGCCGGCTAATCAAAGAACCATCTCATCTTGATGGGCTGTCACCCTCATAGCACCAATCCAGGACAGTATCTGGTAGTGCTTCAGACACTTATAAAAGAGACACTGTCGGGGAAACCAGTTCCATACCTGCAAGTCATGTTTCTTTGGACTGTGGTCTCGTCACATCTTAAAAGCTGAGTAAGGCCAATGGGAGAGAGGAATTTAAAAAACACCAAGGTGCTTCCGGTGATGGGGATTTATTTCGTAGGTGCTTCTCTTTACTCTAAGCCAGTGCTTTAGCAGAGTGCTGAAAGGATTAGCAAAAGCCCCTGGATAAAATTCCACCATTAGATGGAGCTCCGTGTCTGTCTGTCCCAATTTATGTCAGGAAGAGAGATGTGTTGGCTTAAAGCCCTGCTTCTCCAGCCTCCTTCTCCCTCATGAGCCACATTTACTGCTGTTTGCTTGACAATTGGAAGCTATTACCTTTCTACCAGCTATTCTGATCTTTGCTTCTCTGTCTCCCTCACTGCAACATCCTAAGAAAGAATGGAGCTGCCATTGAAAGAGAGCAGCCAGTTGCCACATAGGCCCCAAACCCTTGTACTCTCTATCTGGCTTTTATGATGAGAAGATAGGACAGGACAGGGATTGAGAGAACCTCAAGAAGGAGCAGGAAGGAGAGGGATACCCCACAGTAAACTCAATATGGAGGAGGGGAACATTCTAGAGAGACAGGATAAAGGACTCTGGAGATGAGGTGGTAACGATGCCTAGCCCCCAGTGAGAGAGAGTGGAGAAAGCAACCCAGGAGTTGGAGAAAGACTGAGGGGAAGAGACCCTTGGAGGGAGGGATGCTAAAAAGATGCATGCAGATAAACAGACACTACAGAAGGAAAAAAGTGTAGTGGAAGAGGAAACATAATGCAGATGAGGACAGAGAAGGAGGCTGCAAACCAGAATGGCGATCATTAGGATAGACAATGAACCAATGAAAAGAAAGGAGATGCTGCCCTCTGAAGAAAGGATAAGGAGTGACACAAACAGGAGAAAAAACCCTGCATGGGGGGAAATGGAGGGGCAATAGCGGTCTAAAACTGGTGTGTGAAGTTTGCAGCTTTTAGGACTTGAGTTAAACATGTTATGCCTTCAAGTATTGGAGTCTGCTGGCTTCAGCAGCCATTTTATGATGCATAGTTTAGTGCAGACAGACGACACGCACACATTCCCTCAGTGCTCTCATATGAAGACTTGGGTTTTGTTCTTTCTTGTTTTGCAACAAAATCTCAATCTAAAATAAAAATCATTCAGATTGAAAATATGCACTTTCTCTTTGTGTGCAGAGAAACATGACGAGAATGTAGAGAAAAGGAAAAGGGAGAGAAACATGAAACAAAGAAACAACAAAATTTTAATTTAGTGAATTTGAATCCATACTTCTAATTGTTATTGTCCTCTAAATGAGTGTGTTTGGAAGAAAGGGTTGGGATGGAAGGACACTTGTGTTAGAACAATGCCTCTGACTAGCTACCTATTCTGGATGTTGTGGTAAAGAACCTGTGTTCTCTTGCTTGTTAGCTACTGTGCATTATGCAGTTAAAAAATTGTCATCTCCATTTGCTCCTCACCATTTCTGTATGGTTGACACATTGTTTAAAACTCTAAACTCAGTGCTTACGTCCTTAGTTTTTTTTTTTTTTTGCATGAATATTTGCAAGATTGGAACGTGAAAAATTAAAAATGCTGCATGCCCAGAGGAGAGTTAAGATTGTCTTTATCCAGGTATGCATTTTCCAGATCACAGAGATCTATTAATACTTTAGAGTCTGCTTTTGCATAAAAGCCATCATCATAAACATGCAATAATATTGTTACAAAAGCAATTGTTGTAGTAATTGGTTTAAATTCCTTCATGAGATGAGTCACATTTTTATACAGATCTCAAATATTACAACCGAGATCGTCAGCTGGTGTAAATGATCCTTAAAGTAGCGACACCAATTTACTTCAGCTGAGGATCTCCCCACCAGTGTCCCCACGCAGACAGATATTCATAGATTCTAAGACCAGAAAGGACCACTATGATCATATAGTCTGAACTCCTGTATAACACAGGTCAAAGAACTTCCCCCACCATAATTCCAAGAGCAGATCTTTTAGAAAAATAGTGGCTTGTTTAGAAATTGTCAGCAATGGCGAATCCACCACAATCCTTGGTAAGGTTGTTCCAGTGATTAACTAGCCTCACTGTCAAAAAAAAGTACATCTTATTTTCAGTCTGAAATTGTCTAGCTTCAACTTCCACTCATTAGATCATGTTATACCTTTTCCTCCTAGATGGAAGAGCCCACTGTTCAATATTTGTTTCCCATATACATACTTATAGACTGTTGTCAAGTCACCCCTTACCTTTCTCTTTGTTAAGCTAAATAGATTGAACTCTTTGAGTCTATGACTATAAGGTATGTTTTCTAATCCTTTAATTATTCTCATGACTCTTCTCTGAACCCGCTCCAATTTAAAAACATCCTTCTTGAATTGGGGGAGCCAGAACCGGACATGCTATTCCAGCAGCAGATGCAACAGGACCAAAATACAGAACCAAATACTACTCCTACTACAGATTCCTGTTTATGCACCCAAGGATCACAATAGCCCTTTTGGCCAAAGCATTACACTGGAGTTCACATTCAGCTGATTATTCACCATGACTTTTTCCAGAGTTGCTGCTTCCCATGATAGAATCTCTATCCTGTAACCATGGCATACATTCTTTGTTCCTAGAAATATGCATTTACATTGAGCTGTATTACACCATATTGTTTGCTTGCGCCCAGTTTACCAAGGGATCCAGATCACTCTGAACCGTGTGCATCATTAATTTTAAACTTAAGTCAGCTGACAGAAAAAGGCACATCTGAAAAGGGAAATTATCTTTTCCCACAATAGTCCCCCTGATATACTGAAATCAGAGCCTAGAGCGTGACACAAATTATCAGAGCCCCCTTTGCAATTGAGATGAGCTTTTCTTTACAAAAATGACAAATTAAGTTTGTGTGTAAAGAAATCCATCTTTGGATGTGTCATGATATGTAGTACAGTAAACAAAGTATTGTAGAGTCTTTATACTTACAGTAAATCTTAGTTATAGGAGTTGGGGGTCACCTATCAACATTAAAGCAGGCTGCGATTAGAGAACTGCATTATGACATCTCTCTTGCATTACAAGGGAGCTTTTCAATATTAAACCATAGAGGGAGTGTATAATTTCTTTGAGCTTCCTCTGATGTCTCAGACAACTTGTAATCAATATGCAAGCACAGTGAATTGAACTCTGATTTTAATACCACTGACATGTCCCTCCTTTAAAACCTGGCAATTTTAATGCCATTATTATTATATGACCAATGCCAGCTACTCAGGGAAGATGCAAAGGAACAGAGGGCAAAGTTACCATTCTACTTTAGAATTAATATTGGGAGGAACGTGCATGTACTCTGGCCTGAGATACCACAAGAGAGGAGAAAACTCGAAGCAGCAGCAGTTCTATTTCTTAAAGATGATTGCAACATGTCACCCTTTCAAAATGAGTTTGTTCAGCCCCACACAATCTTTCCTCTGAAGAATGCCATCGGAGCAGTGAGGTTCTGGAACAGCCTTCCAGATAATTATAGTGTGGGCAGACAACCTAACTAGTGTTAAGATGGTGCTTGATAAATTTATGAACAGGATTATATGATGGGATTGCCTGCAGTAGAAGGGCCAGGACTCCATGACCCAGGAGTCACTTCCAGTCTTATGTTCCTAGGCTAAGATTGTGGAAAAGGCCTTCAAAGGATTATTACTAATAAACATTGTTTGATGTAAATTACTTTTAGAGTGACGTCATCATCTAATATTTTGGTCGGGGGGCTATGGGGAATAGGAAGAGATTAATTTACTTTTCACTCGGTAGCATTTGATTTAGACCCAAATTTTAAGTACCACTAATTCTGGCTGCCCAGGTTTTTGGGTGCCCAATTTATAACAATAATTTGTGGTCTGATTTCCAGAAGTCATGAGCCTTCCCAGCTGAAATTAGTTGAAGATGCAAGTGTTCTGCACTTCTGAAAATCAGTACCTAGGTGTTTTGGATTGGGTACTGAACAACAGAGGCTCCTAATATTATTGGTCTTTCTGCAGATTTCAGCCCAAGATTTTTGTATTTCATTCCATTTGGCCAACGTGCTGTCAGTTTTACTTGTTACTCAGTGGTACCGATTCTCGGGCACTACAAGACGTGGTATTGGAAACACAGCAGGGGAATATACAAACACTGCTTCTCTTTGACTAAAACTAGTTGGCAGTGACCTTTAGGTGACTTTTGCTTTTCCTCTCAACAAGCTGACATCAGTGTTGCACACACTATGGAAGGATGGCACATGTTTTAATTTCTGCCTAGAATGGGTTTTTTTATACAAGGACTAAGAAGGAGGGAGCATCCAAATGCCACCTGAAAGGGATTTTTGTAAGATTTCTAGGTAACAGCTGATGGAACCATAAAATCATAGAATCTTAGGATGGAAATGGACCTCAAAAGGTCATCTAGTCCAGTCCCCTACACTTATGGCAGGACTAAGTATTATCTAGACCATCCTTGGCAGGTGTTTGTCTAACTTATCTCCCTAGGCAGTTTATTCCACTGCTTAACCATCCTGACAATTAGGAAGTTTTTCCTAATGTCCAACCTAAACCACCCTTGCTGCAATTTAAGCCCACTGCTTCTTATCCTATCCTCAGAGGTTAAAGAGAACAATTTTTCTCCCTCCTCCTTGTAACCACCTTTTTTGTACTTGAAAACTATTATGTCCCCCTCAGTCTTCTCTTCTCCAGACTAAACAAAACCAATTTTTTCTATCATCCTTCATGGGTCATGTTTTCTAGACCAGTGTTTCTCAACCTTTTAAGTAGCAAGTACCCCCTAACTTCTGAAAATTGTAATAAGTATCCCAACACTCAATTTTCAACAGGATTTTATATTTACAGACTAATATGAGCCATATGTTGGAAGAAGGGCTGAGTATTTAAGGCCATGTTATGACAGATGTCAGATCTAGTTTGGGTAGGGTTACCCGCTTTACACCAGGGGTGCACAAATCAAGTATGTACCTCGGCTAGAGGTGATGTTGGCCAGAGCTAGGAAGCTTTGAGCAGCATGCCAATGCTGGGGAATATAAAGCACCATGCCAAATTTTTTTGCCATAGCTTTGAGAAGAGGAAGGGGTGAGAGAGAAAGACAAGAAAAGAGGGTAACTGGTGAAATATGGGGCTGTTATAGTTGTCACTTTCACTGTTCAGCTAGAACAGAGAAATTGACAAGTTTTTTGGGCACTGGGCTTTGAGCCAAGGAGGAGGGCTGCCAGCCAAGGAGATAGGCGACTGCCACCTACTCCAAGCTGGGGCAGAGGAGGCTTCCGCACCAGCTGGGACCCAGGGACGTGGCCAGGCGGCTGCTGCCCATCTGCAAGCCGGGGCGCTGGAAGCTGCCCCTCAGCTCGGAGCCGGGGCATGGGTGGGTGCCACCCAGATGCAAGCTCAGCTCAGAAGACGCAGGAGGCTGCCACCGGTCTCCCACCTGGGAGCTAGGACCTGGCGGGAAGCAGTCACGTGCCTTCCCCAAAAGCAGACAGCTGCTGCCTGCCTCCCAGCTGGAACCAGGCAGGAAGCACACAGCTGCAGCCTGGCTTCCTAGGACCATAGCAGCTGCTGCATGCCTCACAGCTGGAAGCTGGGACCAGGTGGGAAGCAGGTTGTTGCCCCCCGGCTTCCTCAGAAGTCAGCAGCTGCTGCCCACCTCCCCTTCACTCTGTTTTTCCCTGGGAACCCCCTGCCTGTGTCTCATGTACCCCCGGGGTACACATACCACAGGTTGAGAAACTATGTTCTAGACCTTTAATCATTTTCGTTGCTCTTCCCTAGACTTTCTCCAATTTGTCCACATCTTTCCTGAAATGTAGCACAATTCTCCAGTTGAGGTCTAATCAGTATGGAATGAAGCGGAAGAATTATTCTCATGTCTTGCTTACAGTGCTCTTGCTAATATATGCTAGAATGATGGTTGCTTTTTCTGCAACCATGTTACACTGTTGACTCATTTAGCTTGTGATCTTCTATGTCCCCCAGATCCCTTTCCACAGTATGCCTTCCTAGGGAATTATTTCCCATTTTGTACATGTGCAACTGATTGTTCCTTCCTGGGTGGAGTACTTTGCATTTGTTCTTGTTGAATTTCATCCAGTTTACTTCAGACCATTTCTCCAGTTTATCCAGATCATTTTGAATTTTAATCTTATCCTCCAAAGCATTTGCATCCCCTCCCATCTTGGTATTGTCCACAAACTTTATAAGTTACTCTCTATGCCATTACCTAAATCATCTATGAAGATATTGAACAGAACAAGAGCCAGAACTGATCCCTGCAGGACCCCATTCAGTATGCCTTTCCAACTTGACTCTGAACCACTGATAATTACTCTCTGGGAACAATTTTCCAACGAGTTATGCACCAACCTTATGGTAGCTCCATTTAAGTTTTATTATCCTGGTTTGTTTGAGAACATCATGCGAGACAGTGTCAAAAGCCTTACTGAAGCCATGATATACTACATCTACTGCCTCCCCATTATCCACAAGCTTGTCACCCTGTCAAAGAAAGCTATAATGTTGGTATGACATGATTTGTTCTTGACAAATCCATATTATTACTTATCTTCTAGGTGTTTGCAACTTGATTGCTTGATTATTTACTCCATTATCTTTCCAGGTACTGACATTAAGATGACTGGCTTAATTTCTCCGGGTTGTTCTTATTCCTCTTTTTATAGACTGGCACTATATTTGCCCTTTTCCAGTCCTCTGGAAGCCTTCCCATCTTCCATGACTGTTTGAAAATAATCACTAACAACTCAGATATCTCCTCAGTCAGCTCCTTCAGAGTTCTAGGATGTATTTCATCAGACCCTGGTGACTTGAAGATATCTACCCTGTCCTCTCCCTACTTTAGTTTCTGATCCTACCTCATTTTCACTGGCATTAACCATGTTACACATCCAGTTGCTACTCACCTTTTCAGTGAAAACAAAGAAAGAAGTCATTGAGCACTTCTGCCATTTCCACATTTCCTGTTACTGTTTTTCCCCCCTCATTGGCCCTTGGTCTTCCTCTTGCTTTTAATGTATTTATAGAATGTTTGCTGGTTACCCTTTATGTCTCTAGTTAAGTTTAATCTCGTTTTGTGCTTCGGCCTTTCTAATTTGTCCCTTCATACTTGTGTTATTTGTTTATATTCATCCTTTGTAATTTAACCTAGTTTCCACTTTCTGTTGGACTCTTTTCTGAGTGTCACATCATTGAAGATCTCCTGGTTAAGCCAGAGTGGTCTTTTGCCATACTTCCTATCTTTCCTACACAGTGGGATAGTTTGCTTTTGTGCCCTTAATAAAATTTCTTTGAAAAACTGCCAACTTTTCTGAACTCTTTTTCCCCTTAGACTTGCTTTCCCATAGGATCTTACCTACCAACTCTCTGAGTTTGCTAAAGTCTGCCTTCTTGAAATCCATAATCTTTATTGTGCTGTTTGCTCTACCATTCCATGATCACTCTCACCCAAGCTGCCTTTCACTTTCAAATTCTCAACCAGTTCCTATTTGTCAAAATCCAATTTAAAATAACCTTTCCGCTAATCACTTTCTCACCTTATGAAGCAAAAAATGGTCTCCAATGCATTCCAAGAACTTGCTGGATAATCTGTGCCCTGCTGCATTATTTTCCCAACAGACGTCTCAGTTCTCAGGTAGAGCTTCTAAATGGTCACCTTGGGCCTCAGCCAATGGAGAGGTGCCGCGTAGCTGGAGGACCAGAACAAGGGAATACCTTGAGCATAGGGAACACTGATAGAATGGCTCTGTGCCACCTGCATTGCAGTCCACATCTTACAGGTGTGGCTAGGGAAGAGAAGGGTGCACTGGGGGCAGAGGAGCTGCACTCTGGCTGTTCTGTACTGTAATGACCCGTAGAGACCCTGCAGTGGCGCATAATTTACAGCAGCCCCTGTTCTCAGTCCCAGCCACCTCCAGAATCCAGAAGGCTCAAAATGCACCTTTGCTCAACCTCCCACCTCCCCAGTTACCTCTGTACGGTGAGCTCAGCCTCTGCTGGAACTGAGAATGGGAGCCTGTGTCTGTACTGAGCTACAGAAGCAACACCAGCAGTGTCAGAACAGCTGCCTATTCGTCCTTAAATATATAAAAACAGTCTGGGCTGCTAGTCCAGTCATTTTTTGTAGTTGATCTGCACCCTTGAAAGCTTCTCTGCGGCAGACTTTCCTCCCTCTCCCTGATGAAGAGTGGAGCAAAGAGCTTCACTTCCTCAGCAATATAGCTCTTGCCTGTCATTAAATTCCCTTCGTTCAGCGTCAAAGGGCCTATAAATCTCCCTCACCGACTTCATATATTTGTCATAATTTTATCATTTATCTCTACTTCTGGTGCAATGTTCCCCTCTTTGATCTTCAATCTTACTTTACTGGATGATTGCCTTGCATTGTTTTTAGTCTCATGGCCAGAGATTTTGATTATTGCCATCCTTCCCCAACATGTGATTGGCACAGGTAATTAGGAGAAAAGATGAGGAAAGTTTCAGAGATCTTGCACAGGGCGGAGTGAGGGTGAGACACACTGAAAAGGATCCCAATTACTGGTGGTGCAGAGAGAAAGTGAGTGTTGTGAGGCAGGAATGACAGCATTCAAGGAGCACACAGCACACATCTGTAGCAGAAAGGCTATGCAACTCCAATGAATGTCATCCATCAGAGGATATTTGAAGGAAGCTGGACTGTCAGTGCTTCCTTCCCAATGAGGATAAGAAATGTTAAAATCATTGCAACCAAGAAATGCACAGGATATCATTTAGACCCTTATAAGTACATTCAGGCAAGGTGGAAGGCTCAGTGAAAAACAACATGCTGTGAAACTTTTTAACCCTTCATAGCCAGTTAAAATCCTGCCCTGTTCGGTAGGGACTGAAAGCTGTTAATCAGCCAATGACTAGGTCATTCAACATAAGGAACACACACACCCAGCGTCCATACTTGGTCTCTTCATTTAACAGTTTTCACATTCAGAAAATCTTGCTTTACTGTTTAGGAATTGATAATGGGAGACGTAGTACTAAAAAAAAAAACCGCAAAAAACTTTCATTGCCTAGCAACTTGATCAACTTCCCCATCTGAAGATAATAATACATCTTCTCTCACATAATTTGTCTGTTCGTCTATTTAAATTGTAGGCTCTTAGAGACAGGGAATAGGGGAGCCTATTTTAACTGCTGCTGCAATACTAGTAATAATACAGTCACTGTAATGAGCTGATATGCCTTTACCACTAGTAACTCTAATCCACGCCACACAACTGGAGCCAGGAAAATGTTTCGTTTCTTACCAACTCTCCTGTGTGTCAGACCTTTATTTCAATCACCAGGGCAGACAGGGAAGCCAGTTCCTCTACTCTTTTTACAATTGTCATTGCAGCTTGAATAAGCAGCAGTCACAAAGATGGCAAATACAGTTACACAATGTCCTCTAACACCATCCTAGGTCAGTAATTCAGTACTGCCTCACCTACACGCTGCTTGCTTCATCTCAGGACTTCCTTTATTTGTCTATTACCTAAGGACCAACCTGACCTCTGCCCCATTTAACTTGAGAGATTTGGTAAATTCACAGCCAGCAGTAGACACCAGGATTAGGAGATACCATTCAATGTGATATGGTCAGTAAGAACATCAAAAAGGAGAGAATAGTCTATCACAGCACACATGTAAAAAGACATGGTCTGGGGAAAGGAAGAAAGCAAATATATACAAGGTTATAACTGTGGCTTCTACCGACATGTTCCAAAAAAACCCCAAAACCAAAACACTGACGTTTAAACAGCATACAAAAAGATTCCCCAACATTTTATGGGTTTAACCATCTAGAGAAGAAGAGTGAGACACTTTTGTTTGAAACAACATGCAAGATTTCAGAGACACTGGGCGATACACTCACCAGCAGTTGCACAACCAGCTGTCCAATTAAAGGAAGCTGTCATTTTAGAATGGAATAAACTGCTGAGGAATGGCTAATGATCTGCTTCTAGCGAAATGTGAGCATTCAGTTCCAAAGGAAAAAGGGACTGTAAAGAAAAGAGCCAACATAGCCACTAAATGTTCCCTTGTTCCTTGAGAAAGAGTCCAAAAGAAGAAATCACTTTATTAAACACATCAAGATTTTGAAAGGGAAGATGAGAACAGGTGAAGAGCTTTCATGGGCTGCTGTTACTAGTGCACAATACATGGCAAGGATGAGCAAGAGGCGATCAGAAGGATTTCACATTTCCTGAAGTAAGAAATTCTTTCCATTGAATTAAATACCATTTTTAAGGAGCAGAGAAGACAATGAAGTAAAATAAGTTGAAGTTTAAAAGGAACTAGGATGTTGATGTCTAGTGTGGAGAGGTTAAAAGGGAGGCAACTGGAAAACATCAGCTTAAGTGGTGAACACAGCCATAAAAGAAGCCTCAGAATTCTGTACCAAAATGTTAAATGCAATTTGCTGGGAATGGTAAAGGGAAGCAGAATGGTCTTATTTAACTTCAGTGCATGGGGTAGGGACATTTCCATTTAAATACAGTAGCAACTTTTACTCAGAAGGACCCTCAAAAACTTATGCATTAGATGCAAATAGTTCAACCACTGCTAAATTTCAGCTGCTTTGAAATAAAATGTTGCAACTATTTAACAGTGTACAGCAACACAGGTGTTTAGGACAGGAAGTGAGAAATAAAAAATGACATACAAATCTCTTCTGGGACACCAGTTATCCAAAGCCATAATTCTGATTGGCTGTTTGGCCTTCTTGGAGTCACTACCGTGCACTAAGGCTGATCAATTTATTATTAATAATCATTTTGTATTTTTCTTCCTGTCCTCTCATGTTAGATACTAATATCACTAGATGCAGCGATACTTAGTACATTCTGAAGCTAAGAATAGAAATGAACATTGCCTCTATATTCTGTAGATTAAAGCTTCTGTTCATTTTGTTTGAGTCAACTTTATAACAAACAAACAAGGAGGGAAATGAAACTTGGTTTACTGGACCCTCCTACCTCTGAGCCCAGTAAGCTAAACGCATTTCTCACCTTTTTTCCCCCTCATCAGAAGTAATAGAAAAAGTAGTTAAACCACCATATTTAAGTTGTCATCATTTCTGTAACTCCTTGTCAAAGTCACTTCAAATTTCATAGGAAAAAACCACATCAACTTCTGGTCTAAGCTACCAATTTTGGGGCCATTATGACTTTTCAAAGAGCAATTGAGTTTCCATAGCAACTATGGAGCTTGTCTGTCAGTCACTCCATAACATAGGTGCTAGGGGAAATCAGGATAATTACTCATGAAAATAACTGAATAATTTTCTTGGATTAAAAGGAGCTTATGTCCCATTTTCAAAAGGGACATAGTCACTTAAGACCTAAGTTCATTTGACCTTCAGTGAGAGACTCCTAAGTTCCTCAATCATTACTGAAAATAGGACATTTGCACTTGGATTTAGCTTAGTTATATTTTTTTTATCAGCCTTAAAGAGGCTTTTCTCCAATTATAAGAATTCAGGCTACACTTGTCTGTGCGAAATTTGTTCATAGAACAATCTCCACAACTAAGACACCGCCAGACATGGTCAATTTATACAATGGATAAAGTTATAAAATGTAGGGCATTTTGTTTTAAATCTCCTCAAGGTAACAAAGAGATAACATGGCTGGATATTGAAGAGGGCTCAGATATTTGTAATGGCTTCTACAAACTGGTGGTTATAGATACTGAGGCTACGTCTATACCGATGGCGGCAAATTTGCTGCCGTCAGATCAATTTTTCTGGAACGACTGAGTGGTTAGTGAAGACCCGCTCAGTTGATCCAGAAATCGACCTAGCAAAACCACGTCCGAAAGTGGCATAGCGCCATGTCAAGGGGAATGCTGTTCCCGTCGGCACAGCACAGTGTGGACAGTGCACAGAAGGGAAGCAGCAAAGTTGACAGGAGTTATGCAAGTTTTTTATGTCGCTTGCGTATCTCCCATTGACTGCCGCCAAATCTCGAAGGCAAGTGTAGACCAGGCCTAAGAAAGGTGTATTCAAATCTACTATACGGCGGGTCACCATTACCTCCAACACATTGCATTGCACAATTGTATGTAGGTGTCATAGGATGGCCATGACTAGGGCACTCTCCAGCAGCCAACCTGCCTCATTTTCCCCTTTCTTCCATCCATGAAAAGAATATAGTCCCCAGTGTCCAATACAAAGCCTACCTCTGAGCTTAATTTATTCATATACATTAGTACAATAATTCCCCAGAAGCCCTGAAGTAAAACCATTCTGAAATTTCCACGATAACATAAGGATACAATGGATTTTTCCCCTTCCCCTCTCCAAAGGCATCACTTCCAGGTTTCCCACCTGAGACACAGCAGCAGTTTTATTCTCAGTTCCTTTGGTCCCTGATCCAGGGTGCCATTCTCCAGGCCTCACTGCCTGAGTGTACCATAGCCCTTCACATAAGTCTTTGCCCTCACAGCTCCCCCTCCTGAAGCATTCCATTTCTCCAGGCATCGCTGCTGGGCAGTTCTACCCCCAGGAGATCCACCCCACTGCAACAACCCTCTTGCTGGATCAGCCTGACCAAAGGACCAGCCACCCCAGCCATCTGCTTTAGTCAGTTGTCACCAATACTCTTATTATAGCTCCCATCCAAATTCAGCTCTCTCCACTGGGTCTCCTGAAGCTTTCTCCCAAGCAACGCTTCTTACCTGCTGTCCCTTGTGTGTCTCAGCTTCTGCCTGCACCTCCTGCGTGTTTGACTCCTCTCAGGATCTGACTCTCCAGGTCTCTGAATCTACAGTTGCCTTTCCCTCTCTTAAGCCTAATTGTGGGGTGCAGGGATCAACTGAGCAGTCGTAGGAGCACTGGCCTTTTCCCTCTTAACAGGACAATAGGTACGTTATGGGGTGTTTCCCTCTCTCAAATCAATATTGAGGCAACCTCTGAGAGTAGCCTCCACCTTGATGTGCCAATATTATGGCAATGCTGTGGTCCCACTCAGTGGGTACTGAGGAAAATGCTCCTCAGCAGTATTTCTGAAGGAAAAGGGGCACAATTTCACATCGTTTTAAAAGAGCAATAGAAATAGAAAAGCCCTTTTTTCTCCCTGTTCTCTCTTTGTCCCACATCAGCTTTTCACATTACATTTCCCCACCGTTCTGTGCAGCAGGCCCACACTTGCCCAGTTCAACTCTACTCTTTCTGTTCCTACCTGTGCTCTAATAAGCTCTTTGTAGACAGCGTTTTATGTTCACCGCTGAGAAGAATGCTGACCTAGAGCAGGGGAGCAAGGACAAAAGCTAATGAACAAGACTGCCACTAGTTTTAGGTACTTAAAATTTCAAGGAGAGAAGCAACTGAAAAAAGGAGGAACAGCTATGGAGGAAAGGGAAGGAGGAAAATTGGAGACAACCTTCTGAAGTGAGGCCATGCCCCTCAGCACACAGGACATTTGGATTGCTGATACAATAGGGTAAATGTCATCAGCATCACCTATCCATTCAACACATCACTGAGAATCGTAATAGCATCGTCTGCAATCATTTGACTTTCCTTTGAACTACATGGATTAATTTATGTTGTGTAGGAGGCTATCAGGTGCTTTGCTGGAGCTAATGAGAGAATTCAGACTGAAACCAATACATCATGTGCCAAGGTTTTGTTCCATCACGTTTATTCTGCACTGGGACCAGGTAATGACCAGTGCTATAGTGTTTCAAATCATCTGGAATAAGGAACAGATATTCTGCCATTTCAATATGCTTTTCTCCAACAGTTTTCACAAAATGTACAAGACCAACCTCCGTTACCAAGAGTACAAATACATTTTGGTTAAGTTTTATCTTGTGTAGTTACACTGCAATGACAGTGAAATTCAATGGTGACTATGCTTCCCCCTAACTAATTACCAATTAACATAACCAGAAGTGTAGCTACACAATCGAATTGTAGCCTAATGGATAGAGCATCAGGCTAAGATTCAGGAGATCTGGGTTCCCTGGGTAAGTCACTTTGCCAAAGGTGCCTCAGTTTCCCCATACATAAAATGAGGATAATAGCACTGACTTCCTTTCTTTGCGAAGTGCTTTGAGACTGGGTGAAAATCTATATATTTATATCTATCTATCAATAAAAAGTTTTACTTGTATAAAATTATTTTTATTATCGTGAGGGCGTTATTCTGAATACATACATTTTAAAAATCCAAGACCAAGATTATCAGAAGTGGTCAGTGATTTTGGGTGCTCTACTGGAGCCACTTTAAAGGAGTGTGCGTGCTCAGCAAATCAGGTCTCAAATTGGGCACCCAAAATCATTAATGTTGGCCAAAATGTATTAGCTACATTGTATTTACACTGTATTTTTTCTTAGTTATGTAGCTAGCCTCCTAGTCATATGAGTTAGTGGTAATGATAGACATCATAAAGCAATACCACAGTATGAGCACAATGTTATTGCAATATAATTACAATCATTGCACTGAAAATGAAACCTATATTTTTATAGAGAGGAAAAAAACAACTATTTGAAGTTTGGGAAAGAGCAGTCAAATATGAATTTTGCATAAAGGAGGAGGAAATGGTTAACTGGAACATTGACACACATGACAACGTTTAAGCAATGTGTCTTGATCAGGCTAAATGATGTTCCAAATAAAGTGCCACCATACTAATCCACACGCTATAATCCTTGCAAAGATGTAACAGCTGATGCTGGGGTGTAGTGCGGTCTCAGTGTCATTTGGATTTCATAGATCCTACAAAACCTACTACAGCACATTTACGATAGCATGTTATAAGAAAAATGACAAACTATGGAACAAAATACATTTGTTACCATTGTTTGCTTGTTTGTTTGATCATTCTCTTATCATTCATGGGATTCAGTAAATTTCAGGTCTTTCCAGGCATTAAGTTAAAAAAGTCACTACATTTGATGACTACTTTGTAAGTCTAGAAAATGTGTATCATATTTAAAGGTAAATATTTTATCAGGAATAAATAGAAGACTGTTGCCTTTCTGTGATTGGAATTAATGATTCAATATCCACTTTTAATGATGCTTTTAATTATCTACTCATTTAATTGTTTGCATTTACCATTATTTAAATTTCCCACTTACCTCCAAAGAAAACCTTTTTTTCATATAGAGCTTTGTGCTGCATTTCCTCTCCTTTCCTTTTAACATCTTTACTATTTTTCAAGGGGGAACATTTTCTTTATCTTTCTTCATTTTTAGTCCTTTTCTCCCACTCTTTGCAGTTGCCTTTGTCCCCCTTCCCCATTTTCTTTAATTTACAGTCACTGGCTTGCTAGCAAGAGATGGATAATGTCTTGTTGAAACTCTAATTGCTGTGTCAAAAAGACAGCGCTGGTATGATTTCAGTAACTGACTAGGGAGCAGAAGATTTGTCAGCTGTTGATTAATCAAGGGAAAAAACATGGAAAGCATTTCTTTTTCAAACCCACCTACCACCCTATTTGATAGATATATAGATAAAAATTCATTTGATTCTAACAACTTTTTTCTTCCACTAAGAGAGAGTGAGTGTTTCCAAAAACTGAAAATGGATTGATAAAGCATTTCTGTTATAACAAGAACAACACTCACAAGATCAACACACTTCCATCTAGCTCTCCTTTCCTTTACAAAAATGTGTGATTAGAATCAACCATGCAGCCTCCCACACTCTAAGGCAGAGCTTTCAATCATCCAAATGGGGAGAACCTGAGACTCCATGTGGTCCACTGGGAACTGTGCAACTGCTATTGATTTTACAGAGAAAGTGCCCAGATAACATGGTTATAGGCATTGATATAAAACCCTAAGATAGACAGATTGTTTAAAAATAAACTGCAACCCCACCAACACAAGAAAAAGATGTTTTAGTCTGTCATCCCTCCATTACTGCAAATTCAATGCTAATTACTAATGGGAAAATTTAAATTTAGCTGTTAGTACAGTGAAGAAGGAAGCACTGAGGCCCAGACCCTCAAATGCATCTAGGTGCCTAAATAGCTTTAAGGACCTGGACCCAAGTTCTTATCATTAAGGTTAGCGGGAAGTTATAGATAACTCAGGGCCTATTTGGTGACACTCCTATTCATGCTGAACAGAATCTGCCTCCTCTAATAATTCTATTGAAACCCATGGGAATCTCAGAGGAGTAATGTATTACTCTACATGTGCAAGGAGGACAATTCCTGGTCCTCAGAATCCCTTATGGCTACAGCCAATGGAAGTTCAACATTTCGACACTGCTGCAAAGTTGGAAGCAGAAATAAAGTAATTTTTAATGACATTTTCCCAGTTTTTTGGCCTCGCCCCAACCAGCTCTAGCTTACCGAATACAAACTTGTCCCATTCCCGGAGTTCTGTGTATCTCCTGTAAAATGAGTCTTCAGGCTGACTGCAGTCCTCAGGCCTTGCAAATCCAGTTCCTTCTGATCCCCTGGCTTCCCCCCCTAGCAGGGCAGTCCCCTGTAGAAGCTGTTCTCTCTTTCACACTGATCTTTTCCTGATTATTTAGTGCAGCTGGAGGGCTTGCCCCTCTCTGCAGGTTGATTCTGGCAGGTGGTGTGGGGGTTGGAGTGATTTAATTCTGAACCCAGAGCAGAAAATTAACCCTTTCCTGCTCTGGCTCACTGTGGAGTCTGTCACCCCACCATTGAAAGCTAACAAATTGCCTCACTCTACTAAGCAAGGGCAGGTGCATGTTCTGCATTACTTGAAGTGCTCGAGTGTCTGGCTTCTTCAGTGTCTTGTAGCCATCCAGCCTGAATCTGATGAAGACCTGGTTGAATGTGTCAAGGACCACAACAAGCCAGGAAAGACCACACCTGCAGACTTCAGTAATAAACTGAGTCACCTAGGAGTATTGAGCTCTTATGACACTCTTCTTTGGCAGAGCTGATCTACCAACACATGGAATCCAGTTGAGCTGGGCCACCCATGGCTGTTGGGTGGATCTTTTATTCCATTGTAGATATACCCTTGAGGATAGCACCACAGCCCTAAAACACCTCACAGCCTCCCATAGTGCTCACAGCCACACTGAACAGGTGGGTAACACAACGGAGATCTGCAGGAACCCCCTAACAGAAGGCCTTTCGGGTGGGCAGGTAGCATCCCAGTACATACACAGCTCTCACAAAGCAAAGAACGGACGCATTGAAGACGCTGCATCCCCCATCCATCTCTGACAGGCCTTTTGCTTAAGTCATCAACAACTTTCAGTAAATAGTACCAAAGGCTGGCAAGAGAGCTGTTAAACTCCTTCTAGATTCTGGAGCTTTGTCCATCACCAGCAGGAAATGATTGATGCATGGTGCTAATGCAGTCTTCACACTACCGCCAAGCCTAAAACCAGACAAACATGCCTGGAAAATGCCACACAGTAAAAACCACTTGACACTGTTACTGAGCGATCTCACTGAGCTGTTCATTGCAAAGAACAATTCCTTTGGCTGGAATTTCACAGTTACACTAGTGAACCAGGTGTGTGTGGGGAGAAGGGGGAGAATTGAGGGCAGGAAGGGTGTAGTAAAGATAAATACTTTAAAGATTGCAGGATGCTCAGATACAACAAAGATGGGGGTCACAAAAGTATAATACAGAAGGACCATTTTTAAACTTCCCTGACAGCAACAAGCATAGGCACACCGGCCCTATCCATCCCCAAAGCAGTTCAGAAAAAGTTGTTCATCCTAGTTCTGTAAGTTTCTTTCTGTGACAGTTCACTTCATTCACCACAAGTAACTGGCACACCGAGGTGATCCAAGAGGAAGAGACAAAGAGGATCATAAAGGTCTCACTGGGCTGTTGGCAGAATGATCCAGACGTTGTATGCCACCTTCCCTCTGAGAGAGCTTTGAAGCCTTGTTTTAGCCACCATTCCCTGACCTCAGATCCATGAAATAAATTCTTCTGCGCTAGCTGGTCAGGATAAGCACTCACCTCAGTCTAGTGATTTCATCTCAAAATTAATGAAGCAGTGTTGCCTGTTGAATAGAGCACTGAGTGAGACGTGGGTTCTATTCCCGGCTGTCACTGCCCTCCTGGCTGAGTTTGGGCAAGTCACCCCACCTCTGTGCCCCCGTTTCCTCCTCTGTAAAATGGGGATCTGTTAACTGACCTCCTTTGTAAGGCACTTTGAGATCTACTGATGGAAAGTGCTGTATGAGAGCTAGGTATTACTATTATTAATTGATCTTCTTTATGAAATTAAGTTTTCCTTCCTTCCCTCGGCCCAATAACAGAAGGAGTAATGAGAACTCCAAACAGGTCTGAAACATAGTAAAAGGTCAGTATTACTTGTCACCCCCTAGCCTCCCCATGGTTCAGGATATTACAAACCGCATTTGTAGCAATGTAGTAATTTAACGCAGACACTGGCACCTCAAACTCACGGACTACTGCTGGGATTCTTCAATAACCATTTTGAGCATTCCAGAAATGTACTAATTACCTGCCCAAGACAAGAAAAGACCCCAAATCCTGCTCTGAAGAGCTTACAATCCAAATTCAATATGCATAGATAGTTATAGATGGGGTGGGCATGAGGGTGAAACAAAAAAATGAGGGGTTACTCTTGTAGAAAGGTACACTTTTTGCTTATTTATTTATTAAGTGAGAGAGATTTGAAGGAGGACAATCAGGTCCAGGAGGGCATTCTAAACGTAACAGGAAGCACTAAAGGAGGCCCACAGCTGATTTAGAGGAGTTGAAGCGAATAGTACAGTTGGTATCATAGGCAGGGGGAATAAGGGGGAAAAAGGAAAGGTCAGAGATGTAGGCAAGTATTGTGTGGTTTTGACTGTAGGCACCAAAGTTTAAATGGGACCTACAGGGTAAGAGTCAATGTGGAGTGACTCAAAAGCGAGTCAATGTGGAGTGACTCAAAAGCGAGTCAATGTGGAGTGACTCAAAAGCGAGTCAATGTGGAGTGAGAGAAAGGAGTCTTAAAAAGGATTTTCCCAGCAACACTTTGCGTGGTTTGAAGCAGAACAAGATTAGTAGCAAAGAGACCTGAGGAAGAGGCTGCAATATTGGAGAACGAGTGAACAGGATTTGGCCCCAGCCTGAATGTGGGGGAAAGAGGGAGGTGTCAAATACAACCCCCAGCTTATGGGCCTGGGTAAAAAGAAAGATTGTGGTGTTAACAGCCATAATAAGGAATATAGGTAAGCAGAGGGGGCTGGGGGATGCTATTTTGTCCATGTTGAGTTTGAGATAATGGTGAGTGCTCTGAGAAGCGTCTGAAAGGCAGTTTTTATGCAAGATTGAATTATAGGAACAGATGTGGAGCAAAGAGGTATATTTGGACAGCCGACGACACACAAGTGTTTGCCAACCCACAGAGTTTGGAATTCAGTGATATTTAACCAGCAGATGAAAAACCACCCTTCCTTATTGCACTTACATGGTGAGGGTAAACATTTACAGGACAATCTGAAGATAGGGCTATCATTATTTGCAGTGTCTTCCTTCTAATCATTATACAGATGGATAGAGAGGGGCAAGCATATTCATCGCACATTCTATCTGGGAAGAAAAATTGGCCCTTGAACATTGACCCAGACTACCACAGAAGCTTGCTGATTACACACACTCAGTTCAGCTGTCCAGATGGAACAGATGTTTAATACAGGAGAATACAGCCACCTAGTTTTTTTTTTTTTTTTTACTCCAAGTCTAATTCTTAGCAGGCACTAGTTGATTCTCTTCCCACCTTTCATATCATTAGATTAACATGCACACAACCTACACAAATCAATAACTAGCCTTCCGTCAGGATGATTTCCTCCAATACACTTTCTCCAGCTCGACTGTTTTGCTAGAAAACATTTTCAGGTAGTCTACTTATCATTTTTGTCTTCCGATTCTTTTAATGCCATGACATCCTGTTGCATAGCGAACATCTCTTTAAAGTCTCTTTGAGGGAAGATGCACTAATTCAGGATTGGGAGCATTTATGCCAAATATTCTCTCCAAGTTTCCAGTTACCCAGGCATTTCAAAACAGTTCATGAAGAAACATTTGTACTCGAAAATACGCCCATGGCAACAGCTATATTTTGTATGCACGTGAGTGAGACAGGTTTTAGAATCTTATTAGAAGATTCTTCTTCTGTGTGAATATCCTTCTCATTTAGGATGGTGGCTTTTTTTGTTGTTTTTTTTGTAAGTAGGCTGAGGGAACAAACTCACTGTTGTGCCTATAATCTCACAGCCTTGAAATTCATCGTCCTGCAGTGAGGGAGTGGGGTTATTTGTTTTGAAAAGGAACTCTGTGGAATTCGCCCTGCAAGGCAGGAAATATCCCTTAAAGGAAGTGGAATTTTAAGGCTCCAGAATAGCACATTTTATTTCCAAATAAATTGTCCTGCAGGTGGACCCTCTGGTCCAATTCGAATGCAAGGATAAGTGGATCCAGTCACTTCATCCAGAATAACATGACTGCGTTTCCAACCTCGAAAACTCCCTAAAAGATTCCAAGTGGCCTCAACTGCACAGCTGTCAGAGGCAAAATAGAGGAAGTGACATCTCACTTTCTCGACTGGACAGAAAATGAAAACATGAGAAACCACTGCATAAAAAACCCAAACATGTTAATATCTTTAATACTGTATTAATATGACTAATGACTACAACACCCTATCTTCTAAAAATGGCTAAGCACCTGCAGGTGGAATCATTGAATTAAGCATTCCAGACTCAGCTTACCTGTTTTACTGATGAAGTGGTAAGTGTTGAGTTTTTAATGGAGATCATTGTGTTTTCCCTTCTCTTATCTTCTCTGAACACTTTCAGAATTTGAATTCTATGTAAAGGGGAAATCCGTCTCGCTTATGTGCATAAGCTCCTTTTTTTTTTTTCTTCAATGGGACTTGTGTAGCAAAGCAAGCAGGATTTGACTCTAAAATGTTATCACAGCAAAAATAGTGGGGTTTTCCCATTGTGATAAAGTAGTTTGCCTTTCCCTTACAGCTTATTCACTTGGTAATTTCATTATCACCTCAGAAAACAGAATTATACTGATGCTTAAGTAAACCCACCTCTGAGTACTTATAACTCAGTATCCTTCTATGGTACAAATATTGAGTGCCCATATTTTAATTTTTTTATAATTAGCTGAATTTGGAAAGTGAAATAACTGAAATTGAGTAGTTGATACACTAGTAATGGGGGTTGTTCGAAACGCTTTGATCCACCGTATTTTAGCATGTCACTTGTCTGGCTTCTAAGACAGTGTCCAACCTCTATAAAGTATATTTTAGGATAACTATGTTCCTCTGAAGCAACAAGTGGCAATATTCAGGATCAGAGCCAAAGATTTGAAAATCAAGGACCAACTTGGTATTTTGTTAACATTAATTTTATAAAATATCTTACAAGAACAGATAAAGTACTTGAGGTTACATAATAACCAGAATTGAAAAGAACATTGAAGAAAATATAAATTAATTGAACACATCACTATATTTATCACGTTAGACAAGTTTATAAAAGGCATTTTCTGATAAAATAGTTATTTGGAAGAAAACCCTTCAAAATGAAAACTATTGCAGTCTTTTTCAGGAAATCATTCCCAGAAGCACTAAATTCTAGGTCAACAAGGAGTACCTGAATCCATTTAAAATACACCATTCATCTGCTTCCAAATCTGTCAAGCTTTAAGACACAAATTAAAATGTTTAGTTCAGAATAATCAGTGCAAAGTAAAGCTTCAAACTGAAATTATGAGAAATAAAACTGAGGAAATGATTTGGATACAAAAATCTAAATTCACATTATGAAAAAGTCTTTGCCAGATGTGCACTTGGTTTATGAAACATTGACACATTTGATCATTTAGGTTCCCAGCCAACCTACTAATTGGCTAATCACATAGAATTCATTTATTTTAGCACAATTTCGATTTTTACCTAGCATCTTTGGAAAGGATCCATGTTGCTGATGTTCATTAATACTGCTCATCTTCTGATTCGGCAAATCTAGTTAAAATGAAGCAATTTAGCAGCAAGGAAATAAATGCAAAAGATGTTGGAATGATAGCCAACAGGACGCCATTATAGAAAAGAGATCCGTACACCCCACTATTCAACAAACATAAGCACTTGAGCAACTTCATTCATTCGAGTCCACCCACTACAGGGAATCATGTGCTTAAAGTCACATGTGTGCACAGGTATTTGCAAGATTAAATCTTTATTTTTTTTAACTGTTAAAGACATTTTAGGGAACTAGTCTATTTTCAGATTTACCTTGCAAACCCATTAAGTCCTGGAAAGTAAACATCAGAAATCTAGCAAGGCAATTTCACTCAATATGGCTTTAAATCATTTAACCAAAATAGGACTGAAGCATCTTATGTATGTAAGAGTGTCTGATTAGCTTTATCATCTAAAGATTAATGGAATTCTTTTACAGTTTAAAGCCACCACTTATGCTATTACCTTATAGAGATTTTTAAACACACGTACAAAAAAAAGTGCCAAACAGGCTGGAAATGCTATAAAAAAAGTAGAAAGAGCTTGTGTGGAAGTAAGTAATTTAAAAATCTTTTACAAGAGTGTTTTTCTTGCTTCTTAATTGAAACATGGTGGTGTTATTTATTGTAAGATCCTGCATAAAATTTAGAAAATGAGAGAATCGGTGCCAGTTTTATTCGATATGATTGGAAATTGCAAAACATGATAAGCAAGCAGTCTGCCGGTCTGGGCAGTGCATTATTTATTCATCATTGCTATTGCTGGCAGGTATGTTGGAACTATAATTAAACAATTCTAATAAAACTGCAAAATTTAACTTAACAGCATTTATAATTGGCTGAAATGCTAGAATTTTATCAATATGATGCAGGAAAGAAACCACTCAAGAGGTGAAAAGAGCATACTTTGCCACAAAAAAGGGATTTTCTTAACTTCAGCCAACAGCTTTCATTATCCTTACCCAAAAATGAACACTGAAAGAAAAGGGCATTTGCACCTTCCTAGTACAAAAATTCAGAATCATTTGCTTAGATTGAAAAAGAACAGAAAACCTTGTTGCTCAAATACCCCCGATCATCTTGTTTCACTGGACCAAGACTGATTAATGATGGTCATTGCCATGCTTTGGAACCCTGCAAAGGAACGTTTTTCTTTTTTTAAAGTAACAATAAGCTTTTGATGAAATGGAGGTCTAGATATAACGGAACTTCCACTATATTTTCTTAGTGACTTTGAATTCTTTACTTGAGATGTTTAGTTGTCTTTAAATCTTTAAAATATTTGCATTTGTTGCTGTGATCTGATCTTCTAAGTGCTGTAACTTTTACAACTCGCCATGAGTGAAGGAGAAAACCAAAAAATAAAAAGGGAATAAATAAATACTGCAACCCAAGTTTATCATAACTTGAAAGATCTTGTACTGGCCACATTTCAAAATACTGAAACTAATTTTCCCTTCACATGGTTCATCTTTTAGTAAGAGGACGAGAAAAAGAATTGCAGGGTTTTCCACAAAAATGGAAAAGGTGCAAACTAAGAATTACCATGGAAAATCTGGACTCAATTTGAGAGTATAGCAAGAACAAAAAATATAAAAAACTTGATTTGGCTTGTATCAACTTGTGCTTTAAATTAAAAAAATTAGACTGACAATATTCTAACAATATTCTAACCATGGCAAAGAGATTTAAGATGTTTCCAACTATGCAGGAGAAGTGAATGAGAAAATCTGGATATTGAATACATACTCTAATGTAATAGTGTGAACACAGAGCATTACTAAAGAGCTTTGTAAAAAGTATTGCTACACTAGCATTAGGACTTAACAGTGCATCAAAGATTTAAAGTTCCCATGTTAATATGAACTGGTCCCTAAAGCACCAGAGGACAATCACTCAAACAGGAAATTAACTGTCATCCACTTTGCAGAAGATAGGACTGTAATTTACCTGATCATTAATATAATTCAACAAGATTCCCCATTATACAGTATGCCAGAGGATACTTAAGGCATGAACAACAGGTGCCCTTAGTATGTAACCTAAGTACAACATCAACATCTGCATTCAAATATTTAAAAGCTGTCATGTATATCAGTTTCATTACTGCATGTGGTTTTTTGTTTTTTAAACACAGAAACTACATGGATCAAAACCTTGATGTTTATAGGCCACAAAACCCATAATAAAAATAAAAGCTGCCCAACATCACTGTCCAAATACCTTTAAAAAGGCAGTTCATAGACAAAAATAATGCATTATACATTCAGATTTTTTTCTCTCTCAAATAGCAAAACAATCTCAGAAGAAAAACACTCAGTAGTGAAGGCCACATACTTTTGTTTTGTTTTTTGCATTTGTTTGATAAATTGAAATGCAAAAACCATTAAAGCCTTTTATAAAAGGAGAAATGGAAATATAGAGCTTCTGGAAAAAATGATTTAGTTGGTGGGGTGGTCAGCATGGAAAATGTTGCAAATGCTACAGCTGAACTGACCACTCAAGGGAATCTAAACAGGAACACAGTACAGGTGTCAACTAGAAAACTGTAACTTGCCAACTTGTAAACAAGAAAAAAGCATTTCACAGATTAAAAGTTCAAGGGAAGTAAACTTCTTTAAATTATTTAGTCAGTTCAACCCTGATTTTAAAAGTATGGCTAGCAAAAATACATAAGCATCAGCTCATCTGTGAGTCTTGATCAGAGCAGCCATCTTCTTTTGATAAACTGCTGGAAATAGATTCTCTTCTAATGATAAAAAAGAAAACTTCTCTCTTCAGTTCTGTCTTTTTGCTCTCAGTTCCACACACACACAGAATTCATCTGCTGCAGGGACCTGCATGCTACTATAGATTAAGACGTGGAGAGACTAGTGGAGGAAAGCAGGCAAATTCTCTTAAAATACTACGAGCCACGTCAACGTTATTCTGGGCTATTTCAAGTGCCCGCTTCACTTCTTCAAAAGAATAGCCCTCTCCCATAAGTTTTGCAATTTTTGCATCCACATTTTCCAAGGAAGTGTCAGAGTTGTATGCTTTCCTGTGGTGGATTTCTGGTGCAGTCCTGCGAGGAAGTGGTTTAGGGGGTCTGGCTGGTGCTTGTGAGCCATCTGTTCAAAAAACCACAGAGACAATCACTACAAACAGGCTTAACCATGATGTAAAGAGGTAATGTCTGGTAGTTCAGCCCCCAAATGTAGGGAGAACTCAAAACCAAGTTTTACGAAGATTAGTAAGAGGAATGTTATAAATTAATTCCTTTCTTTCATTATTATAAAATGGTGGTTGAAATGATATTAGAACATTCACCAGCAACGTTCACAACCTAAACAATGTAGCACTGTGTTAATAACGCCGTAAGGATCTGAAAGTGGAAGTGACTCATCTATATTTGATTTGTCCAAACTGGGCAAAAAATAACATACATAGTGAAAAATAAATCAACAGGTTTTATTATCATCATCAATAAGGATTTTTTTTAAAGAACTTTTTAAAAAAACCAACCTATTGTTTCACAATTTATTCACAGTTTCATTCAGGAAATTGCACAAATCAGCGAACTATGTGAAAGATGACTCTCACCAAATAAACCAGGAGAGGAAAAACTAACACACACTTGCACATGAGAATTTATTTCAGTCAATTGTAGTTTATTTCGTGCATGTCAAGCGTGCTTGCTATGTAGGAAAATAGTTATTTCTTCATTCTATCCTTTCAAAAAACTAACAGCCCAATGAATTTCCACAGTGAGAAAAAGATCCCTCATTTTTTCTCCCCAGATATCAGAGTTTATACATTTCAGATGTTGGTAGGATACATAACTGTCGTTCTGCAGTGTTCCAGCGGTGTTAACCTTCACAGTTAACACTAGTGCTAAGAATCATGATGTGTTGATGCAAAGAGCTAATAGCCAGAGCTTCTAATCTTTTCAGAGTCAAGGGTAGGACTCAAGTAAACCTGGTACTTTGCCGAAGCCTCTTTATCCTTACTGAGGCTACACTAAGAAGCTTAAATACAAGACAGCATACAGCAGAATTGCTTTGAGTATTGAGTAAAGTATTTTTAAAGGCTTTTAATTCTTTGAGAAGAATTCTGAAAAGTTCTACTGACAATAAATAGTGATCCAATTATATGTAATTAGAGAAAACTTCTGGCAATAACATTTTCCTGTTTGTTTACACTGGTGGCAGTAGCATTTTGTCATTTCAAATCTTCCAGATATATCTTGTTATTCAGAGATGCACCGGGGCATTCTATTCTCACAATCAAAGCCACAGTGCTCCTCAGTTTTGTGAATCGATAATATTTGGACTGTAATCCCAGAGAACATGTTAAACATCGCCAGTGGATCAACCTAGTCAAACTATTTCACATTTATGTAGATCTACTCAAGATGCATTTCCTGACTCAGTTTTTTTGCATTCAGATAAGCTTGCTGGCATCAGTACAATTCTATTCTTAATTCAGACAAGATCCAAGAAACATTTTTTCTAGAAAGATTGTGGAGTTAATGTAATAAATGGATGGGAGTAATTTTCTTCAGATTTCACATTAAAAAACTGGGTTTAATCTTGTGCTGGAAACACTGCTTATTTTCTGCACAACATGGTGACAAAAATTGCAGATATTTAGGATTATTTTGTCTTTATAAAGGACACTGAAGATGAAAATGCTATATAAATGCTAATAATAAAGAGAACACAAAGCAGGTTTGAGCCTACAAGGGAAAGGTGTGTGAAATATTTGTAGGATTACATGATTAGCAATATTTCAGAAAGTTTCATTACCCGTAAGAGAGAAATTAGTAAAATCGGGAATTCAGACATTTTAAAAAAAACCTCAGTTTACAGTATTATTGAAGAATGCTGTCCATCATTAAAATCAAAGTATGAACAATGCTAGAAAATTCCAAGAAAAATAATTTACCATGTAAATCTGGGGCTAAACACCACAAATATCAGAGCAATTTTAGAAAAATGATTATGGAAGAAAAGTCTGTAAAGAAGAATGCCCTTAATTTGGATACAGTTTTGGTGGGATTTTAGAGTGTGTAGGGGCGGAGAGAGAGAGAGAGAGAGAGAGAGAGCAAATATACAGCCAGTTCTGGAAGCTTCAATCTGAACTCCAAACTGGAGTTTTTTCTTGGCTAAAAACTGAATGCTCCTAGGCAACCTGCTTAAGCAATCATGTCATTGAGGAAGGCCATTAATTCTTTGGGAAAATTTGCAACACATGCATTTTCTTCTCACTTCACCGATGTCTCTGTAGCACAGATTCTTTTAAACCTCCAGCCCTCACTCTGTGTAGATCAATTACCTTTTTAAAAAAATGCTGACACCTCTTTCAATATCTTCACACCCATATAAAATTTTAGCTGAAGGTAGCTATCATGTTAGATTCTGAGGTTAAAAACACTAATCTTAAACTGCACTTCCATCTGGACACAGAGACAGGCATTTAAACAGGGCTTTCTTTCCCTCCATCCACTCTGATGTGCCAGCCACCTTAGATTCTGAACTGAAAATTCAACTAGAGATTTTTTTTAAATTGTATATTTGTATAATTCAATTAATTATTTCAGCCTCTGAGCACAGTCTCAATCACTGACCCTTCTGCTTCTGTGCTGCCTTTAACCCTTAGGAAACTAGCTAATCCCAAAGCAGATAATGGCTGGGACTGGCTAATTTAATAAACGACTATGGTTCACTAGCAGAAGGAGAGGAGGAAAAAGTCTGTGGCAGGGAGGAAGGGGCATCAGATTGCTGAGAGGCAGGGATAAATCAGGATTCTTGTGGATAATGATGCCAGAAGATTCATCTCCCCCTGCTGTGAACCACTCCCCTCTGTTCCCTTCTTGTTTTTTTCAGCATGCCCCATCTTCTTCAGATGACAATCTGGAAAGCAGCAGGGATAAGTGGTACCATGCAAGCAAGCCGGCTGGTGGGTGAGGGGAAGCAGGCTTGTCATGTGAGGGTCTCTGTGGAGTGGAGGAAAGCAGACAAGTCTATCTGGGGAATAGGAAAAACACCTTCAAGGAGGTATTAGAGAGACAAAGGGATCTCTAATTTTGAGGAGATGAGGGACCTGGAGTGAAGAACTGGGTTCCTCACTGAAGAATGCTAAGAATGTGTAAATCTTCCTCCTCAAAGCCTAGAGCTCTACAAGGCATCCCAGTGTTAAAGCAGATGCTTGCAGACAAGATGTGTCTGAACTATATTTAAATCAATTCTTAAGTATATAACAATAGCATAAATGTACCTCGAGTCAGCTGAATTTTTCCTTTATAAAAAAACTTAAAGAGGGCAAGCATGATTTGACATTTCTATCTATTAGCCCACCCAAGAACAATGTGGAAAATGTCTTAACAGTGAATTAAAAATGCCAGCTTGTAGGCAGGGCTCCAAAAGGCACACAACTTTGAACTCATTTTGCACGGAGCATTTAAGTGCAATGCTAAGGAGATACAACAGACTTATACACAAGGTAGCTCCTCTACTTTGCACCTTGTGTAGTCATTTATTCATGAGCAAAGTGAGTGCAGAAATCAGCCTGCTCCATTCACTCACACCTGTTGTAGCATGTTACATTCACTTTGCACAGGTGTGCTCGACTGCAAAAAGGTCCAAGGCAGTGGTGATCACAGCTGAGCAACCAAAGAAAAGGTGATGAGAAGAGAGAGAGGGTGAGAGAGAGTATCTGGACTACTTAACTTCTACATTCAGTGATTTCTTCCCTCTCATTATATTAATTCTTTTTATGTGAACTCCCTTACAAATTATATCATAATACAAATATTATGTTTTAATATATACAATTTTTATTTTATATATAAATCCTCTGGAACAAATAAAAAGGGAAAACTTGAAAGCCATTTTTGAAATTTTAAATGCTAAATAAATTGCTGTGTTTGGTACTTACATACCAAGATGATAGGTGCCAGAGACAAACGACATATTATATTTTATTCAAAGAATATTAAATCGCTGTCATTCAAAATATACCTGATAGCTCTCATAATAAATAATTATAACAGAAATACATTTGCCCTTTTAAGTCTGCAATTAAGCTGAACATTATAGTGAGGCAGGTATTCTTCCCATTTTATAAACGGACAGCCTGAGGCACAGAGGAGTCAGGTGACTTGCACAAGTTTGCACTGTAAGTCAGTGGCAGCGCTAGGAATACAAGTTATTCTAACCAGGGGACTTACATTCACTTCCTTTCGAACACTGGCTTCAACAGCCAACCTCAAACAGGTTTGGAATGCAGAAAAACTTTCTATTAGAGATGAATGGTTAAGGAATAACTCAGACACCACCACACCAAGTTGTCTTTTTTAATCCAGGAGCAGGTTGAATCTGTTCTTACTGAAACTCACTAATTCCATAGGATGGAATTACAACCACTACAAATACAACTGTCCAATTACAGCATAATATAATTTAGCAACAGTTATTTAATTCAAATTAAATTGAAAATTTATGTACACATCATGTTGGATTAGTATATTTATAGCAAACATTAAAGCATATGGATATTTTAGAAGATAGTTATGCAAAATATCCAGGTAATGAAGTATGTACTAAATAATACCAAGAAAACTACTTGAAATCTCAAATAGCAAGTATCTTGCAGCCATTTTTCAGAATTAGAACTCTACATCAGCTTCCTATGTGGAGGACTTTAAAATACACCAGTCCCATGAAAAAAAAGCTTATCCATTAAAAGACACTGCAGAAATGTAAATTGGTGTGTGAAATGCAAGCAAGTGAGCTTTAAAGAAAAATCTTAGAACTAATATAAAATTCACCATCTTCTGTTTTGAATGGGTGAAGCAACCATTGTGTTTTTACAGTTGCACAGAAGCAAAATGTCATACCTTTAAGATACGCAATGTTGCAGCAGTGTCAGTTCCAGGACACAGAGACAAGGTGGGTGAGAGAATATCTTTTTCAGAAAAGCTCTGTGTAAGCTCAAAAGCTTGTCTTACCATCAGAAGTTGGTCCAATAAAAAGTATTACCTCACCCATTTTGAATCTCTAATACTTTGAAGGTAATCAGTTTATTATATTACAGTCACATATGCATATTACAATAGCATCCAGAAGCCCCTCAGTCAGGATCAGGGGAGCACCAGGATTCTGCTAGAGGAATTGTAGTCTTGAAAGTGCTATAATTTACTTGAGGCATCAAACTGAGGTTGTAACCAGTGGTGATCATTAAAGATCCCTGGTACTTTTCATGCTTAATCCTGCCTGTAGTTTTAATTGGAAAAAAAGTTCTTCACTTCCTGATCTATACTGTAGTGTTCTAGTGTAGCACGCTGCCAAAGGAACAATGTCAACTTCATAGTAAAAAAATCACACTAACTGGGAAATCTAGCACCAACTTTTGTTGCAAGTAACACCTACAATTATTAAAACTGACAAACTAGAGAAAAAAATCAAGTTTCTCAATGTGTTTCTGCTGTGCATTTCGGAATAGTTTGCATACATACAGTTACATTATTTGCCCTGAACATGGCCCAATTCTAACCGTCACACGCACACAACTCAGTGCAACTACTCACATGCTTAACTCAGGCCCCCTGTTGGCCAGTTTCCTCTGATTGTGTGGGCTTTCATGCAGCAACAGGAGAGAAAATACATTTGCAAAAGAACAGGAAAACGGACTGTAAACATGTGAAGGACTTGAGGACTGGGATAATACTGAACCTACTTTTAATGTATTTCTTTTTAAGTGACTAGTTTTCTAGTTGATAGTGTCCCTTTAAAGAGTTGCTATGTTGTACTGCAAAGGTAAATATATTCATTGGTGGACTGAGTGATTCCGACACTACATAAAGGCTATAGACTCTCAATCTGTCATTGGATGGATCTATGTGGGTGCAAGGATCCAGCCACATGAATCCAACTGCAAGTTTGGGGCCATAAAGCATTTGAGGTTCCGTCTGGATCAGAGATGCTATATATTAGAGGTAGCTTTTTAATTCATTACATGTTGACCAGGGAAGGGGGGTGTTAAGAACTGGATATGGTCTTTTAGTTGCTTTTGGGATGTCCTGTGAATTTTAAAAAATGCTTCACAGTGCCTAGAGCGCCACGGAAGGCACATTGATACATATCTGAGAGAACAATATACAAGTTTAAGTTATATTTTTTCCACAGAGCAATAAGGAGAAAAAAATTGGAACAAGAGGCACAACTGGCCCCTGCATGATCTCTTGTGATCTCCAAAACAGGGAAAAATCCTTATCTTAAAAAAATAAAAAGATAACAGAATTCATGTAAGCATTCAATTTCAATGATTAGGATTAAAAGGACTGACCTTTAAAGGGGAAAAGAATTTTCCCATTAGTGTATCCAACCCTACAGATCTTAGGATAGACCAGCCACTCAAATTTTATATCTTTTCAGAAGATCCATCTCCATTGTTCCTCTGATGGTAACCTCCTAGTTTTTCCTAGGAGAATAGCTGTTCTTTCTGCGACTAACAGCAGCCTTTCCTCACAAACAGGACAGCGATGCATGCGCACTGGCTGGTGTCTGCCAGTTTGTCTGAGCTAAGATTACTTCCTTTCTTAGACTGGTAATTTGTCTAAGCACAGTTTTTCACCTTACCTGAAGAGGATGGAAGCTGATCATAGTCCTGGGATGTTCTATTCGTTTTGACATTTTCCCCTGTTAATCTTCGAGCAGGAGGCGAAGGAATTACACTAGTAACTGCATCAAAAAAGAGATCTATAAAAATGAGAGGATACTTAAAGTTAAAAATGTTCACAAGGTTCATGCACACGGAGCCAGATTAGAGCTGGATGAACAAGAACCTTCAGGAGAGACTGGGTTGTGAATGCAAACAGGAGTGTTCTCTTTGCCATACGCATTTGCATTCATGCAGTGATGTAATTATGCCTATGGATAAGCAGGGGAGATGGTTAATTTAATAGAGTCTCCCTCCTCAACACATACTAAAAGAAACTGGTGATTCAGGTAAGCAGGCTTTGTACCCATCTATGCCAATTACTGAAGACAGATTAAAAAGTCAAAGCAGATGATGTTAGAGCATTCTCTCGCGGCCTTCTTTAGGCCCCTATTGAAACTTTAAGCAGTGCTTAAGAACTGTCCTGAACAGGTTGCTTTCCTCAACTGAGGTTTCAATCCACTTACTACAATGGGTGTAGGGATAGGGATATTTTTTTGTAAGGATCAGTTCTGGCTGTACACTCATTAGATCTGGTGCATGGCTGTGAAATCCCTGAAGGCTTGTATTGTCACCAATAATAACACGGCTTTGAAAATCAATGTCTAAAGAAATACTCAAATTAAAAAAAAAAAACCAGAATGAAATACCAATCCACGCAAGCATGTGTCTCGGTGTGGTCAGAAGCACTTATAAGATTAATGAACAGTGACAGTACGGATCATAACATTTTCTATACACCTATACATCTATACATTTTCTATATGTGACCAAAAATGTATTTTCCAGATTTTATGTGAAAATTATTTATAAGCTATATTATAGTTATGTTACTTCCAAATAATTTTCCACATAACCCTTGTGAATTGCAGATAACATTTGTCTTCAGTACTCACATTTTCTAGAGTAATTTCTGTCCCTGCAACTCACGTATGAGCCTTTGAGTCTTGTAAGTTGCAAAGTCATCCACTGTATATATGCAGTTGCTTATCTGACAAGATGGATGGTGAACTGAATTCTGTCATGAATTGTGCAGAGTACTAGCACATTATTCAACATCCAGATCTTGACAGATAGCAGAGAACATGTTACATGAGTTCAACCTAATTACTTTCAGGTATTCGTACTGTAACACACTTATTTGAAGCTTTTAGGTGAGTTTTTTCTTTTCCAAGTAAACTTGCTATTTCACAAGATTAGTTATGAAACAAAAATACTTCCTGCATTTTTATGCTTTATTTTTTGTGATGTGTTATGGTGTGTTAAGTCTGTCATATTTCATTACATGATAGATACAACTCCTTGCAACAGTGTGATCTGAACTGAAAAACGTAAACTTGATTTCTAAATGTTTCAGATACATTTCTTTTGGCTGGGCAAAAATAATACACTTTTTTTTGTTTGTTTAAACAAACTACCCTCCCAGGGAGACAGACAACACTACAGAAGATCATTCCAAAACAAACAACAATAAAAAGTTTCAAAACCCAGTTTAGGTTGCTAAGTGACAATGTCCTTCACGTATGACAACAATTACAAAACGTAAGCAAGCAGTTCCCCCAACTTTTTTCACTGCATCTGCCTTTGGAAATTCATGTCCTATGCATGCCTTGGTGCAGGAGAAAGGGGGATATTTAAATGGTGCCAAAATCAGAGCACACCAAGGATGGGGGGCACAGAATCTCCATATGAACAGCACGTGTGGGAAGAAAGCTCATTTGCCCCATTCAAAATCCAGCTGCCAAGAACAACAAGTTGTGCATGTGTGCAATGGGTCTGCCCTCTCCCGGTGTGCACGTGGTGCTGCCGCCACTATATTGACTCCCAGCACAGCCATAGACAATGTGTGTGTGCATGCACACATGCACGAGAGAGAGAGAGAGAGGAGAAAGGGAAGTGAGTTCACACAGGGCTCTGATGTTCCCAGCAGCAGGTCCTTTGGCCCCATGGATAACTTCATCATTCTCACAGGAGGCACACACCCCACCGTTAAAAAACTAATGACCTAAGCACTTAAATGTAAGGACGTCATAAAACTTGTACTGCCCACATAATGAACAAGTTATTCTTAAGAATAAAATAATCCACATTTAAACCAACTCAACCACCTCAGCTCTGATCCAGGGATTCTTATTGTGTACTGTATTTTATCATCCTGATTTTGGAATTTAACTGCATCACTTAAAAGAAAACAGTTAAGTGGGAAATAGCATCCGATTTCAAAGAAGTATCAAATTATGGTAGAATTTTTTAGTAAAGAATTTGTATAATTGCTGTTCCTAGAGAATCTTCTTGTGTCTTTAGCATAATTTAATAGGAAAAGTACGTAAGATTGTTTATTTATGGTAAAAAAATTATTCATTTATGCAGACTTGCAACTGAGGCAGATCAATACGTACTAGTGATGTGGACACGACATGTCTGGTTTTTTTCAAACAGGTGTTTCCATTGCGTTTGTATTTTGAAATGACCAGTAAAAGCTCAGTATTGTGAATCAGAGCAAAGGGTGTGAATTGTGATGAAAGTAAAATTGATGTTAACTACTTACACACCTTGAAAGGATGGAGTAGATGGGGTCCAAGGATATCCCTTAATTTATGAACCAATTAGACAAGCGTGGGACAACCAAAAACCTCTCTGACAGGCATGCAAACCATCTTTCAGGATTATTTCAGCCACCCCCTAGCATCACTGCTAATTTGACTGGAGCATCAGCCAGCTCACTCTCATCTAACAAGCAATGTCATCTATTCGCTGGGAAAACAAAGCCTACATACCAGAAGGTGTGATGAAAACAAGACAGAACTGCCTGTCAACTGCATATTGATGATACCGTAGTTCAAAATGCCTTACTGTATCCCTCAGGGGCTTCACAGACATGCTGAAAGCAGAGAGGTGACAATATAGAGCCCCCACAGATCACCACAAAACCGAATCCTTAGGGTAGGTAGATAATTGGCCAAAAACATCCTCTGTAATCTCCCAAAAAAGAAAGGAATCCTTCAACAGCTATCATATGTACCCCAGCCCACAAGGAAGTCCATAAAAGTTTGGGGGTAATCTGTATCCGAGGCAGCAAACAGAAACAATTTAATCAGCATGGAGTCATGAAAACTGTACATTAATAGGAGGAAACCAATCAAAACAATAGAATAGTTTCTGTGCCACATACAGGCTGAAAACTGGATTGAAAGAGATAGACAATGATTTAGGGAAATTAATTTCATTAAGTGCAATGGGATGAACTACAGTTTGTTGCAATCAGAGGGGTTGGTTTACAATTGAATATAGTTTAGAAGTAAGATTTTACAGCAACTGTTTTATCAAATATATGTTGTTGTTCTTTGTCCTTATTTTCTGGTGTTGTCTCCAGTCCCCAGTTAAAAATAAGACTAAATTGTGTATTATACTGTCCTACAGAAACAAATACTATGTAGTGAAATGACAAATGATGCACACTGGCAACAGCGAGCCCAATGAAAAACTTGGCACTTCAAAATAACTGGTTCCTATTAGACTATTTTTTTAAAACCAAAATGTCGTGTCTAGTGTGAAAATATTGATTTTATCTATTACATTGTGAAAAAGAAAAGTTTAGACTATTTTATATTCTCTGAGTTCTTTCATCTCTATAGTTTTAAAAACTAATCTCTTCAGTTTTTAGAATTAGCTATGGGCAAAGATATTTCTAACAGGCAATGACAACTTTATCAGCTCCAATAGGCTTCTGCTGTAAATGATAATAAATGAAAACTTTGTTTTGCGACTCTTACCCGAAGCAGGAAGGAACTGTTCATGTCCTGAAGGAGGTCGGCTTCCAGAGCCCACAGATTTGGTTTGCTCAATGAGGCTGTGACGAGCAGGAGGTGGCGGTGGAGGAAGTGAGGGTGGAGAGGTGTCAAAGGCATCTTCGCCTGCATTTAGAAAAGACTCATTACATGAGCAAAACTTAATTAAGAATAGTATAAAAAATGAAGCTTAAAATTGATTTTCCATGGCTGCTAACAGAGGTGCTTGTTCCTAGGCTTCATCTAGCAGTTCAGTGACTCCAATAATGAAATTGTACGACTGGCTCCTATTACGCACAACCTGATACTTTTAAAACATGCTGCAAATGACCTTTTAGTGTACTCAGTTTCTTTCTTTCTTTTTATTTTTTTTTAAAGTTTACTCTAGGTTCTAAAATAATCAGCGTGTTGATCGCCAATCTAAAGATATTGTACTTGAGTGAAATAGAAGAGCATTCTGAAAATCGTTGTGAGATGACTGCTATGTAACAGTAGTTCAGGGAAATTAAAAAAAAATGTGCTGACTGTGCTGGATTTGATGTATACTGTGTGTTACCTTACACAGGTATCTGTGGATCTGGCTGAAGAGACCAAGAAACACAGTCCTGGGATTCATAGGGGTCCTCACTCTCTACATTATGAGAGAGGAGTACGCAGGTGTTGTTCAGGGTTGCCAGTGTGAGTCTCACCTCTCCCTCTTCTGTTGCACTCTGCTCTTGGAGTCTGAGCTAGGACACGCTATAATGCATAGTGAGTTAGCATACTGAAATCAAAGACCGAAAGCACGCAGAAATAAAATATGGGATGCAAGCATAGTAGAGCCAGCACTTCACAATTGAGTTTGCTTGGGTAAGATATGGAAGGTGGCAGAGGACAAGCGTAAGACTCCTGAGAGGATGGCTTGGTCAGTATCTGCTGAACTGGAGAAGTTATGGAGCTCTAGGAGTGGGAATTGGGAGACCAGAATTAGGAAAGGTAAAGTTTGAGGATTCTAGGCACCAATAATACTCTGCCTTAGATCTTAATTTCTTGATATAAAGGAAACAAACTCCAGATTTATCTCTAATGGTGCTATTAGTCACTCCCTTTTATATGATAAAATGAAAACTAAAGTTAACACATAAAAAGTTAGTTCTCGCCAATAGAGAACTTGAAATTTGATTAATTTCAATGTTAAGTGACTAAAATCTGATTTTTA
Source organism: Mesoclemmys tuberculata (assembly GCA_007922155.1). NCBI lineage: Eukaryota > Metazoa > Chordata > Testudines > Chelidae > Mesoclemmys > Mesoclemmys tuberculata. The sequence continues at coordinate 4,222,756 of ML675610.1, forward strand.
AAGTAAAAGGTTTCTCTTCTGTTTAAAGTCACAAAATAAATGTTATCTGCCTTTGCATTTGTTTCTGGCATGAGGATTTATAGGTACCATGGACACTAAATCCTGACACAACCATGGTAAACTTTTCCATCTTTCAAGGAATGGGCATAGCACTTTCGATGACAGGATCAGTCTTCACCAACTGACTAATAAGGGATTTGGATGTTAATGTGTAAAGGTAAAAAGAGCTGTAACAGCCTGGACTGAGACAGGCACTGAGAGCAGATCGTAGAATAATTACACTCACTTGTTTTCTTCAAATAATAAATCTGTGAAGTTATTTTGCAATAAGCTTGGTTAATTTTAACTATGTTAACCATTAAATATTTAAGAGCAAAAGGTCTGCAACCTAAAGGGGGCACCAGAAGATCATAATCGGAGGGTGTCCTGTTGAGCAAAGCACTGTGTTTTGGGTGCTCTCGGGTAGGAGGCCGTGCAGGTGGTAAAGGTACTGGAACAATGGGCGCATCAAAGGCATCTCCTATATAACAAAAACAGCAACAAGAAGTGAATGCTTTCTTACTGCATTTCTGAATGTCTCAAACTAGTTGTCTTCCTCTACAGTTAAAAACAAAAAAATAAAATTGAAAAACATACCTAACTCTGGATTTTTGGATTTCTTCATCTCTGAAGTGGCAATATGTGTTCCATTTATTGTACCAGCACACTGACCATTCTCGCACACCCTCAAAGCAGAGATCAAAAGGAAGAAATGAAGCAACCACCCAAATGTCCAGTCCCCCTACATCACAAAATGAATGCTACAGCATAACATGGATCACATCAAAACCGAGTAATGCAAGTTATAGCAATTGAAATCACTTATATAGTTGCTTTTCTCTTTCAAAGTATTAAATATAGTAATTGATTAATCCTCTCAACAACCTTTTGAGAAATCACACTATCTGGCTGATGGGGAAACTGAGGCGCAAAAATTAAGTAATTTACAAAAGCATCCACTGCAAGATAATGGAAGAGCTAGGAGGGTGGTGAAGCACTGGACTGGGTTACCTAGGGAGGTGGTGGAATCTCCATCTTTAGAGGTTTTTAAGCTGTGGCTTGACAAAACCCTCACTGGGATGATTTAGTTGAGGTTAGTTCTGCTTTGAGCAGGGGGTTGGACTAGATGACCTCCTAAAGTCCCTTCCAACTCTAATCTTCCATGATTCTATTATTAAACTTTAGGAGTTCCTGGTTCTCAAACTAAAGCTGAGTCTACTAGAACATGATGCTGTTTCATACAGTTAAGTTACAAATGTAAATTCATCCTTATTTTTTTCTCCCCAACTGTTACAATCTATTCATATTGGCTCACAAAGAAATACAAATAAGGGAAAATTTAGAGTTTGAAGATCACTGAAATCAAACAGTAAGTACACTGGAAAAAAACCTTTCAACAAGAACAAGCTCATGGAAATAGTGTATGTTGGTAATATTCCAGTCAAACTCTTAAAATAAAATAATTAATTAACTCTGACCAAAACCATTTATTGGGTTTCCTTTAGGTCTTCTGTTGTCAATGAAAGTGGTGCACTATCTTGTCTTTTATAGTCTCTCCTACAATTTTATATCTTTTCCTCCAAAGGGAAACAAATAGTTCTGCAAAAACAAGTCGAAGTGTCAAATTTGATGCTAAAACCTCCCAGAAACAGCAATCCTGGCACTTTAGGAATTAATGTAGAAAGCTTCTGAAGATCCTGCCATAAAAATACTAATCATCCTTAGTGGATAATATAGGATGACTCTGATGAAAGGCTCAGGACACTAACAGGAAACCAAAAATCACCCCGTAATGAACTAAGAGTAGTTAACTGAACAAGTGTTAAAAACCAACTGGGGAATGGAGGCACTTCAACCCCGTGACAGGAATTGTGAAGTCTGTACAGCTATGAAGGATCAAAATAAGTTTCTTCAGCTAGAAAAAGGCTATAAATCATATCAGATCACATTTCAGTTGCATCATATTACATACTGCATTATCACAAACCAATGGTCCCTTTCAAGCTGAAGAGTTCTAGAGTTTCATCATTAGCATGAATGTAAATAAATCTATCCCTGCTGGCCATAAGGAACGGATGGAAGAATAAGTGTGTGCAATTATTTCAAGTATATAAACAGGAAAGAGGAAGTGGAATTTTTGTGTGGTCCAAGGAGGTATAAATAGGAATGATGAAATGAAAATAAAGAATAATTGTTTTGCAGACTATCTGAAGAAAAACCTTCCTATTGGTGAGATCTATTATATTATGGAACAGTCTCCCAATGGAAGTGGAGGAAGAAATATTTCGGTCCTTTGGAGCTAGATTAAGTCACTTGAAAATATACTGTAAGAAATAATCCACCCTGGACTCCTCATCAGATGGATTAGATAAATAAGACATTTCCACCTCTAATTTATAAGTCTACTCTTCATATTCTATAAATTGACTAGCCACTGACAACAATGTGCCTAGTGCAACTCCCTACTAGCAAGGAAGTCTTCAGTGTGACCAAGCCGCAACAGCATATCCTTTGCACTAGAAATACAAAGGTGAGTAAGGACTAAATAGCCCAAGTTCTTCCAACCCAACTACTCCCCTTCCCCCCCCCCTTTTTTTTTGTTAAAGGAAACACGTTTTGGAGAAAGATAGTAAACAGAATGATAGAATTGTGTTTTATTAGTAGGGGCCTAATTATACTGTTATATTGAGACACTCATCTTTTCTCTCCTTTCCTTTCTACAATGTGGACAAATTTGGCAATAAGATAAGGTCAGCTATAAAACAAATTAATTGACTAACAATCTAGCCAGAAAATTACAATGCAACCCATTTGGTATATAATAGTACTAAGTACTATAAGCTCAGGATGCAATGCTGGAATTCAAAAGCCTCTGAACCACATGACATCCACAACAACAGCTGCATCCCCTTTATTGCATTTAAAGTATTTGGGCTAAATCCAGGATTTTAATGGAGTTACCCCAGAATTGTCTTGGCCCTTATGAAATCCCTGTTACAGCCAGAAAATTGGGCACTCTAGTTAGAAGGGCGGAAATGGCATCCAGACAAAGTGTAAAATCTCCAATTTAATTTAAAAATTGAGAGGCTAAAAGGCATATGCTGACCAAGCATTTGTGATCTGTTTTGAAGGTGACAATGGGAATTTGGTATGGCTCCACAAAAAGTTACAAACTCTTTCAGCATATGCACATTATAAGAAAAACTTGTATTAGTTATACGTATTACACAGTTGAATAAATCCACATATTAATGATAAATTTATTGAAAAAGCTTCTATTAGAGCTGTCTGAAAAACAGGAGGAGAGTGGGAATTGCAATTTTTTTTTAAATGAAAACAAAAGAAAATTCATTTTCAAAAATTTTCCTCAGCTTTTTTCTAGTTTTTGTGAAAAAAATGAATTTTTTAGATACTGAAAACCAAAAAGATTTCAATTTTTGTGCTTTCAACACTAACAAAAAAACTGAAGGAAGAGATTTTCCACAAAATTTTTCATTCTTACAAAATAAGCTCTTCTTTGTCGAAAAAACTTTTTGAATGAAAAATTTGTCTCACTCCAGTTCCTAAATACATGCTGTGGGTCAGAATCAAGGTTATTTGTGAAATGTATAATTCTGACTGTTTACATGTCAACACTGACATGAACTAAAAGCAGGAAGTTCATGTAATATTTGGAATATTTATATAAATTCATTCAACAGGTCATTTCCATAAAACATCACAGGTTTTTATTTTAGGCCTCACTTTCTTCTTGTGTACAGTTTGTACAAGGGTTAAATCACTGTAGAAACTTTAACTATAAATGAAGGATGTTTTCCATGTGGGAAGTCCTGGATTAGTGCTAGACGAGCACTGTTGGTCCAAGGGACCCATAACTACCTGAAGGTAATATCTCATGGATCAACAAGGCTAAAAACAAATGGCAAAGGCCAGATAGAATGGTTGGGAAAAAAAATGGTTGGTTTGCAATGTGTAATGGTGATGATCTGTGAAATACTGAAGAAGATTTTCATCCCTACTTCACTCCTCTTGTGCCCTATAGGAGGTACCAAGAGAGTGGAAACTTCCTATAATTCTCTATCTGGGGATTTCCCCTAGTATAGGGCTCCTAAGTAGCTGGAGAACCAATGGAGTATGCTCTTATGCAGCACTCTCCCTCTTTCTTGCGGGTTCATGAATCATCCGTTCTTCCTTCATTCACATAGGAACTCAGCTCTCTACTACGTGGCTGACTTGGTGGAGAGGTTCCCAAATGGGACAAACAAAACCAAACCCCGATTAATAGGCCCAAACATGTAAAGTCTTAAAATCCTGCCTGTCCCACAAAGTGAATTCTATTCAGTAATACTGAATTTCTATTAAAAAAAATCAAAACATCTTTCCCCAAAAGAATAGGTGGGAGTTTAAGGGTACATGACTAGAATACACTCAAAGACCAGTGGAACACCTATGTACAGAAGGTCATGTCAGCAACAACAGCCAATATTTCCAGGAATTTAGAATTTGGCTAGAGGTAGTAGTCAGAACGTGATCTTTTCGCCATGCCAGCTAAATCTCTTTGATTAAACGTGTAAAAATAAGACCTTAAGTGGCTAAATCTGGAATGAGGCTAAGGTTGAGTTTTATTGCTTTTGACTGTCTGACATCACATTCTGAAAGGGAAAAAAATGCTAATGTTTCAATGAATTTTAGGCTGTAGAAAAGAGACAGAACTTAAATCAATAATTGATTTTAAAATAGAATTTTTGACCTATAAAACTACTACGAATTGGTCCCTTCTTATATTTCAGCCTTTCCTCCTGCTTATTCTCTTCATTCCACACACTCAGATTTGCTTTATGAGTCAGAGACCAAGAGGTTCACTGTGAGTGATGCTGCTTTCAGCTTCAATGTCTCTGGACTCCAAATCTCCTTGCCACAACCCATTAATAATTCAGAGGCTGTGACAGTTTGGGGATATTATTTTAAGATATATTTAACGTGAAACAGAAATATTAAGTCTGAATGAAAAAAAGTTTTCTTCCTGTGAAGCACAAAGGGAAGTCTTCTGTAAAATGGGCTCTAAAAGTTTAAAGAAGTTGTTATAACTCTGTACACACGAGACAAGGAGAGAGTGAAACCATACGGAAGTACTGCTATATTTTGATCGTCACAGTGTATTGATTCAGCTGTGTTCTGCATTTTGTTACTTAAATTCTGAACTACAGAAATACAAATATGCTGAATCGCAGAGTTTTATGGGCTCTATTTTCCCTCAAATACACCAGGAGAATTAAAGGGCATGAACAACTCAAGCATGAAAAGATTAGACCTTTAGAAGGCAGGCAGCTTCACCATGATTATAACCAAGTAGATTTGTCAAAAGTTTGTTCTAGAGTAATTTTATTCTCCCCTCCAAAGCAGTGCAATGCTGCAAACTACCTTACCTAACATGAGGTTTTATATTATGACAATGAGGTGGTTGTGAGCTCAGGGCTACAGGATGGGATGAAGGAATCTTGTACTCATCATCTTCTTCTACATGCTCCCTCGATTTCTCAGCAAGGGAATTTGCTACTGGAATGGGGCACCTAAGAGAAAAAAATAAAACCCATGTCTAGCATCAGTTTAACTGTTGAAGAACCATGCTTCATACAAAGCCAAAGAAAACAATTACTCGTAAATGTCATCAGTGTGCATCTTCACTTTATATTAAAGGTAACAGAGATTTCCTATCAGACTAAACAAAATTATGAGATTGTTTTTCCCTTCTCATATCACCCATTACTAAGATTGTACAGAGGAGCAGGCAGTAAACCTTTGACAATCAGAGAGCTACTTTGTCACCAAATGGAATAGCAAAGAACCATAAAGAATTCAATAGATTTAGAATACAAAACGTGCATGTAAGAAGCTTAACCTGATTGTATTTATCAAAGGAACTAAATAAAGGCAATAGTACAATATGGCAATAGTATTTTGAAAGGCTCAACAAGAGAGCTGGCATTCACAGTACGCTGCCAGTTTTGAGAAGTCTGATTCTAGCAACTCCACTGCCCGTCACGTGTTTGTCTGTGTTTTTTAGATTTGTTTTTTGAATAATCATTTTAGCTTGCTTCCCAGACAAATGGCCTCAGTGTTACTAGCATGTGGTGCAACTCCAGAAGACCGTTTCATCTATTAGGATGCATTTGTAGCTGATGAGCTACAGGTTGGAAATCAGTGCTGGTGTGTGACCTGTCTTACAAAATTTGAATGCAGATCCAAACTTTCCCAGAATTCAGGTTTTGGATTCAGGCAATAGAGACCGGCTTTTTTCTGATCAGACTGAACACATGCTACATTGGAGCTAACAATAAAAATACAGGCACTCCTAGGACCCTCTTGCCATCATCTGTTGCCCTCCTTTACTGATGCAAAGGGTCCTAAGTTGTGAAGAAGGACTACAGAAGTACTTTCTGGGTACTGCACATTCCTCACCCTCTGCAAAGGCTAGCTCAGTGGAATCTCCTTCTCCACATGTGCAAGGGATTAGGATAGATGGGGATAAGCAGGAACGTTGGCAGTGGGACAGTAGTCACACAAATCCAACAAGTCCCCTGATAAAGGAAAAGGGATACCAAAGCAATCACTATTGAAGTGCTGGAGATTGCAAAAGCAGTCAAATACTACCACTGCACAACCTGGGAAAGAGAATTCCTCCCATACAAACTTAGTCACATGGCCTTCTGCTCGGCCTTGGTAATGAGTATGGGATTGACTTTAAACATACAAAACCAGGAAAAAATTCTCCCATCTCAAACTGAGTTTAAACAAAACAGTATACAACCCATAATGCCTCAGCTAGCTACAAACGGAAAGGGACTATCTAAAAAAAACAACCCAATAAACAAGGCTGATGTTCTGTCCTTCGTTCTTGGTAAAAGATGACTAGATGCACTCCATCTAGCAACCAACATTTTATTCCCCATTCCTTACCGCTATGTTTAAAATTATTACATTACACATATAACTAGAGAAAATCACAAAACATATTGAATGGGAAAGGGTAAAGCTTTAGTAAGGGTCTCATTTACTTCCAGCATTAAATGAAATGGTCGTAGACAATGTCTGTGTCTTAAACTAATTGAATAGTTATGGTAAGGAGAGAACTGGTTTAAAATAATTTGGATTATTTTAACCAAGTTATGAAATACCATGTAGTCAATAATGCACAAATGATATAAGAATCCTAGAATATTAGAGTTGGAAGGGACCTCAGGAGGTCACCTAGTCCAACCCCCTGCTCAAAGCAGGACTAACCTCAGCTAAATCATCTTGGCGAGGCTTTTGTCAAGCCGCAGCTCAGAAGGAACTAAATAAACTAAATAAAGAGACCTAGAATAAATGCACATAATATGTTCCTGACCATTTTTATGCACTGCATGGCTACATGGTCTATAAAATCTCAAATTTCCCTGACAAGCCATGCTTGTCTTCCTGTTTTCACAAAAAAGGGCATCAAAGCATCTGGCACATAGTGCACTTCTAAGTGACGGAAAGCAGTAGATTTTTCATAATTTATACTAAATAGTGTCACATGACTACCAAACTCCAGATGCTACTTTAAAAGGGTAAGTGTGGCCACTATAGATCTATTAAGTCACAAGTCTGTAAAAGCAGAGAGAAAGCAAAAGGATTGCTGCACTGGAGTGATGTATGTGCTGCATTTACTAAATATGTTCAAAGTCTGGAGCACCTCAGTTCTTTGAAACCGCTCAGATGTTCTTTCCTGCAATCATTAATATACTTTTGACTTTAAAAAAAACGAGCAGAGAGAGGCAGCAATCCAATTTATTTTGTGAACACATGGTAAGTGAGGACAGATCTCTACTAAAAGACAGAGGAAGATTTATGGAACGGTGTTCTATAGCTGTCTGCACTGCAGTTTTCAACCACCTTCTGCAGAGGGAGCAAAAGGCCTTTTGTAAATACAGCAGTTCAGGCTGAAATTACTTTTGCCAATCTTTGATTTCATATTCCTAGTTAAAATTGACACGATGTTTGTGTCACTGCCCATTGCCCACCAGAAAAAGGATGGAAAAAGGTAACAAAGGGGCAAGAAAAGGTCAGAATCGATAGAAAAAAAGTTCAAAGGCCTGCACAAGAGAACTGTTCTTAGATATGTGGATCAACAGGTATTGTACCCTGCAGTTCAAGTTTCTTTGAAGACTATTTTATATGTTTTAACCTACAAAACAACTCCAAGTTAAACTCTTGCAAACACCATGTTTTAAAAAAAAAAATAAAAAAAATGCTGACCAGTGCAGGAATAGTTTGCAAAAATTCTGTTTTATGAAGTCTTATTGGACTTCTGATTTATAATCCACATGCTATAAATCAACCAAGAATACTCCAGAAAGAACAGAAGGCTATACCAAACTTGAAATGTGCTCGCTAGTCCTCCGTTCTTAACTTCTTGAGAAAGACTCTGGCTGTTACTAAGCCTTCATTATTCTACAGCATAATACAAGTCTAATGAGGTAAGTACACAAACAAAAGCAGGCAGATATGTCTATGGAATTTGTAATTGTTAGATAAAAATTACCTTGAGTTTCACAAATAGACTAGTGCCAGTGCTTGATTGTATAATATGAGTATCTATTAGCGACCTGTTTGAAGTTATCAAATATTTATTTGACACTTCAGGAAAGGCTTCCTTCAAGTATAGTTCTACACATTGTTCATAGATTTAATTACAAAACTGGTTAAAAATCAGATGTACACTTTATTATAATCTGTGGTATGAAACACTGAAGAGTGAGTGCCTATATTTGGAAAGGTTATTTCTAAAGTTTATTTTTGTTATTTACATTTAAAAAAAAATACTACTACTTTGAAAGTTCTGGAAAGACGTGTGCACAGGTAAAGAGAGGAATTAAACAACAAAACCTACTGAAGTCATCTGTAGTTCCCCCGCCCCCAGTTGGTAGTGTTTGAAGTTTGAAAGTTTGAGTCACATCCTTATCAATGCTGTCTCAATAATTTCTGGTTGGTTGAGAAGTAGCCTGATGTCACTCTCTTTTTCTCTAGTAGGACATGAGTCATGAAGAGTATTGATGGCCAAAGGCCAATCAGAGAAAGCCACAAAATCTAAATAATTTGTCACTCAGTTGTCAAATCATTCTGAGGTCATCCCAGTTTTACCTGAGGAACTCTGAAGACACTGACAGCTCACAATTATTTACACTGTCAGCTCCTGGGAGCAGAAGTCTCCTTATTTATTGGTGAAGTGCTTTACAAACCTTGGACTCAATCCTGTGGGCTCAATCCTGCAAGGTGCTGAGCACTATAGCCATGAGCCAGCAAATCATGCAAGTGGAACTCCTCAAACACTTAAAGTTAAGCATGTGCTTAAGTAATTTTTTAGATCAGGACCAGAGTGCTCAACATCTTGCAGGCTATAGCCCCTATATATATAGGGCCACCTCTAATGCCACTGCAGGAACAATCAGAGTGAGCGAAGGGTGAAATCCTGACCTCCCTGAAATCTAAGGCAAAACACCTATTGAATTCAGTGGGGCCAGGATTTCACTCTAAAAGTTTATTTTCAAATATAAAACAATGGGAATAAATACAAGTAATAAAAGTAGTAGTGGTGGGTGAACATCCACAGAATACTTTATGCTATTTTTCCTTAACGCCCTCTAAGCAATTAGATATGTATGATATATTCATAAAATACAGAGCTACTTGAAGACCAAGGTTCTTTGAGCTTCATTACAAACTCAAAAATGTGCCTTCTCTCACAGAAAAAAACCTGCTTTGGTATACAACATATTTGAGGAGAGGCCCATCTACCAGCAAAAAGGACCTACTCACATAATAAGTAAGGCAAGTGTGATTTTGCTAGGAACAGGACAGTTTTTGTGCAAAGATGTCTGTTGTATGCATGATATGAAAAATTACTTTCATACCTTTCTTCAGTGCAAACTAGCCAATTAATCAAAATTGCTAAAAAAGAAAATGCAGATTTTGAGGGTGTGCAAGTCACAGGAAAGGGTAAAAAAGTTCACACTAAATTCTGTGAAACAAGGAACACCAAGCCATAAAAATGACACAGTTCATTAGCGATCCATACAATAATGTGGATTTTGAACAGCCCAGTCCCAACAGCATAATTATTTTTGCACTTTGGGTCAGAAATTCAATCACATATTGGAAAATACCAATTAAGATAAATCCTGCGCTTCATGAATGTGCTACCAGTGGGGTATGCATTTTACTTAATGAGGGGAATGTTCTTTTGCAATATAAAGTCAATGCAGGATGTTTAAAGGGCAGTAGACAGAATTTGAGATTCTGCAGGAAAATCAAGATGATGAATTAGCAGGACACAAGGAAATCACAAATTTAACAGCAGCCCAACAGAGATGAAATATCTAGAAACTAGAAAAGGAAAAACAAACCCTTCTACAAATATTGACAATTGTTCGCAACTGAAAAATAGTGTTGTCAAGGCTCTTTCAAAGGGTTTCCGCTATTTTTTTTTTTTAGGATACTGTAATAAAATATGACAAAGGAAGGGCAAGTGCGACATACGGGAATATCTTCCCAAAGCTGCAGACAATATATGAATGGATAAGGGATATACAAAATATGTGAAATATAAGAAGGAAGGCAGTGTGACCTAGTAGCTTAAGCACTGGACTGGGTTCTATTCCCAGCTCTGCCAGATGACCTTAGGCAATTCACAGCCCTCGCTCTGTGCCTCAGTTTCCCCATCTGTAAAATAGGGACAATAGTACTGATGACCTTTGTGAAGTGCTTTGAGATCTACTGATAAAAACTGCTACGTATGATTATTATTGAGCTGCTTATTTTAATCACCTTTTTCTTTTACTGAATTAATTATGGTATTTTGGTCTCAACAAGTGTTTATTTTCATCTGCTACTAAGACAATTACCCACAAGTTTTAAACAGAGCCTTAATTTTTTCATTTTGTGCCCCCTAATATTCTTCATTACTACTAGATAATTTAAAAATTCAGTCAATTGGTTAAAAACAGCTCTACCTTGCAACAAATAGCAGTGGTGATTTTATCTTAATGAATTTAATACTTAGAAATATTTTCAAAATATTTCCAGAATTTCTATGTAAATTTACTTTTATTCCTGATACTTCAAGTGACACACATTGGGCCTGATTTCTCATTTACACTTGGCAGTGGAAAGGGGTCTTAATGTAAAATGAGACCAGTCTCAAAAGAGTAAGTGAACTTAAAAAATCTAGTCCATGACTTTGCAAGATCTGGTTTCCAACTAGGAACAGATAATTATAAATAGTAATAATAATAATAATAATAATAATAATAAAAATAAAATTATCTTGGTGTCTATAGTCCTGACACTGGAATTACTTTTGTGAAAATCATGGGAAAAACCCAGCTCTGTATAATGTAACCTACCTGCTAGACTTGGCTAAGCAGAGGCCTGAGAATAGGAAAGATGGGGCATTTAGGTCGGATTGCATCAGAACAGTTATGGGAAGCCAGGATATCTTTGACCAAACAGAAAACAGTCTGACATATTAACGAGGGCTAAAGACACTCAATTTTAGAGAAAAAAATCTGTAAAAATATTCTGTCAGCCATTTTGAGTTACATCAGGCTGCACATTAACCATGTTATATGCTTGAAAGCAATTTTTGTTGTTGGAAATATGGTTTGAGTTCATTAACCTGATTAGTTAAGAAAAATGCAACACCAATATCAACCTAGTTTCACATACATTTTGTCTAGTTTGGGAGTAGATTATTCAGGGCCTTATCTACAGGCAGCAAGACCTTTAACTGGATCAATTTAAAGTGGCACACACGTAGTATATTCTATTATGCATAGTGATGCTTTTTTTTGCGTTAACACCTATGCAACGTGGCACAGTAATAGCTGTTTTGTTGATACCCTGAATTTTCTTATCTTGCTTTGTATAAGGTTTTATGTTGACATGTTTTTAATTTAAAGTTGGCTTGGCTTTTAAAAAACAAAAACCGATGAGTGATCATGAAATAAATTAGAACGGGGTGGGAATTTCCCATCAATATTTTTTTTGGTGGAAAATATTCTTGCAAAATTTAAATTATCTATGGTAATGCTGCAATTTTCCAATCAATAGAACGGAAACAATATAGTTTCATCAGGTTAACCCAAACTGAAACGTTTCTGTTTGTCAAACCAAATTGGCACATTTCATTTTGCATCAACTCAACATTAATTTTTGTATACACTGCTGCAGGTGATTCCTGGGAACTGTATTCCAAATGTTCATGCTCCCATTCTCCTCTGTCAGGCTGCTGAGGGGACTACGTCTCTCATGGTACACAATGCTCTTGCTTCTGGCTGACTTGCTGTCATGCACAATGGAGTCACATGGCTGTGGTGCATTACGGGAGATGCAGTCCAGACAGGGAGCCCAGCCCATAAAAGAAAATGGGGCCATGAAGCTCCATGGCAGTTTCAGCAGAAACAGATTAATGTCAAACTAAGCCAAAACTAAACATCAAATTGAGTCATTTTTGAACACTCTGTTCAGGAAACAAATAAATGCTGAAATATCACAAATTCCTTCAGAACAAAAATTCCAATTCTGAAATAGACACACTACCCAATATTCTCATTCACACAGTCTTTGGGAATCAAACATTCAAATATATGCATGCACTGTGATGTCCCTGCATTTATTTCAATATGCAGATGTCCAATTTCAGTAACGAAATATCCAGTTATAAGCAAGCTTCCCTTTCTTCCCTAACTCAAAAGCTCAAACAACAACAAAAATGGCTAGAGCACACGTGTTTAAAACCTGACTAAAATAAATTGACCTTTAAGCTCGGTTGAAAATATGAACAATTTCAACTCAAAGGGCGACTTTTCCAGAAAATTGTGACCACATGAAAACGTGTTATAATGAAAATGTCTCCCATCCATTGAAGCTTTATTATAACCTTTATATTGAGTGGCAGAGCAATGATGTTCTGAACTACAGTCACTGTAAACGCCGTTCTCTTCCTGCTGTCCTAAACATTACAGCAAATTAGGTTTACAAAGATTTCAAAAGACTTGGCCATGTCACATTCTAGTGTTACAATTCTACTTGTACCAATAGGTGCTAAGTATGTTGACAGATGTAATTATTTTATTGCACAACTACATCTGCGCTATTACACTGGAGAAGGAAGAACCACATAGTGAAGGGAGCCACCAAGTATTGTGGGACAATACAATTTACAAAGAAAAAATCCTTAGAGTACAACTCATTTACGAAAGGAAGGACTGGAATGCTATAGAATCCATTGTGTCTCTAGAAAATCTTGTGGGAATCACAGCCCAATCAGAAGATTCACTTATTGCCTAGGGCAACATCTTGGCATCAAACAACAAATCATATGATTCAAAGTCAAGAGTAGCCTGCATCTTGAAAAGATAAAATTCACCAGGCCACATTCTGGCTAGTCCAAGGAAAGTGGCAGCCGCTGATCCCACTTACATAGGCACCAATACTGTGGGCTCATATTATGGTTAGCGGCAATCTCAAGTAAGCAGTAATTGCAGGAATGAGCATAGAAAGTATAAAACATCATTGCTGGATTAGGGATGACACGTGTGCGCATGCACACAAGCACGGGTCCTTACCTCTAGGCCTTGTCCTACAACATTTCATCTCCTCTAATGAATGACTGAGTGGCTTCTCCATAGGCTTAGTGGAGAACTGAAATAGGAACAGCTAGCTTCCATTCTGCGCTCCCACTGCCAGGAGTCTATACGCAATGCCTGCCAGAATTCATTCCATTTTACTATAAAATGTATGCCACATGTTAAAAGTAGCATTAAAATTGCTCCCATTTAGCCAACACAATTTACTTTACCTTTGAAGAAGCTCATTAAAGTTCACAGGAAATACATCCACCAGCAGAACTTAGTTAATTCTCTTTTCACAGTGGTGGAGAGTGAGTGTGATTGTCTACGTAATTAATGCATTTCTTTTATAATAAAACACTAGAGAAAGATCACTTACTTCATACTAGGGAGGATGGAGGCAGCTGTCAGGGGGGGTGAAAGTCGAGGAGGGATATCATACTCTTCATTGCCCAAATGGCCATTTGAAAATACCTAAAAAATGGACAGAAATGTTAGTAAGATATTTTTACATTTATAGCATCACAGATGTGTAATGCTTTACAAGTTCAGAAAGGCCTCCCTCCCTCCCCAAGGAGTTTGAAGGCTGAACTGATGAATACGACACAAACACTTGCTGCACAATTGTGCTCCTGAACCTTAGCTCCCATCAAATAATATATAAACACTGAAACATTAATCAAGAATTAAAACGCATGCAATGTTAACTTTGAGAACTGGCAGGCAGACAGCAATGCAAAGGTGTGAATGGCCTCGTTCATCCAAATGAATTAAGTCTGAAACCTAAAGATGACAATTTAGATGTCAACGGGTGAAAGGACCAGTATGTTGCCTGTCCAGAACTCAATGGCATAACATTTTCATATTGGTTGGTTACGGAGACTGAGTAACATGACACCTGTACCAGCCATGAGACTGTACCCATGCAATAACACTGCTATTAAGCTATAATTGGAACTGTAAATCCAATGCTCTCTTAAAATATAATTCAAATTAAAGGGCTTTAAAAAGAGCCTAGTTGGGTGTTAGGGTTGGTGCTTCCTCTGTCTGAGTTCGGATGGGAAAAAAAATCAGATTATAAACAATATTACGGACTTCTAGAGCACCTTTCTTTGGATCAGGACAAAGCATTTTACTAACACTTATTAAATCCCCACTTCCCCGCCTTTGAAGTATGTAGAATATCCATTTTACAAAATGGAGACAGAGGTTAAGTAGCTTGCCCAAGGTCACAGCAAACCGACAGGAGAGGCAACCCACATCTTTCAACTGTAGTGAATTAAACCACAAATCTATCCTTTCTCCCTTCTTAGTACACGTTATGTATTTTCCAAGTTAATGAAATTTACAGTACAGCAGCTCAAAGTTAATAGGCTGGCCTACAAATCATCACAGAACCTCTTGATAAAACTGATTAGAGCAGAATCAGGAATATTTTTCTTAGGTCATTACTAAGGACACAGCTATCGAATGTCTTTAAAGCTATAACTGGCTTTGAAAATTCAGACAGCTTTAAATAGGATCTTCTATTTATAGAAAGGTCTCAGTTTTCATGAAAATCAGGTGCAAATGTTAAGAGTAATGGGGGGAGACATTTTAGGGCAAGATACCAAGCCCTTTAACACCAATGAATTTAGGATCAGGCCTTCAGTCAATAAAAATCTCAACGCTGTATGTTTACATAATTTTAAATTTAATTTTAAATGTTTCTTGTTACAATACTTTCATTTCACATTTGAGAGCCAAAGAAAGTAGCCACATGTGCTGGCAATCAGTGTTTTCAACCTGTGTTCCTTCCTGCAAATAAAGAACACTGAAAACACAAAAATGGTAATTTTTAACTTTTACAAGGCAAAGCAATACAATCTTTTCAGGCAATAAATTTTAAGCCCCAGGGGCATTCAAAAGCCTTATTAAGTCACATGAAAAAGGTAATCTCAGATATCTTTTGGGAAGTTAAACATCCTACTCTGAAGAAGAGCATGTTCTTTGCCTTGATGCCTAATTTTAGAACCCACAGTTTTCAGACATATACAGAGGGTGAAAGCCAACTTTAACAAATAATATTTTCCTAATTAAAAATACAATATTTTTTCACCTACTTGAAAAACAAATGGACTAATTCAAAACATCTTCATTGCAAAAAGTCTCAAATTAGTCATTTTAAGTGCCTGAGAAGTTCTCTATTTTACTGTGTTAAAGATGATCTCCAATAATTACTGGAATATTATGCAACTTCACTTTATTCCTCAAAGGCACTCTAGACCATCTGAATTTCCAAATCCATTTCTTAACCTTTACTTAGTTGTTCAACTACTAGAATACAGGATCTTAACTGTTTAGTTTTAAAAACAGTTAGCAAAGAATTAATAGATACTCTGTTTTCATGAAAGTATTCCTCAGAGAAATTCAAGCTAAAAAACCCTGAATATACAAATACCTGTTAATCAAAAAGCAAAATCAATGTAGCTGAAAACTGAGCACTAATAGAGAGGGCTCAATTTATGTTAGGATTCACACTTGTCCAGTTATATCGACACGGCCACAAGCACAAGGCCAAAGGCCAAAGGCCAAATGACTCACTACTGTAGAATTATATTTAAGGGAAACCATGTACCTAGTTTGTCATCTTATTCTTAAACCAAGTTTAGGGACTAAAAATAAAGGAGAAGTGTCAGAACTGTACTTTACTGATAGAGCTACACCCCATTAATAGCAAGGAGAAAATGTCATTAAGGCTCAAAGCGCTAATGTCATTTTACAAATAAACTGTGATGTCCTTCTAGAAACACAATGTTAAGAAAACCCATGAGGGTGGTTTTGCACTAACATTTACTTTTGGCACAGAAATTTTTCCATGCCAACTATTCATTTTAATCAACTTTTACTAGAGAGTGGTTTGCTTTTGTGTGACTACAACAATAATGGAAGAGTACACAAAGATGCATAATAAAAAAAGATGTTGCTTAAGGGACACATTCCAGCCCGCCCTCCACATTATTTGTTAAGTGCTAGCTCTGAAGAAGGCATCAAATACACAGAAGTCCTGTTACAAAACTTATTTACGTGCAAAACTGCACATACATACATGCCTCTGCATTTTACAGGCGCAAACATTTGCAAAATTATACACTAAACATTCTAACATATATATGCACCATTATCAGAATTTGCTCTTGCAAAACCCAGTGGCACAGACGCATGCAAGCACCCACATAGTTTTCCACATGCACAAGTCAAGCCCTAGTGTCTAAAAATCATAACCTAATCATCCAGGGAACGAAAAGATCTAAAGAATGTATTCATTTTCCTGAAGGATGCAACTGCACCTTTTGTGAATGCTTTATTTTATAACAGACAACCACAATGATCCTTCCGTAACACGTAAACTTGGACTTCCAAGTTTTATGATGATGCTCTTCATTGATGTTGGCCATGGAGGTGCTATATGTTTGCTTTATGTACCATGACACGAAGCTGGGGGGAATTGCTAACACGGAGAAGGACCGGGAT